>CATNEM010000259.1:0-238497 GCA_950096795.1 Macrostomum cliftonense | reverse complement strand
GCAGCGGTGGCGGCTTTCAGCGCGTCGGCGTCACCGTGGGCGTCGGCCAAGTCACCTTCCGGCTCGGCAACCGCACGCAGACGCTGGCCGCTGCACAATCCGGCCGGCCAAGCGGCTTCGGAAGCCCAGGCCCGGGCGGCCCGGTCTACATCGGCGGCCTGCCGCCCAATCTGACGCGGGATGGGTCGAGCCGCGCCTTCATCGGCGTCGGTGTTCCAGCCCGCTTCGCCGGCACGGTTGCGCAAACGTCCTGTACAACGACTGCGTCACCGGTCGGCTCAGCGCGCCGGGTATTCTGCGCCGTCAGAATTGTCATCTGCGTCGGCTGCCGCCAACTTGCGCCGATGCGACAGGCTGCCTGAATGGCGGTCTCTGCCTTGTTGGTGATGACGACCAGCCATCTGCTTCTGCCCCGACGCTACATTGGACGGAGATGCGAAAGACGTGAGTGTGGAAAGAGATGTAGATTTTCTAAAAGGAATTTTTATTTCTAATTTTTTTCATAGCGACACTCGGAAGGGACGAGATTGACTATTACGTTGCATAATCTTATTGGCTGAGAGGGGATGAGATTCGCTATTACGTGGCGAAATCTTATTGGCTGAGAGGGGACCAGATTGACTATTAAATAGCGAAATCTTATGGCTGAGAGGGGACGAGATTCACTAATACGTGGCGAAATCTTATTGGTTGAGAGGAGATAAGATTGTCTATATTACGTGCATAATCTTATTGGTCGAGAGGGAGCGAATATGTTCATTACGTGGACTTATCTAATTTGCATGGAGATTGTTGCACAAGAGTGTATACCTAGAGTGACTTTATTTCAATCCAAATACCACTACTAGAAATTTTATATACGACATTAGCGCATCCGAAGTAAGAGGCAAACCACGGCTATGAATTAAGTCAATGCCATTCCGCTTTCGCTGTCTCATTTCCCCTTATTGCCTTTTCTGTTATTAACTCGGCTAGTGAAGAACCCGCCCTCAAGCCGAGCACGGAGCAATTATTCTTCCTTCCTGTTTAGTCGGAAAGAGTCTGGGCCGAGGGTCGGGGGTGGGAGAGAAAATGGCTGCCGCCCCTAGAAACAGAGCGGTGGAGCTGATAAGACTGACCGGCTGGGGCACGGAGCGGGTCAGGTGCCAGGAGAAGGGCGGACCCGAGGGGGGAGACGTTGCGTGACACGGTTGATTTGAGCCTTCTTCGGAACCGGGCAGCGGGGAGGAGGGGGCGATGAAGACAGAAGAAGGTGGAGCCGCGAGCTGCGAACAGGCCAGCAGGAGGACGCTATGATTTTCTCGGAGAGAGAAGAGGAAAGCCGTCAGCCGAAAGGGGCGAAAAGTGTGGAAATCGTTCTCGGATGCTTGAGCAGATTGAGGGCTGGAGTCGGGCTCCATCGCACACTTAATTTTCGTCGAACACTACAGACTCTCAGCAGCATTCGAGCTCCCAGATTCCGCATCGATTCAGCCAAGCCGGCCTTTGAAGCCCCCCACCCCTATGCCGCCGCCCGTCTTTTCATTTCGCAGCCGGTTTTTCTCTTTACTTACCATTCCGAAAGTATCGAGCCTCCCCCTGGGAAGCGGGAGGGCGGACTCGGGGCGGATCAATGAGAAGCTCCGCCTGCGCCTTCTGCCTGCCCCTGCTTGCTGCTGAGACAAGCAGCCCCCGGTTGCTGCTTGAAGGAATTCAGGGGGGCACGCGACCGTCGAGGAATCCCGGTGAGGAAACAGGAGACAGCACGTGTCTGGCGCCGGCGCGGGGATGCGGGGCCAAAATCATTTTTCTTGCAGGTGATGCGGCAGCGATGCGGGCATGCTGCCTGATGAGGCATTGCGTAAAAAGCAGCAGACATGCAACAGATGCCAGCCCGTGCTCCGCAACAATTTGTGCGCGACGCAAAACAACGGATATCCGGTCTTCCGCATACCCCGGCTGCCCGGCAGTGTTCTCTACCGCGTTTCTCGCGCCCCACTTTGAGAAATGGGATGCCGGCTGTAAATTTCCCCATCTCCCCCATCAGACCGCCGGCCGAAGTTGGAAGCCTTGTGTATCCTAAAATTTGGAGCTTCCTTCACCAAGGGGGGTGGCGCAGAGAGGATTTGGGTGCTGCCCAGCCGCGCGCACGGCAACTTCCAGAGACTTCCCTCACCTGGACCCCAGCAGTGTCTTCTACAGCTGCCGCCGCTGCTTATGCTGACAGGGAAGAATGGGGGATAATTTCCCACTGGGGGCCATTAGGTCAGGCAACTGGGCTCTTCAGAAGTGCCGGCACCATCTAATGTCAATGGTCGGCCATTTCTGTGACAGCTTCCACGCTGGATTGCTGGCTCTGCTTTTGGAAATCGGCTCCAAGAACTGCTGCAGTGCCTGCTGGGAGGTCTGCATTTGTGAACAGGATTTACCCACCATAATACTGGAAGGATTACGTTTGATTATGTACCCTTTCATATCTAATACATTTTATAGTTGATTTCTAATTTTACATCCGATGTGTTCATCTCATCACTTTGATGTATAGTTTCTCAAGTTGTCCTTGGTTATTTAAAGCATTTGGATCAAAACAAAAAGCAGCGCAGAGTGAGACAAAAATGTGGAGCAGTGAGCTGTCCCACGCCGCCCCGCCCCTCCCTCCTCCTTTGCCTTCCCTTTCATACAAAAAAGGTTTTTGAGTCCGCGGCCGGCCCTGGTGAGGCGGGAGGCGGGAGGCGAACCAGCCAGCAGGCTGGGCAGCAGCCGGGGTGAGTGAGCGATCGGCGCCCAAGAAGCCCGCACCGCCCCCGAGCGGACACCACGCAGACGGACAGGGAGGGACGAGAGGCTGAGTGAATGAAGCAACTGAAAGAAATGGACAAATTTCAGTCGCCCGATTAGGGATGCAATTTGCGGGATCTCCGACTGTCCTCCCCTCTGAGATCCGCGGCAGCTGCGCTTAATGAAGCGCGCTCTTCTAGCAACCAGCGCCGCCAGACTCGCCACTTTTCATTCCCGAGCCGCTTCATCCCAGTCAGCTCAGCTTCAAATTTTCACGTTTGGCAAAATCTGGTCATGGGAAAATCTGCAGATTCTAAGAAACCAGCTTCATGATTCCGCCTTCTGCGTTAGGTGCCACTCTATTTATGCGTCTTACTACGTCTGAGTACCCCTGCCCTAAGTACCCCCTGGTCTGAGTACCCCCCTGGTCTAAGTACCTCCTGATCTGAGTACCCCCGCTGTAAGTACCCCCCGGTCTGAGTACCCAACCTATCGCCGGACTCGTCAAGATAGAAAGCAAACATTTAATGACTTTCAGTTCGCCAAAATGCAATGTCAGTCCCCATTGCTGTCCCCAAACAAGCCCGGCCAAAACAGTACGAAAAGTTTAACTGCCCCCCAGCAAACAGTAAGATTTCATTAAGATAAAGCAAACATTGCAGCTTAGGGTATTGAATAACCAAGGGAATGCGGGCGCGTCAGTCACCTCGGCCCATTAAAGCCCAGGTAAAAAAGGTCACGACGCGAGCGCCGCCCCTTGGCGACACCAACCTACTATGCGGAAGTTTATCTTTCTTTTTCTGCAACAAAGAATCTCTCCTACTGCGCTGAGCCAATTATGCGGCCAAGAGGGTGGCAGATCCCCACTGCAGATATGCGGCAGGCAGCGAAGATTTCCCAAGAATTCGGCTGCTTTTCCCAGCCGAGCTCACCTGAACTCCCCGGAGACCCCCAGCTGCTGGATTTACGATAGCCCGCTAAGCGCCAGGCCAGAGCCGTCACACCAGGAGCCCCTTGAGCGCCAAGTCTTGGCAACCAAGTGCAAGGCCTAATGGACCAGCCTGGCTGGGGGAGGGGGTGGGCGCCGTGCATTATCCGCAGTCCCCTGCCGCCTGCCACCACTGCCGCCCGCAGAAAATATTTGCCACTCCGTGGCTCTCTGCCTCACGTCCTCCCGGTCGAAATTTACTGAGGGGATCGCTAATTCCGAGTGGGACTCGAAAATACGAGCGGCCTCACCTCCTGGCTGCGCCTGCCTTTCTGGCACTGACTTGAATTTACTCGCATTGTTAGGCTCGTGTGACGCTTCCCCCTGTCTGAGCCGCCCTCTCCCTCTGTATCTGAGCCGCCCTCTCCCTCTGTGTCTGAGCCGCCCTCTCCCTCTGTGTCTGAGCCGCCCTCTCCCTCTGTGTCTGAGCCGCCCTCTCCCTCTGTGTCTGAGCCGCCCTCTCCCTCTGTGTCTGAGCAGCCCTCTCCCTCTGTGTCTGAGCCGCCCTCTCCCTCTGTGTCTGAGCCGCCCTCTCCCTCTGTGTCTGAGCCGCCCTCTCCCTCTGTGTCTGAGCCGCTCTCTCCCTCTGTGTCTGAGCCGCCCTCTCCCTCTGTGTCTGAGCCGCCCTCTCCCTCTGTGTCTGAGCAGCCCTCTCCCTCTGTGTCTGAGCCGCCCTCTCCCTCTGTGTCTGAGCCGCTCTCTCCTTATCTATCTGAGCCGCCCTCTCCCTCTGTGTCTGAGCCGCTCTCTCCTTATCTATCTGAGCCGCCCTCTCCCTCTGTGTCTGAGCCGCTCTCTCCTTATCTATCTGAGCCGGCCTCTCCCTCTGTGTCTGAGCCGCTCTCTCCTTATCTATCGGAGCCGGCCTCTCCTTATCTATCGGAGCCGGCCTCTCCTTATCTATCGGAGCCGGCCTCTCCTTATCTATCGGAGCCGGCCTCTCCTTATCTATCTGAGCCGCCCTCTCCTTATCTATCTGAGCCGCCCTCTCCTTATCTATCTGAGCCGGCCTCTTCCTCTGTGTCTGAGCCGCCATTCCTTATCTTTGCCGCTCTATTTGATCGACACAATAAAACAAATGGCACAAAACTCCGCAGCAACTCCTCAAGGCTTAGCAAAGGAGAATCACCAACTGGATTCACGCAAAGCTCTCTTAACTTTAACCGGCCGCCCTGTCTCTGAATCTTGCGTTTTTTTCTATCCTAAAACCCAAAATGTCGGCCTCAATTCGCTTCCCCCGCAGTGCGCCGATCAGCTGGCCCTTCTAAAAAATTGATCCAGCCGCTAATCTATTAAGTGCAAGGGATACCCAGGCGCATTAGTGAGAGCGGAGAGGAGCAGGAGCGAGAAATGAGGAACTTGGGGCGGCTGAGCTACAAAGCCCCGCCCCCAGTTGGGCAACCAGGCGCCGCCCGGACCAGAGCGCGCGCAGGCTCGCAAGCCGCATCCTCATTGCGGATCTGCCCAGAAGAAGTGCGATTTGATGCACTAAAAATGGTATTCATACTCTTTGGAAGTTTCTCCCAAGTAATTCTGTTAGCTTGAATTGAATTGTTTTTTCAATCAAGAAACATTTCTACTTTTCTACTGACAGTAGGCTCATGCAGCCGAAGCAAACTAGATTCGTGTCAAAGGAGAATCCGTTCTGAACAGTTAATTGTTTGCACAGCCCCGACCGGACGAATAAAATGAGAGTCGCTCAGAGGAAATTGCTGCGAAAGATTCCCCGGCCGAAATTCCCATGGGCGGGCAAGTCTGAGCTGTCTGGGCAGCGCTGAAAATCGGATACCCTGACATTGCGGGTGAAAGCTCAAGGGCGGCGGGAGATTGGCGGCACGGCTCTCACGACACGGACAGCCAAGTGGCCGCTCGGTAAAATTTCTCTAAAAGTTTCTTGCTGGCCCAAACTCGACTGGGCACTGAAAAATCTGATGCCCTGTTTCTTACCTCTGAGATAAAGGCCACGTCCCAAGCACCATATTACCTTAATTCCATATGGATGCCTGTCTATCTGTGTGGCTCTCTGTCTCAGAAAATGTCTGGCTTCTGTTTGGACGCAAAAAAAATCTTTCAAAAGTCCACTTAGCAATACCTTATACCGGAATCTCAATAGAATGCTCACTCCATCATGCGAGTGTAGCGAAGCAATTCTTCCTAATTTCAATTGCTCCTTTCATTGGCCTTCAGTGGCACTTTTATCTTCAATTCTTCTTTGGCCTTATCTGCCCCGTCACCGCCCTTGGCTCTCTCTTGGACCGCCAAATTTACTGCCGGGATTTTGGAGACGGCACTGAATACGGACGCCTCCGGTCGGGAAAGAAACGAAAGCGCAGGAAAATAGCCACTTCCGCCTGGGATTGTACCGCGCATGGTTGGCAACAAATCAAGAATTCATTTGATTTTCAAAGGTTCTCTCAGTTCATCTATTTTTCCCTCTATCTATCTTTCTATCTATCTCTTTATCTATCTCTTTATCTATCTATCTACCTATTTTTTCTTATTTAAAAGTACATTGCACCCATATACAGTGACTGAAGAGCTGCAACTTCAGTTAGCTTCGTTTGGAAAAGCTTGCCAAAAACAGCTGTAGATTTCACTGGAAATATTTGTTGGAAAGAAACAATGGGCTGCCCAGAAGACAACTTTTTCAAACACGCAGCTCCCCAGACAAAATTTACCGCCTCATAGAAAGACGCAAAGGATGGAGCACCAGCGAAGCAATTTTCTGGCGGCCGAGATTGGCAAACTGGACCTCCCCAAGTTTCCTTGCTCGCCTGTCAGGCCGCTAATGACCCGGCAGCGGCGGCGAAGGGACCGCAGCATAATAAGTCTTTCGCCCGGCTTATCGCTTCCGCAGGGAGTCGCGCTCATCTTGTCCCATTTGCCTTCGGCGGCCTGGTTTTTGAGGATAATCAGTGCGAGTGAAAGCCAAGGGAAAGAGAATGTCCGCGGTTTAAGACTTTTTGCTCCCCAGCGCTAAGTAGAAAAAAATTTCTCGAAGGTGCTGCAAGCAAAGGGCAAACACTTTTTGGGGGTCTAGCGGTCAGCACAACCCGAAAATTCATGCAGACCGAGTAGAGGACTGATTGGATCAATACTGTTTGCGTGATAGATAGATAGATAGATAGATAGATAGATAGATAGATAGATAGATAGATAGATAGATAGATAGATAGATAGATAGATAGATAGATAGATAGATAGATAGATAGATAGATAGATAGATAGATAGATAGATAGATAGATAGATAGATAGATAGATAGATAGATAGATAGATAGATAGATAGATAGATAGATAGATAGATAGATAGATAGATAGATAGATAGATAGATAGATAGATAGATAGATAGATAGATAGATAGATAGATAGATAGATAGATAGAAAGATAGATAGATAGATAGATAGATAGATAGATAGATAGATAGATAGATAGATAGATAGATAGATAGATAGATAGATAGATAGATAGATAGATAGATAGATAGATAGATAGATAGATAGATAGATAGATAGATAGATAGATAGATAGATAGATAGATAGATAGAACGCGTCGCCACCAGCTCAGCTAGCACAGTCTTACCCAGCCGACACGAGCCGAGTCCTCATTGGCTGAGTGGCCATTGGCCTGTCGGGTTCCCTTTTTGCCCCCACAGCGAGCGAAGCCCTGGCCAGGCCCAGGTTGGATGTCTCCGGCACATAAGCTGGATTTAGAAGGCGTCTCCTTTGCGTCTCAAATCTTTTTTTGCAAAACGGGAATCTGTCTCTCGTTGTTCAGCTACCAGAGCGGGCTCTCGCTCTCCTCCACCCGATCCCTGACAGCAGAGCGCGGCGCATCGCTGCTGCAGCTTGGGCGCCATGCAGAGGCAGGCGCTGAGCCTCGCAGTTCTGGTACTGCTGGCTCAGACCGCCTGGCAACTTGGTGAGTCCGAAGTCTGCTTGGGCTTCGCCGCGTAGAATCAGCTTTTTGCTGCTACTGACATCCTAGTCTATCAGTGCAACATCGTTATGCTTTTTTGGGCACGTCAACGCCCGTCTGTCAGAATGGCGCCATGCTAACCTGTCAGTTCGTACGGCGTCACCAAAATCTGTCAGTTAGGCGCCACTTGAATCTGTCACTTAGGCACCACCCGAATCTGTCAGTTAGGCACCACCCGAATCTGTCAGTTAGGCGCCACTAGAATCTGTCAGTTAGGCACCACCCGAATCTGTCAGTTAGGCACCACTAGAATCTGTCAGTTAGGCGCCACTAGAATCTGTCAGTTAGGCGCCACTAGAATCTGTCAGTTAGGCGCCACTAGAATCTGTCAGTTAGGCGCCACTAGAATCTGTCAGTTAGGCACCACCCGAATCTGTCAGTTAGGCGCCACTAGAATCTGTCAGTTGAGCACCACTAGAATCTGTCAGTTAGGCACCACCCGAATCTGTCAGTTAGGCGCCACTAGAATCTGTCAGTTAGGCACCACTAGAATCTGTCAGTTAGGCACCACCCGAATCTGTCAGTTAGGCGCCACTAGAATCTGTCAGTTAGGCACCACTAGAATCTGTCAGTTAGGCACCACTAGAATCTGTCAGTTAGGCACCACTAGAATCTGTCAGTTAGGCGCCACTAGAATCTGTCAGTTAGGCACCACTAGAATCTGTCAGTTAGGCACCACTAGAATCTGTCAGTTAGGCGCCACTAGAATCTGTCAGTTAGGCGCCACTAGAATCTGTCAGTTAGGCGCCACTAGAATCTGTCAGTTAGGCACCACTAGAATCTGTCAGTTAGGCGCCACCCGAATCTGTCAGTTAGGCACCACCCGAATCTGTCACTTAGGCACCACCCGAATCTGTCAGTTAGGCACCACTAGAATCTGTCAGTTAGGCACCACTAGAATCTGTCAGTTAGGCGCCACTAGAATCTGTCAGTTAGGCGCCACTAGAATCTGTCAGTTAGGCGCCACTAGAATCTGTCAGTTAGGCACCACTAGAATCTGTCAGTTAGGCACCACTAGAATCTGTCAGTTAGGCGCCACTAGAATCTGTCAGTTAGGCACCACCCGAATCTGTCACTTAGGCACCACCCGAATCTGTCAGTTAGGCACCACCCGAATCTGTCAGTTAGGCACCACTAGAATCTGTCAGTTAGGCGCCACCCGAATCTGTCAGTTAGGCGCCACTAGAATCTGTCAGTTAGGCACCACTAGAATCTGTCAGTTAGGCGCCACTAGAATCTGTCAGTTAGGCACCACTAGAATCTGTCAGTTAGGCACCACTAGAATCTGTCAGTTAGGCACCACCCGAATCTGTCAGTTAGGCACCACTAGAATCTGTCAGTTAGGCGCCACTAGAATCTGTCAGTTAGGCGCCACTAGAATCTGTCAGTTAGGCGCCACTAGAATCTGTCAGTTAGGCGCCACTAGAATCTGTCAGTTAGGCACCACCCGAATCTGTCAGTTAGGCGCCACTAGAATCTGTCGGTTAGGCACCACCCGAATCTGTCAGTTAGGCACCACTAGAATCTGTCAGTTAGGCGCCACTAGAATCTGTCAGTTAGGCGCCACTAGAATCTGTCAGTTAGGCACCACTAGAATCTGTCAGTTATGCGCCACTAGAATCTGTCAGTTAGGCGCCACTAGAATCTGTCAGTTAGGCGCCACTAGAATCTGTCAGTTAGGCGCCACTAGAATCTGTCAGTTAGGCGCCACGCTAATCAGTTAGTCATGTCTGCACCACATTATGGCGCCATCAGGTCCGAAGCCCTCGCCCATATCTATCGGATTCGTCCCGACCCCTGAAGGCAGATGCTGCCGCCACTGAATTACCAGACCCGGCGCCGCAAATCAGCCAGTTGGCAAATTCAAATGGTGCAGCTCGGCGGGACTCCGATCAACTGCCCCCCGTCGGCTTCCCCCGCCCCAGTTGCGGATAAAATTATCCCGCCGCCCTTCCAACGGCGTCCCGCTGCCCTGAAAAAACACGGGCTAATCGTTTTTACCCCCCCCCCCCTCGCCCACTGCAGACCAGCCGGTTGGACTTTTGCCCCGCCTGGAGTTGCCTTTGGGAGGGGATATTTCCATTTCTTGCGGGCCTCCGCAGCGCAGCACTTGACCCCTCCCCGCCCCCCGGCCGGTACCTTTCTGCTGCTTTCTTTCCGTCTGCCTCCGCTGGGCTGTCAGCTATTAGCCCTTTGTTTTACAGTCCAACACAGCCTGCTTTCTCCGGCGCAGAAAGCTGCGGCAGCTGCGCCGCGCGGGGAGGCGCAGCCATTAGTACGCGCCGGCGACTTGCGACAGAATTCCTTCGCTTCGGGATCGGGGCTGGGGGGGGGGGGGCTGGCGCGGGCAGTCACTGGGTAGCTCGCAACTTCCTTGTCCCATAGAGAGCTGGCCGGCTTCTAAACACGCAGTTTTGCCCCCCTTCTCTACCCTTCCGGAACCCTGCACTGCTGCATCCAAGATTTTCCCATATTTTTTTTAAGTTCTGCCCGCGTCAGCTCGTCAGTTTTCACCGGGCGAGAAACCTTGAAAATCTGCGCCTCTTCCAAGAGGGATGCCCGCTTCGCATTTTCACCCTCTGTTTAAAGCCTATTTTTTAATATTTGCCGCTGAAGTGGCGCCACCTGGCAACTGTCAGGCAGTTAGTTAGTTCGCAACAAACCGCCGGCTTCCCCGCCGTCCGAGATTTTTGTCCGCTCAGCTGACTGCACCGGATCGCGTGCCGGCCTCGCCCGGTGTCCGTTTTGCATTGTCCGTTTGGGGCGCCGGGAGCTGCCCGGGCCGGGCTGGTGGGCAACTGCACACACACACACACACACACACACACACACACACACACACACACACACAGATCTGGCAGCGGAATGGGACCAAGGAGACACGGACAGAAAGAGACAGTGTGTGTGTGTGTGTGTGTGTGTGTGTGTGTGTGCAGGAGCTTCTCTGCGGAAGAGGAGAGCTTGAGCTTCCAGTGCTTTAATCAGTTGCGCGCGTGTCTGCTTAAGCAGAAAGAGAGAGAGAGGGGGGAGGACAGAAAGTGGGGGTGGCGAAGAGGCCCAGCGTTCTGCTCAATTTTCTGCTCCAACTCGGGCATTGGAAGAGCTCGGAATTCGGGAAGATCCCGGAGCCGGGGCGACAGGGAGCGGCGGGACCAGAATTGGATTTTAGGCGCGGTTCGCCGAGGTGCTAACCCAGTTTGGGCCGCGGGATTTATTCAATCACAGGGGCTGGGAGGGGAGATTTCTCCCCGGCTGCGGGACCATCTCTCCTAGTGGAAGCTGTCGGGGACGCGCGCGCTGGGAAAATAGCGAAAAATGGGAGAAATTTTACTGAGGCCACTTTTTCTTCTTTTTTTGCCCCGGTCTCTCTGCTCCGCCTCCTCATTAACCGGCCGCTCCTGCCTCCCAACCACGCAGAGAAGGACGAAGTGCCGACAACCTTCAACGGGCGGGGCCACATCCAGCTGGACATCAACGCGCTGCCGCACGTCTGGGGCTTCCACGGCGCCTCCGACATGCTGCGCCTGCACTACCGAACCCGGCAGCTCAACGCCTTCCTGGCCTACGCTGGTGAGCTGACGGGGTCACAGAAGTCTCACTGTCCATCACTGTTCCCTCGATTTCAAATCTTCCTGGCCGCGGATCTTGCACCCAGCCCGCGCTCCCGAGCTTCTCGACTTGCCCTCCTCTCTGTCGCACTATTGCAGTGAGGCCTCCCCGCCCGCCGACTCCCCGGAGACTTGAGCACTTTCTGCTGGAGGGGGAAGGGCTGCCGGTTAGGCAGATGAGTCCCCCCTCTGTCCCTAACCCTCCCAAAAAAGCAATTGACCAGCAACTGCCGACTCCCACGCCCCTCACCCCCCCCCCCCCCAGTAATCTCCCGGCATGCCGTCTCAGCAGTAAAAACTGCAGCGGCGGGCCAGCAGGGCAAACAGGCGGGCGACACGGCCGGGCACACAAAATTCCGTTATGAATAATTCCGCCGCGAGTGAGCGACGCGGCAGCACTGATGGGCGGCCGCTTTCACCGGAGCAGTTTTTGCTGTGTGGGAAAGTGGGAACAAGTTTGCCGCTGCGGCAGTTGCTATGCGGGAGGTGGGGGCGCCAGCGCGAACTCCCTGGCCATCTGCTGGCACAGAGCTCCGCTCCCGCACCCAATTTAGCAATTCGCGGCTTCCCCGGCGATTCAAAATTCCCTAGAACTTTATCTTTCTCCGCTTTGCTCTTTGCTCGTCGGAGTTGGGATAAAAATCCCCCGAGAAAGAAGTTGCAGCAGGCGTCATTGATGGAGAGTCTGAAGCCTCACTTCTAGTGCGAGTCCGCCCCACGCCTCCATCAATCATGGACTGATAGGATTTAAGGTTAATACTCGTACTTATTTAGTAACTTTGCGCTGTAAGAGTTCGTTTAGAAAGGCTTTGTCAGTTGATTAGAGTAGCTCATCGTAAAGTATTTAAGACAATAATTGGTGAATCAAGTCAAGCTGCGAGATGATAATAGCCCGTATTAAGCTAGAAGCTAAGTTCTGAGACTGTTAGCTCCGAGATTGATAGTTCCGAGATTGATAGTCTGAATTTGTTAGTCTGAGATTGATAGACCGAGATTGATAGTCTGAGATTGATAGTCTGAGATTGATAGTCTGAGATTGATAGTGTGAGATTGATAGCTCCGAGATTGATAGCTCCGAGATTGATAGGTCCGAGATTGGTAGTCTGAAATTGATAGCTCCGAGATTGATGGTCTGAGATTTTTAGCTCCGAGATTGATAGTCTGAGATTGATAGCTCCTAAATTGATAGTCTGAGATTGATAGCTCCGAGATTGATAGCTTAGAGATTATTTTTGAGTCGGATCCGGGTCTTGGCTCAGTACCTCATCGGCAGTGGGCAGCGGGCACAAAAGTATCAATTAGTGGGACTTTCAAGAAGCCATCCAGGTGATGATGGCGAAGCCAGAGGAGCAGCTGTCATCACTTTAAATGTCTGCCCCATCTCGCTGACAGCTCCAGTCTCCTCCCTCCCCCACGCCAGGCTCTGAGGACTCCGGTCAGCGGGATTTCATCGCCCTGAGCCTGCGGGACGGCCGGCTGCGGCTGTCCATGTCAGTCGGCGGGGCGGCCAGCTCTACGGATGTGCGGCCTCCACCCGGCAACAAGCTGATGTTCTCCGACAGCCGGTGGCACCGCCTGCAGGTGGAGCGCAGCTGGCGAAAGGTGAAGAATGCATAGGGGCGTCTCTGAGCTCCGCCCTCCCACATGATGAAGCACTATTGTGAGGCGGGCAGGGCTTTGATAGGCGGGGGGAGTCACCTGAGGGGATTCGGAAAAATAGAGGCGGCGCGCTACTGCGCGAGAATAAAAGAAGACCTAAATCCCCTTGAATTCCAGGGGAGGCCATTCGCAAGTATGTATTTTATCCGAGCGGGCAGGATGCGCAGGGAGCCGTGAATGGCGGGGTGGATCCGCGGGGCTTAGCTAGTGGAACATCCAAGCGGTTCGGCGGACTCGCACAAAAGCGACGGGCAAAATGGCCCGCCGGCAAATCCAATAATCCCCCGGCGCACAGGGATCCGGCATGGATAACGTCCCGGCGTGGGAGAAATCAGCCTTTGGGAGATTTTAGGAAGGGAGGCCGCTGGAATTAATGATCCAAAGGGGCGGGCGAGGCACAAATGCGCCCCACCTGCGGCGGGCTCCCACGGCAACCGCTCACACTGCTCAATAAACCTCTACCCCATCACCCTGTTGCCGCCCTTCAGTCCGAGGACAAGCAGCATCTTCAGGTAAGAGCGAATGAACCATTTTATTCAAAGGTAGAATATCACTGTGATTTCTTTTATCTCCCGCTCTGTTTCCAGTAGCTATTTTACTCTATGGCTTCAGTCTGTAATGCACATGGAGATGTACATAGTTATGCCTAGCACTAAGACTCGAATGTACATCTAGATGTACATTAAAATGCATGCTGATCGATATTTTAAAATAGAATATACCGGCGTACAGACGCATGCTTACCTGAATGTTCACCTAGATGTACATTAATTTGCCAGGTGCAGCTAAGTGCTCGTAGCTAACCCATATAGGATGTAAATGCCTAGATGTACCTCGTACATTTACATGGTGTAAGGCAGCCCGTGTGAGCGGCAGGGCAGTCCTAATTACTACTAACAAAAAAACTTTCCCTAATAAACTAATCATCGTAATAACTTATAAAAGTGTCATATAAAACTTATAATAAACTATCAGGCCCACGGCCCAACATCGACGTTTTGCTAACACTTAATACGAGCTAACTGGGCATTCTCTTCAGCACAAGGGTCAATTTGACCATGCTTGCTTATTTATTAATATGATTATAGCTGTCACGTGGTAGTTTAACTGGCTTACTAACTGCTGCATGCTTGGACTCGCCTTATACTTCAGTATTTTGTGGCTGGGGGTTATTCGGTAATCGCTGCGCCTCCCAGTCTGGGGAAAAATTTGCTGCTTTCTTGGAAATCTGCGCACGAATCGAGCCGGCTGAACTGGGGTTGCGCAACAGCCGGCTCTGATGAGGGATTGGGGCCTAGGGCAGCTGGGAATGGGAGAATGCTCCTCATTTGTAATCCGGACACGATAAACCGGCGATGGGCCGGGAGCAGCTGCCGGGGACTTTTAAGCTGCCCCACCATCACGAAAATCCCACAGTCAAATCCCATAATCCGTTCCCACGCATCCTGGCATCGTTTAGAAATCGAAAGTCAAAATTTCTGACAAGGAAGTCGGGAGTCTTTTATCGTTGAAAAATCCCAGATCGATAAAACAGCAAATCTCCCCATGGAGGCTAAAGGCGTGGGCACAAGCTAATCGTTTATCATCCAGTCCCCAGTTATTGGACCCCATGCATGCAAAAATCAGCCTAAAAGAATCCCAACGTCCTTCGCTCCGCAGATTACGGTCTCATTCGATGATCACGTGATCCAGAATTTGACGGTGAACCGGAGCGGCTCGCTGAGCATCAAGACGATCTTCCTAGGCGGCTACAGCTCCCTGCCTGCCGGCTTGGCTGGCGACGCCGCTGAAGAATTCTTTGTCGGCTGCATGCGCGAGGTGAGACTGGCCTAGTTGCTAAGGGGCTTTGCTACTCGAGTTGCTGAGGGGGGGCTAGTTACCAAGGGGTCCGATTTCTGAGTTGTTGCTATTGAGAAATAAACTTATGAAATTCATAATTCAAAAGGCAGCCATCCATGGAAGTTTATAAATCCACCTCGAAAGGAGTGGTTCGATAACTGCATTAAAACTCGCCGATCATCAATGATTTATGATTGCAAGCTGCTCGCCGCTTATTCATCCTACCTGAGGTGGAGGGTTGAAGGGGAGCAACCTCTAAAAACCTTTTCACCGCTTTTCCCATCTGCAAAAATATCCGTTCGTCCCTTCCGCATCTCATCGACCCGAAGTTATCCCCTCCAGACCGGCCTCGTTAGATCCCACCGACCTTTTTCCTCCCAGAGATAGAAATAAAGACGAGGGAAGGCGCCCGACTCGATCGATTTCTTAGAAAAGTTCCGACTTTCGTCAAGCTATCGGCTATCGGATTTCATAAAATTCAAAAATTTGCAGTGGATGTAACCTTGAGTGAGTTGATGTGACCTCGTGTGAGTTGATGCGACCTTCGGTGAGTTGATATAAACTTGAGTGAGTTTATATAACCTTGAGTGAGTTGATGTGACCTTGATTGAGTTGATGTAACCTTGATTGAGTTGATGTGACCTTCAGTGAGTTGATGTAACCTTGAGTGAGTTGATGTGACCTTCAGTGAGTTGATGTAACCTTCAGTGAGTTGATGTAACCTTGAGTGAGTTGATGTGACCTTCAGTGAGTTGACGTAACCTTGAGTGGGTTGATGTGACCTTCAGTGAGTTGATGTAACCTTGAGTGAGTTGATGTGACCTTCAGTGAGTTGATGTAACCTTGAGTGAGTTGATGTGACCTTGAGTGAGTTGATGTAACCTTGAGTGAGTTGATGTGACCTTCAGTGAGTTGATGTAACCTTGAGTGAGTTGATGTAACCTTGAGTGAGTTGATGTGACCTTCAGTGAGTTGATGTAACCTTGAGTGAGTTGATGTAACCTTGAGTGAGTTGATGTAGCCTTGGGTGAGTTGATGTGACCTTCGTTACTTTGAAGAATTTTCAGTGTCTTGGTGTTATTCCAAGACATAACCAGATGCAGAACTCATGCCCCAGTGAACGCCAGCAGGTAACCCCAACGGTGACCAGGCCGTCCTGGGTCCGTGTGGGCCCTTCTTCGGTCGAGCTGCCACGTGGAATCAGCGAATTGTGACTCTCAGGCTTCGAGTATTTCTGCCTGCCACCTCGCCTCATCCCGGATAATTTATCCCGCATGGCACCGTCAGATTCGGGTGCCTTGCCACCAACCAGCCAGTCCCGAAGCTCTCACGCTCTCGGCTCCCATTCTTGACCAGCCTCTTCTTCCCTCACCCGAAGGAGCAGCAAAAGAAGGAGAAGAAGCTCGAATATCGATTTCTTCTCGACGAGTCTGGACGCTCAGCTGAACGAGAGCCAGGCGGTGCAGGTATCCGTTTCATCGCAGATGCAGAGTGGAGGCTGGGCCACCTGAGCTCGGGCAGTGGCCTCTTGAAAAAACTTTGAGCAGGTTGAGTTGCTGGCGCCCCCCCCCCCTCGTTGTCCGCTGCCGGCCGCACCACCTGACACAGCGGATGAGTCAGAGGGGCCAGGCAAAATTGATTTGGCGGGCCGAGCCAGCAGCAGGCGAGGCTGCCAAGACGAGCCAAGCTTTCTCCCCTTTTCCCACTGCCTCCATAATTCTGATGGCTCTCAGTCCTGCTGAAAACCCATTATCCCAGTCTCCTTGGCGATTCGTCATTTTCCCGACTGCCGTCAATGACCCTCACCGTCCCACTATTAAGGATAATATTAATAAGTATTGCCAATTTACCTGGATAATCTTTTGGCTACTAATATCTTCGATTATCTCCAATCACTCGGATAATCTCTATTGATCCCATCGGCTGTCGCTCGACATCTCCCAAATACCCGCTCCGTCTCCGCCATTCCGCAGGCGCGCCTGCAGTCGGGCAGCGCCGACCTCGACATGCTGCGGGTGGCCCGCGACTCCCAGCACGGCTTCCGCGCTGTCGGCATGCCGCCCTCCGCCTTCGGCGCCTGCGCCGACCCGCCGGTGCTGGAGCCGGTCCGATTCGCCGGCGAGCCCGGCGGCCACCTCGCCGTGCCGCGACAGCCGGCCGGGGCCGCCCTGACCGCGCTGGAGTTCAGCTTCGCCACCGCCCAACCCGACGGCCTCCTGGCCTTCATCGGCAGCAACGGCACCGACTTCCTCGGCTTCGAGCTGCGCGACGGCCAACTGAACTTCCTGCTGGACGCCGGCGCGGGCGTCCTTCACCTGCGCCTCAGCGGCACCGAGGCGCCGCTCAGCCGGGTCGCCTTCAACCGGGTCCGCCTGGCCAACGGCCGCGAGGACGAGCGCTTCGTCAGCGTCAACGACATCCGGGTCGGCCTGCCCGCCCGCCGGCTGAGCAGTTTCTATCGGCTGGACCTCGGCGACGTCCTGTACCTGGGCGGCCTGCCGCAGGCGCGAAGGTTCACCGCGCCGCCGGAGCTGCACGCGGCTGGGCTGGGGCTCGGCTTCAACGGCCTGATGGCCAACGTCAGCCTGAACGGCGACCCGCTGGACATCGCGTTCGCCGCAAACCAGCGGCCGCCGGGGTCGGGCGTGGAGGCGGTTGGCAGCGGTGGAGGCGGCGCGCGGCGGGACGAGCTGTGCCTGGCGGAGCCCCCGCCGTGCCGCAACGGAGGCGCCTGCAGCGTCGGCTGGGACCGCGTCAAGTGCGACTGCTTGAGCACGCTGTTCACCGGCCCGGCGTGCGAGACCAGTGAGTGGCTGATTGACGTGTTGAGTGGTTTATGAGCTGACTGATTGATGGGTTGAGTGATTGATGGGCCGACTGATTGATGGGTTGAGTGATTGATGGGCCGACTGATTGATGGGCCGACTGATTGATGGGCTGACTGATTGATGGGCTGACTGATTGATGGACTGACTGATCGATGGGCTGTCAGATTGATGGGCTGACTGATTGATAGGCTGACTGATTGATGGGCTGTCATATTGATGTGCTGATGGGCTGTCAGATTGATGGGCTGACTGATTGATGGGCTGACTGATTGATGGACTGACTGATTGATGGGCTGACTGATTTGTGTGCTTCTGATTGACTGATGTGATGAAAGCAAGGACTTCTAGAGTACGCTGCACTCCAAATATTTGAAGGCCGATTTTACACTGGCGAGATTTTTTGTCTATGGCTAAAACTTATTATTTCAGTGTATTTTCAGCCTTCACTTTTTTGTGTTGCGTCCTTCTAACAAAAGTGACTTTTAGTGGTCCTTGGACGAAAGATTGACGTTTTGATTTGCGAACATTTTTACCGTCTTGAAAGCAGATAGATGAGCAGATTGATCGAGAAAAGAACATTGATCTGGTGACAAATTTATCGATTTAAAAGACAGACAGAAGATTTCGCAGTGGGTCCGCCGGGATCAGCGGCGGCTTCAAGCTGATGGTTCTCGTACGGATCCGCAAAATCAGATTAGGGAGGAGCTGGCTAAGCGCGGGAGATGAAGCTCCAGCATTTCGGCCTCCATCTTTCTGTATCGCTTGTCGATTTTGCCTGCCCCGAGCAGCATGTGAAGCAATTCCAACAATTCAGCAAAGTGCGCTCAGTTTTCTCATTGGCAAAATTAACAAAAACTGCGCGCTAATGAAGTGCAAACAGTGGGAATGCGGCAGGAGAAACCACCCGGCCCGATGGCCTGGCCACCCCCAGCCCAGCAAATCCATAATGATTCAGCAGTAAATACGCAACGGCGCGCAACAAGCCTTTCGGGACGCGATGAGCCGGCTGCTGCCTGCCCGAGCCGGGAAGCTGCGCAAAAGATGAAGCAGCTCAGGCGGCTATTGGGAGCTTGGATACGCCAGAATTAGCATAGAAATAAGCCGGCGCGGCTTATCCCAGGCAGGTCGGAGGCGGCGTGCTGCCAGTCCGCCCGCCTGCTTGCAGCGGCCTTAGCCGCCCGGCATTATCCGAAATTGCTCTGTCAGCTCAAGTTCGGCGGGCCAGCAGCGTCCCGCCCACCCTATTTTCTTATCCCGCAGCCGGGTAATCACTCACTCACAACTCGTCAGACCCCGCGCCATCGCTCAGCCGTAAGCTGTTAGCCACTACGCCAGCCTTCTCCTCCCATATTTCAGCTCTCCCACGGTAACAAGCGTAAAGAAATCCTGCAGACGTCAATTTGTCACACTTGGAGCGTCACTGTTGACTTCGAGAGATCCGCTAGCACAGAGGGGGGGGGCAGCTGGTTTCCCTGGCGCTGTTGTTGCTGCCTTAGCTACTTGCTTCAATTTTTCTTAGGCTCCAGCTGGTAACTGATTTTCCTGTGTAAATCATTTCTGCTGCGAGAGGGATATTTGATGCGTTAAGGGGGCAAAACACCCGATTGTTTGGCGCAGCAGTTTGTCAATCAATCTCTCTGCTGAGAGGTGGGTGCGTCTCTTCAAGTCAGCAACAGGAAGTTGCAAATCAAGTGTCAGTAAAAATCCTTTTAAATTATCTTAAAGTTTATTTGAAGAAAATTTGTGAAAAAATGCACAAGACCTAAAAATATTACAGTCGCATTTTTTAAATAGTTGCTGACGTCATTAGAGCTAAAAATAGAAATTTACGTCACTACCCTTGACAGAGGCGCCAGTCTTGAAATTCGATGGAACCGTGATGGCGCGAGTCGCCTTCGCCACGCCGCTGCGTACCCTGGCCGAGGACGTGACTGTCAGCTTCCGCACCAACTCCAGCAGCGGCCTGATCTTCGCCACAGCCAATACCAAATCTGAGACTGGCGATTTTATGCAGCTGCTGCTGGACGGTGGAAAACTTCTCTGCCGAGTTAACTACGGCAACGGGACAGTGGTGAGTCAGCGATCGCGGCCAGAAAAATAGCTACTTACCATTTTTAGTCTACGGAATTTCTGACTCCATCTTGGGATAATAACGTTCATTTCGATAATCCTTAAGCCTTTAAAACTTGTCCTAAAATCTGTGACCTCGGACTCGGCCGGCCCTTTGTGGTCCATTAGGGAGACAGAGAGCATTTTCATAGGGATAAGCGCTGAAATCGATAACATGACTAAGAATAATTTGAGTCGTGTAACGTGAGAGAAAAAGGGATATATGCAGGCGCGTAGCCAGGATTTCCTTCTGGGGGGGGGGTCACAAAATTTGCGACTTGCTGGGGCAAACATTTCGAAGGACCAAAAAAGGTCCCGCGAACCACTTTCGGCTAAATTTTCCCAATTCTTCTCCATTGCGACTTACATGATCCAATACAATTACAAACACTTTCTTCTGCTCTGAATAGTAAAATTACAAAAAATTGATTTTCGATTTTCAAAAATTTGGTCTACATCAGCCGCCTTGGGGGGTCATGACCCCCATGACCCCCCTTGGCTACGCCCCTGGATATATGATGGACGAGCACTTGAATAATAAAAAACGATGAAGAAATCCAGCGTCACAAGCAGGCACATGGAAGCCAACCAGTCCGCCTAAAACTCCCGCAGGACCTGCAGGCTGCCATCCCTGATCTGGGTGACAACCGCTGGCACAGCGTGCGCATCCGCCGCCGCGAGGCCGACCTGGAGCTCGTGCTCGACGGGCTGCCGAAATTCACCAAGAGTGAGTCTTTGTCCAATCGAGCAACTGTAGCAGCTCGTATTTACTAGCTCGAATATCTCTTAATTGCTGTTGATAACGCATTAATAACTGTTGCTGAGGCCTTTGAGCCATTCTAACACTTGTGGTTGCTAAGCGCCACCAGGGCAGCACTAACACAGGCCGCTTTACTCTAGTAGAGCAATGTACATTCCGCTCGCATCATCCCGGCTTATTAGTGCATCAGTAGCTGCAGCTAGCATGCCGCAGAGCCCCGGTTTGTCTTGCCCGGGGTTGCTGCTGGCTGGATTTTCTTGGTGAAACATTTTTGCTCTTACCGGGCTGCCTGGCCCTGGTCTCTTCCTGTCCTCTACCCTACCCTCTTCCCTCCCATTACTCTACCCTCTTCCCTCCGATTACTCTACCCTCCTCCCTCCTATTACTCTACCCTCTTCCCTCCCATCCCTCTACCATCCCTCTACCCTCTTCCGTCCCATCCCTCTACCCTCTTACCTCCTATTACTCTACCCTCTTCCCTCCCATCCCTCTACCCTCTTCCCACCCATTATTTTACCCTCGTCCCTTCACCATCGCTTATCCCAGCCGGCCATCCGGCACGCGGCCTCATTAGCAACTAGGAATAAGCAAGGGACAGCTGCCTAATTCGCGCCAACTCCAGTCCCCATTCGTCTGGCTTTTAAGCTCCTATGGCCAAAAAAGACACTCAGAAATTGGCATAAGAAAAAACCCAGCAGCTCCAGTTGCCTTCATTTTTCAACAGCCCCCTCCAGCCCCCCACCCATTTGGCCCCCGATTTAAGTTGCGGCTAATAAGCTTAGCATGGATTCGCGGGGCAGCTGCCCGCAACTGGGGATAAGCCGACTGGGAGGGAGAGAGAGACCCAGACCACCAAGTAGGAGGATAAATGGTGAAAAACTCGGGGAGCACAGCCGAGCGACATACCGCAGCCTCGCTGCCCCCCAGTCCCCAGCTCCGGCGAGCTCCGTGACTAAGAGCTTCTAATGCAAAAAAGCCGCAAAAAAGATAGAGACAGAGTGGGATGCGGGCGAAGCATTTTGCTAGCATCCTTGGGCGGCTGGGATCCAGCTTTTTTTTCAGTCCGCTCTGACATCTCCCCGCAGAGTGGACCCGGCAGCTCAGCTGCATGTGGGGGCGCTCACCTGAGCTCCACATTTTTATCCTAGCCACCTTAAAAGCCTCGTCTTCTCAGCCTACAAGTCTGCAAATCCTCTTTTCTTTTATCCCAAAGGGGGGGGGGCAGGGAAGGCCGGAGATTGACCGGGGCATGCCAAATGCCGATCGCAGTTTTTGTGTGCAAAATTTTGTTTGAAACAAAATCGCTTCGCGGGCTCCGAGACTGAGACATGGCCAGACATTTTTTTGTGAAATTTGTTGCCAGAGTGATCGCAGTTTTTAATCAATTCAGTGTGAAATTTAGGTCAGGTGATTACCTTGCGTTCACTTTTTGCGAGTCAAAAGGTCGGATCTCTGGGTCAATGATATTGACATTGGGATATCAGTCAGTCAGTCAGTCAGTCAGTCAGTCAATCAGTCAATCAATCAGTCAATCAATCAATCAATCAATCAATCAATCAGTCAATAATCTTTCTATTTATCTATCTAATCTATCTATCCATCTGTCTGCCTGTGTGTCTGTCTGTCTGTCTGTCTGTCTTTCCGTCTGTCTGTCTGTCTGTCTGTCTGTCTGTCTGTCTGTCTGTCTGTCTGTCTGTCTGTCTGTCTGTCTGTCTGTCTGTCTGTCTGTCTGTCTGTCTGTCTGTCTGTCTGTCTGTCTGTCTGTCTATCTATCTAACATAAGGGTTACCGTATAGGGTCTTGATGTGATGGTTACTGTGTAAGCCCACTTGGTTCAGGATTATTACCTGGATAAAAAATAATGTGGGCCTTAGTAAATTCCACTATCTATCTATCTATCTATCTATATCTACTATCTATCTAACGAAAGTTTACTCAAATCGGATTCACTATTAAAAAGCGAATTTGGACTCAAGACACAAAAAAGACGCAAGACCTCAAGGGTTCTTTACAAACAAAGAAGGTTCTTTGCATTGTCCGGCTCATTAATTTTGAACTGACAAATAAATAAAGACGCAGGTGCCATCCATCAAAAAAGATTCGCTGTTGACCCACTATGCCGTCAGACGGGGGTGTCAGCCGACCCCCCCTCCTCCAGCACCAGTGCAATTTCGGTTGCAGCTGCATTCGCAAACAAAACCTCCGCGTTTCAGACTTAGACTCGGCGTATCGGACAGCCGAAAAAGTGCTTGTTTTCACGCACATCTTCATTGGTAATTTAACTGAGATGGCCCCGCAGCCCCCGCATGCCCCCGTGTGTTCATTTCTTGGTCGAGTTGAACCATTTTTTAAACGTTTTTATACCAATGAAACTGTTTATTAAATAAATATTTTGCCTTGTGTGACTCTGCCGCTATCTCGTTATACTCAAGCACCAACTTGCGGAGCGCGAGCAGGAAGGGGCCTTGGAGACTAAAAGGTTCGCTTCTCCGTCTCCATTTGTGACATCCTGGGAGCCCCCTTTGGCCAATGGAGGATTCAGGATCTTTTTTCTAAGATCCTGAATCTCATATCTAAGATTTTAAATCTCATATCTAAGATCCTGAATCTCATATCTAAGATTACGAATCTCATATTTAGGATTATGAATCTCACATCCAAGATTATCAGTATCATATCTAATATCCTGAATCTCATAATTACGGTCCTGAAGATTATTTTGCAAAGTTTAATAAGCATATTTAAATGTTGACTAATATTTAGATTTTCCTGAATTTCACTTTAAATTTCTGAAATTCATTTTAATAAAAGGGAATTCAAACGACTAGATGCTTAAATCTAAATTTAACTCCCTGAAAGTCGAAGTTAGGTTCCCCAAAATCCCTCACATCCCTGACCAGTCATCCCCACCTGTGCTGGCCCCCTCCTGCAAGCGCCGCCGCACCCACGCCGACACGTTTGTCTTTCAATCCGTTAAACCTCGCCGGCGCCCGCAGTGACAGCCTCACTGTGCCGCCCCGAGCTACTCTGTCCTGAGCGTGAGAACTGGCGCATCTTCCTTGAGTTTGGTAGAAGCTATCGTGCTTAATCACTTGTCTTTAATGCTTTAGAACTGCCTATCTATCTATCTTTCTGGAATCGCTTCCTTGTACATGCCATAATATTATTATTTATAGTTATTATTTTGCGTAAACTTTTCTGACCAAAGTTGTTTATTACAAGATTTCTACCGAGTTAAAAAACCGCGTTATTTCACATTAATAGATTTGATTTCTGAAATACGTAAGCATTTTAGAAATTTGATGTGTTTATGAGCAATTTCACACACAAAACCAGCTGTTGATTTCAGAAAGGTGAGTTTTATCCCGATCTAGGCGAGCTCAGCCGCATGATGAGTCACACCCCAGAACGATTCGGGACCCGGATGCGTCACACCCCACAATGACTCGGGACCCAGATGAGTCACACCCCAGAACGACTCGGGACCCGGATGAGTCACACCCCAGAACGACTCGGGACCCTGGATGAGTCACACCCCAAAACTCCTTAGGCCCGAGATGAGTCACGACGCAAAAACACGGGAGACAAGATAATTGAAAATTCCATGCAGTCAAGCCAACAAACAGGGTAAGCCCAGGATTGAAGGAGGTTCCACCCGATTCCGCAGGGGTGCTGGCCAGCCCGAAGGACTACAAGCTGCTGGAGACGTCCGACATCAGCCTTGGCCGGCTGGACGGGACTGCTCCCAGGCCCGCCAGCGCCGCGCACTACTTCATCGGCAGCCTGGCCCAGTTCAGCTTCAACAATGTACGCTACTTCGACCGGGACGCCGAGCTGGACGCCACCACGACGCTAGAGGTGACTGCGGAGGTCGACGACAGCCCCGTGTCAGTCGTCCTGCCCTTCACCGTGCGCAGCTCCGCCGCTTTCGCAGAGCTGCCACCGCTACGTCTCTACGAGCTGTTCAGAATCCGCCTGAGCCTGCGCACCAGCCAGAGCTCCGGCCTCCTGCTGCTCAACGCCGGCCCTGGCGGTGGCCAGGTGGCCGACTTCTTCCTGCTGGAGCTGCTGGACGGGAGGTGCGCGGCCTTGGGTTCAGCTGCCCTGTATCCAGCAGCACCTCCCTCATAATCTTTGATCCCACTCTGTCAATCCCAGTTAAACCTGACTTTAACTTATTGCTATTGTTTGAATTCCAAGTGTCTTCTCATGGCCCCTCACGGCTCCAAATATCTATGTGGTTTCAACTTGTCCATTATCCTGATTTCTTGACAGAACACTCGAGTTGTCAACTTCCCTTTCATCCACATTGATCCCAGAATCCCCGAGGTGCTACTGCCTCCTTGCTCCCAGAATCTCCGCAACAATCCCAATCTTCATCCGCCCGCCGCCCCAGAATCCGGCTGGCCATAAACGCGGGCTCGGGCCTGGCTGAGCTGAGCCTCGGCCGGTCGCTGAACGACAACCGCTGGCACGAGGTGGAGATCCGGCGGCCCGCGATGGACCAGATTGTGCTGCTGGTGGACCGAAGCCGGACTGAGGCGCGGATGCCGTCCTCGCTGGACAGGGCCGGCCTCAACGTGGACGTCGGCGACAGTCCGGCCTACTTGGCCGGCGCGCCGCAGGAAAAACTTCTGGCGTCGAAGACTGGCGTGGGATTTCAAGTATGATGAGGCGGGATTTCTTGTTTGAGATGATTCCCCATGGCTGACTGAAAGGCGATCGGCTAATCCGCAGGGCTGCCTTGGCTCCGTCTACCTGTACGACGACATCAACTCCCAGAACGAGCAGCCGTTCGACGTGATCAGCCTGCTCCGGAATCGGACCAGCTTTGAGTCGGAAATCACGGACTCGTGCCAGAAGCCGCTGGTGCAGTGCGGCCCGCGGACCTGCCACTACGGCGGCCAGTGCGTGCAGCAGTGGGACCGCGTGGCCTGCAACTGCGACGCCACCTCCTTCACTGGCGCCTGGTGCAACAGAGGTGACCGCGGCCTCGCTACTGGGAGGATTGGAGGGGCGCAAATGAGGAGGGGAGACTGGAGCAGGTGTCAATAGGAAATGAGTTTCTGCATTCTTAGGTTGCAGCTGAGAGTATAAACAAACTACTTTGACCCCGATGACCCCGCATGCAGTCGGGAGCGCCACCTTCCAATTCGGCGCCAGCGGCCGGATCGGCAGGCTCATCTTCGAGTTCGTTGACGACAGCTTCTTGCCCACTACAAAGCGCGACGAGGTGTCCTTCGGCTTCCAGACCAGCAAGTCCAGCTGCCTGCTTGTACTGATCGAGGCCAAGATAGTTTCCAGGACCATTCCGGACTTCATTGCCGTACAAGTGGTGAGTGCTACGAACACCTCCTGGGAGAGGTCCGTATGTTGCACAAAAAACAGTCGATTAGCAGCTGCAACAACCCCAATTCCGCAGGTGAACGGCCAGCTAGTTGTGAAATACTACTTGAAGTCTTCCATCACGGCCCTGGAGTACCGCCAGCTGAACGTGTCCGACGGGCGCTACCACCGGGTTCGCTTCCTGCGCGAGGAGGCCCGCGGCAGCCTGTTCGTTGATGATGCGCCGCCCGTGGTCAAAACGCCGGGTGAGGATTCCGGATTATCTAATAAAATTTGTTATAAGATATATTTTAAATAGTGAATTGGCGCCAATTCAAATTTGGCACCGATTCAAATTTACCGAAACTTTAAATTTCGCACTATTTCAAATTGAGCCAGAGTCATTGATGGAACTATTATGGTTTGGCACTATTCTTAATTTTTTCAAGTTTAATATTTTTTAAAGTATAGACTTGGCCGCATTGAACTTTTGATACGAAGCAACAGATCAAAATTCTCCCCCCGCAACCTGTCAGGTGACGACTTCGGCACGACATTCAACTCGCAGAAGACTATCTACGTGGGCAGCATGATGGCGGTGGCTCAGCGTGAAGTGGCCGCCAAGGCGGCAAACTTTGTGCCTACGTCGCACATCAGCCAAAAACGCCTATTCCGTCGCGTTAGTCGCCGCCGCCGCCGTCGACGCCGTCGCTCGGCCGCGTCGTCAAACGAATGGAGCCACTTTGAGGGCTACCTGACGAACCTGGTTTTCAACGGGGTGGCCCTTAGCCGCATCGCCGCGGACGATCCGGTGGCGTCCAGGGTGGTGAAGATGCGCACGGAGAGCTTCGGCGACGTGACCCGCGTCGAGAACTTCCAACCGAGGCTTGAGGGCTTCCCGCCGCCGGACCCGCCGGACTCCTACTTGCACCCGGAGCTCATGATGTCCACCAGTCCTGGAGAGGTTCGAGAACCCCCCAAGAAATGCTGTATTGAATGCGGAATCAACTCAGTATTCAAGCTGAATCCCTATCTATCTGAATCCCTATCTGTCAGAATCCCCATCTGTCTGAATCTCCATCAACCTGAATCTCTATCTATCTGAATCCCCATCAACCTGAATCCCCATCTATCTGAATCCCCATCAACCTGAATCCCCATCTATCTGAATCCCCATCAACCTGAATCCCCATCTATCTGAATCCCCATCAACCTGAATCCCCATCTATCTGAATCCCCATCAACCTGAATCACTATTTAACTGAATCCTTCCCGCACTTTCGTCACCGATCCGCGGTCCACCCGAAAACCTTCAGGTCACGCCAACCGCCATCATCGAGCCGGAGATTCGCTGCTTGCCGGCGAGCAGCGCCATCAAATCGGCGGCCGACTGCATCGACTCCGGCGGCATCATCGCCACCAGCGTGCGGACACTCGGGGCCGGCGGGTAAGTGGATCCGGAGCTGATTGGGAGGCCTTAAGGTGGCTGATGGAGCAGTGCCATTCTGTCAAGCTTGGTCCACAGCGCAAGACCTCCACCCACTACTCACTGCCTTCATTGCTCGCCCTCTTGACTTACCAGACCTTCCTTGTCTCCTATTTGTCCACTGCTCTCGCCAAAATATCTCCTCTCACTTACGATCGTAATCATTTACTCTCCCCTGTCTCCACTCACCCAGCCATCTCCTCTCACCCAACTATCTTATCTCACCCAACAATCTCATCTCGCCCAGCCATCTCATCTCACCCAACCATCCCATCTCACCCGACCAGATCTCCTCTCCCATCACGATCTCCTCTCACCCATTCATCTCCTCTCACCCAACTATCTCATCTCGCCCAGCTATCTCATCTCACCCAACCATCCCATCTCACCCGACCAGATCTGCTCTCCCATCACGATCTCCTCTCACCCAGTCATCTCCTCTTACCCAACCATCCCATCTCCTCTCACATCACGATCTCATCTCACCCGACCAGATCTCCTCTCATATCACGATCTCCTCTCACCCAACTATCTCATCTCACCCAGCCATCTCATCTCACCCGAACAGATCTCTCACATCACGATCTCCTCTCATCCAGTCATCTCCTCTAACCCAACCATCCCATCTCCTTTTACATCACGATCTCATCTCACCAAACCATCCCATATCACCCCACAAGATCTCCTCTCATATCACGATCTCATTTCACCAAACAATCTCCTCTCACACCCATCTCATCTCACCCAACCATCCCATCTCACCCACCCATCTCCTCTCCCCCCTGGCTACCGCTGACGCATCTCGCTTTCGATTCCTCCAATCAGAGGCCCTCATCAAGGCCTGACGGACCCCCCGCCCGACCCTGGGCGGAACCGGCGGCCCAGCTGGCAGATTCCGACGGAGTCGCCGCCGGACAGCGACCAGACACGGGAGACGAAGGCGGCCGGCGGTCAGCAGTCCTCGGCAAAGATTGACATCTTCATAATCGTGATTGTGGCGGCCTCCGGCGCTGTGCTGCTGTTCGTGTTCTTCTGCCTGATCTACCGCTGCCGCAGCAAGAACGAGGGCTCCTACCGGGTCGACGAGACGCAGAACTTCGAGGACCCGGCGCTCAAGCCGCTGCGGGGCGGCGCCCACGCCAATGGCGACGTGCGGACCAAAATGGCGACCAAGAAGCGGGACATCAAAGAGTGGTACGTGTGACACGGATGGCCGCTCCCCCCGACCAGCGAGCGCCGCTCAAGGCGAGTGTGCTTGGGGATTTTTATCCCAAATGTTGCAAATTAAACAGCTTAAAATTCCAAATCCATACGGCGAACACATTCGGCCCTTTGTAACTCACCAAGGATGCAAATCGTCATGCAGTCAACGCTCAGAAAACTCTTAAATATCAGTGATCTTTCAGTACTCGTTAAATGTCACTCACCAGACTGACTCTACTAAAAGCTCATTAAGCTTACACAGAGCACCACTCACAGATCTCACATTTAGAACTATCAGCAAGCCCAGGGCACTAATTATATAGTAACCACGGAAGTTAGCCCAGACTGAGCTCACTGACCCGAGTCCAACAATCCACCGATCCTCTCAATTGCAGATGCAACTGGAGCGACGCGCCAGCAGCGGCCAGCCCCGTCCTTTGTGCTCAGCGCCAGTTGCTTTCTAAAGATAACTCCTTCAGCAAGGGAGCAGAGTTCCCGATTCTTCCTCGCTCAGTAGACCAATTGCACTGTTTGCGTCCTTCAGCTACTTTTTTCTTCGATTCAAATCTGCCTGTGATTCTGCGCCGCTTGTCTAACTCAGTGTTTGAGCTTCTACGCATTCCTGCAATGCAAGCATCAGCGCCTCGACGCTGCCGCTATTCGACCCCATCGGAACGTCCTCGCGAAGCTGGATTGAAGATTTGAAGTGCATTTTCCAATTAAAGTACAGCTTAGTAATCATGTCACGCTATTATCCGCACACTGATCAGTCACAGCCTCCGCTCACCCACCTCATCCTCCACTGACTCGGAGGCCCTGCACAAACGCAATCTCACAGCATGTTGTTCTGAATCACGTGATGGCGTCTGCGAAACAATTAGAAATTTTGATTCACGTTTTCTAGTTTTGCTGCTTTTATTATTTGATCAAGCTGAACTATTTTGTTCTTTCTAAACTCAACTGTTCTTACGGCAATCAGCTGAGGCATTCTGTGAACAAAAAACTATTTGCACTTGTAAAACGTCAGTCACAAGCTTGCTTCGCCTGTAAATATACCACTGTATTTTGTTTCACACTGCTTTATTTTGAGAAACGCTACTACTGAAGATAAAGCTGTAAGAGATCTTTTTGATTGGACTTAGACGGGTTGGCTTACCGCCAGGA
This sequence comes from Macrostomum cliftonense, assembly GCA_950096795.1. NCBI lineage: Eukaryota > Metazoa > Platyhelminthes > Macrostomidae > Macrostomum > Macrostomum cliftonense. The sequence goes on along the minus strand of CATNEM010000259.1, from coordinate 208,791 downwards.
CCCGCTGAGTCCACAACAGGAGAACCCGCTGCCCCCGCTGAGTCCACAACAGGAGAACCCGATGAGTCCACAACAGGAGAACCCGCTGCCCCCGCTGAGTCCACAACAGGAGAACCCGATGAGTCCACAACAGGAGAACCCGCTGCCAACGCTGATCCACAACAGGAGAACCCGCTGAGTCCACAACAGGAGAACCCGATGAGTCCACAACAGGAGGACCCGCTGAGTCCACAACAGGAGGACCCGCTGCCCCCCGCTGATCCACAACAGGAGAACCCGCTGCCCTCCCAGTCCACAACAGGAGGACCCGCTGCCCCCGCTGAGTCCACAACAGGAGAACCCGCTGCCCCCGCTGAGTCCACAACAGGAGAACCCGCTGCCCCCGCTGAGTCCACAACAGGAGAACCCGCTGAGTCCACAACAGGAGAACCCGATGAGTCCACAACAGGAGAACCCGCTGCCAACGCTGATCCACAACAGGAGAACCCGCTGAGTCCACAACAGTAGAACCCGCTGAGTCCACAACAGGAGGACCCGCTGCCCCGAAGGCCTAAAAATTAGAAAAAACCCAGCTAACAGCAAAAAAATTTAAATTGGCGCCAAAAGTTGTCTGAACTATAATTTTTTTATAGAAACCGAGATCGCTGGCGCACCAGCGTAGATCCAGCAGTGTCCGTGATATGACGGCGGCGAGTGGTACTACCGAAAGAGATTTATTAATATAAATATTGTATAATCAACACTTATTGTTAAATCTAGAGCTGAGTAATTGAAGCAAATGGAACTTGGAAGAAATCGTTCTTGTTGGCTGCAGAGTTTGAAGGCCCAAAAGTTTTTGCAAATAGAAAAAATCAGGCATAAAAAGGAGAAACTGGCGCTGAAACTGCGCGGGAAGAACTCGCGGATCAAATGTCAGCAAAACAGCAGGCAAATCGGACAGTTGATTGGGTCGAGGTGTTGGGGACAGAGAAAAAAGCAACTAAGAGGAAACACGGCTGGCCGAAGACCGGGCAGTCAGAGCGCATTGCCCGGCTTGATTTCATGGCTGGATCACGCAGCATCACAGAGGTGCAACACGGGGGGGGGACAGTCACGAGATTGAGCGGCGGCAACGGGACGGGGGCACAGCGCAGACGGGCGGTGACGGTCTCACGGCCTCTCCCATCTCAGTCGTCCTCGCGAACTCCGCGGGCCGGGCCCTTCTCGATCTGGTCGTCCAGCTCCTTCTTGGTCTCTTCCTCCCACTGGCGGATCTGTTCCATGGTGAGGCCGTACCACTGGTCGGTGCTGCAGAACACCTGCCTGTGAAAGTTGGTGAAGATCCGGCGCTCCATCTGCGGGCAGGTCGGCCGGTGTTGCGGCAATACAGATAACGGAAGCTTCTAACCATCAGTGTTTCAGCAGATAAAGCCGATAAATCCGAACGCAGCTACTAACAGTAGAGCTAAGAGTAAAATGCCTAAAAAACACCCCGGCGGCTCACGGTGTGAATGAAATTCTCGATGCGGCCCTGCAGGCCGAACCACTTGAACTCGCACGTGACCAGCTTGTAGGCGCACATCACCGGCCCGTCGAACTTCTCCCACCATGGCCGGTTGGTGAGCGGCCCGCGCCCCGTCTTAGTGGACTTGTACAGTTTGGGGTCGAACTCGCGCTTGTAGTCAGCGTTGGAGTAGAGCTTGTCGTTGGCGATGTCGATGTACACAACCTCCCGCTTGCTGAGCAGGTTGGGCGGCAGCTGGTGCACGTTCTCCTGCGTGCCGGCGTCCTGCACGTGCATCGACTCGATCTTGATGAAGAAGTTCTCCTTCATGTAGCCGGGATTTTCCACCACGGTGCGGCAGTAGGGATAGGCGTTCCAGGCTGTCTCCGTCATCTCCAGGGAGCCCGACGGGGCCAGCAGGCGGATGAACTTCGGCACCTTGCTGGAAGGCGGAGAGAGTCCGGAGACTAATGAGGTGGGCTGAAGCAACGTTAGAATTTGGTGCCTTGCAAAAATCTTGCTGAATTAGCATCCCCTGACCGTTTATAATAAAATACCCTAATTATAGGTACTAATTTACAAGTTCAAAGGCTATTTCCACGGATTTTTGGCCTCATCATTGCGCCTCCTACCGTGATTAATTTATTTTAGAGACTTTGAGCGACATCAGGCCAGCTGGTCTGAAGGCGCAGCCAGCGCGCACACTCACTGCAAGCTAAAAATAGGCAGCAGGGCACGCGCACAGCCAGCGCTGACTAGAGTGGCAAAAGCCGAACCAAGCACCGCTCGGCCAGCTCGCTTCAAGCAAGACGGGACTTGCCACTATAGAAACAATAGACTGGCAAGAAACAAGCGGGGCCCTCTTTAGCCCGCCTGTCTGTCTGTGTCTGTATTTGATTCTGCAGGACAATGGAGAGGGCTAGCGCGCTGCTTTGCCTGAGCAGTAGGTAGTGACAGAATGATTGCATTCTTGTCCTCAACCATGAAAACTGGGGACAATGAAGTGCACTGTTCACTGGAATTGAAGCCTTTGGAGAGTTCCAAATCGGAATCGAACCGTGACAGAACAGGCTGAGGATATGGGGCATTGCGGCCTAATTTGAGGATCTGATGAGTGGAAGCCAAACTGAGCATGAGGCAGGGTGATGGCACTGGCAAAATCACGAAAGCAATCGGCTACTCACTTCTGCAACTTGTAGATCTTATAAGTGTACTGCCCAGTTTGCCTATCTCCAAGCAGGGGTGTTGTTGGCGGCCACTTTTTGGCGGCAACATCAAAGGGTTCATTGTGCAGCACAATGATGCCCTCGCCGCCGCCAGTCTCCTGCTTGGATGCCTCGGCCACTGAGTAGAGCTGGGCAATCTGGTACTCCTCCACTGTCATGGGCAGGATCACGCGACTAAATAGGTAGGTATTGAGGAGGCATGTTTTTTGGAAATGCTTTGAACACCCTACATTTTCATAAATATGCAGTGAAAAAATTTTAAACTTGGATTTATTGAAGTCCAGGCAGTGAATAAGAGCAGTTTTTCTCCTTAGGTCAAGAAACAAAGTAATCTAGGCTTAGCCAAGGACAAAATTACCCAAACAAAAAAATGGCTCATTGCTAAATTGATATACAAAAATTTGACCTAACTTGCCATAAATATGTTTTTGAAATTATTGGACAAGTCTATTTATAAGTAGCTATAGCGAAAAACCCAGCATTTTAAGGGCTAATATTATTTCTATCAAAAAAATTTAAAAAAAATTTTTAGACTTAAAATTGAAAGCTAAAGCATATTTATTTGTCTGTAGCCTAACTTTTTTTGGTTTAAATACCATTATTATTATATATTATTATTTGAATATTTATTTATATTCAAAAGGTAAAGCATAGTAGTTTCTTAACATTAGTAATATTGAATAGCTACATGGAATAATATTTAATTTGGTACAATGCTGTAATTTATTTAATAAATTAATATAAAATTGTTTAGCTACTAATATCATACAAAGTATCAAATATTATTTGTAAAGCAAGATAAGAAAAAAAGTAAGCATGTTAACTTCAAAAAATATTAAACATAAAATCTATGTTTAACATTAAAAACACAAGGCTATATATTAAAGGCAGGTGAAGCCATTGTAACTAGATTTTTTAGCCCCTCAAAAACATAATTAAAGTTTATTAGATCTGCACAGATTATACAGATTATGACTTATTAGATACAGTACAGGTCATAAAATTGGAAACGAAATATTGTCAATTTAATCAATTAGTATTAAATTTTCTTAATTTTTACAAAAAGAAAACCCAATTGCTGACCGAATCTCAGGCCAGGAGTGGGCAAGCAGAGCTGGGCCTGTGAGTCTTTAGCCTTTCAGATTTTATGAATCCCTATGGCTTATACTGACACGAGCAGCTTAAAAAAAGTTTACATTTATAGACAGAATAATTATTGACAAAATGTACTTACTACTCTTTTATTAGCATTGTTGGCGGCGGTCTTTTGGTGCTACAGAAATTAAATCACAAAATAATTCTTACAAATAAGGTTCTTAAATATTCCTCTGGTTTAAGAATCATTCTCTAATTTAAAAAATGCATAAAAAGTAACAAAAACATAACAATTTTATCTCAGCTATCGCTTACAGTTATTAAAAGCCAGAATATAGTTGTTTTTGATCTCTTAAATAGTTTTTAATGCTATAAAATTTTTTATACTATAGGTCTTGTTGGTTTTAGTTTATGGCCATTGTCTATTTATCGCAGTGATAGTCATTTACTAAAGCAATTAGTGCTGTTAGTGCTGTTTTTGGAGCGAGCTACTGGGTTAAAATAGCAGCAGCAAAAACAAAACAGAATAAATATTTCAGCAGTTAAATTAAAATTTTCCCTTTCGAAAAGAATCCACGTTAATTGTTGAGATTGGGTGCATAAAAGCAGAGAGAATGCGAATGAAAGGATTATATTTATCTAATAGGGCCCAAAAATTGACTGCTTAATTCATTTTTGATGACTACTATAGTTTTTCTCAATCACTGTATGCGTCCTCAAGTAAATGTATACATTTTAAGTGCGCATATATGCATGGCCGAGTTTAGCAATGCTATTTTTGCATTATCAGTATTGTCGTTTCGGTGAGGGGAGTTGGGTTGCGTAGACTAACTCCATCGTACCGCCTTACCTAAGTCGATCTGTAGCTTCCCTCAACTGATCTGCATGTATAGAAAATATAGAAAACTAACAGTTGTTGTAGTTCGATTTGAAATGTGGTGCACTTTTAGCACAATTAAAATTGCATCCAGTAGGCATGCTTCTGTGTGAATGTTTCTGCTTGAGATCTAACTAAAACAAAGCAACTGGACGCTTTTATTGAGTCAGTCTAAAAGCCCAAAATGTAATCTTTATTAAGCATTTCTAATTTGGCTTGACCTCGCTATAGTAACAATTTTGTAACGCCCTTGTGCTACATGCATCAGAAATGGCGCTACCCTAACGCAGCGGTTATCTCTATTGTCTCTTATTCTAATTTGTCTGCATCTGCCAAATCCTGGCCGTGAATGCCAAAGTAAAAGTTCAACACCAAAGCCTAAAAAGCTCAAGTTCTGTGTCGTGCTATAGCTATCAGCTGTTTGAATAAGGTTGGTCCGTGGGTCTACGATATTCGCATGTATAGTTTTTTACAATCCTAGCTGTCTTCTCTGAATTAGGTAAGATAAAGCCGAATCGCGAATGCAGCACATACTTTGAGACAAGCTGTACAGTCGTACTCGCACTCCCCACAGAGTGCGTTGAAACGCGATATGAAAGCTGAAGGTGTCAGTTGGCGTTAGCAAACTAGGTAGAAATTCGTCATAGAAAGAATCCGGACCACCAGTGTACACTGGCTTCCTGCCCCGCGCAGCGTGCACAGCACAGCGCACAAAGCCTAGCGCTCAGCCTGACAAGCCTTTATATAGTAAGTACGGGGAGGCTAAAAAATCTCGCAATAAAAGCTTTCAAAAATATTCTGTACAGTAGAACGTCGGCATGAAGATCCTGGTCGTATTCAACTCGGTGAATGACATCGTGTTCTGCCATGCGGAGCCAGCCTACCTCGCCAACCTGCTGGCCGCGTTCCGTGGATCCGCTGAGTCAGGAGAGGTCGGGGTGTCCCGGCAGACGCTGGATGTTCTCGTGCAGATTTTCTCGCCACTGTTGACAACCTTCAACTTGATGCGCACGCAACAGTTGGCCTATCGACGAGTCATATTGGCCAACAGCGAGGAAATCGTGTTCAGGCGATGCGAGGATTTCCTTATGATCGCCGTGTTTGCTACGAAAACCTTCTGCCCGCCGGCCAAACAGCTCGCCAATGTTGAGCGGCAGCTGCGGTCGCTGGTCGGGCCCTACTTTGAGACGCTCAAGCAACACAGAGAAGGTGCCTTCAGCCTTGTTGGCAGCATGGTGTCTGGCTGGAAGACCTTGTTCACACACGAGCTGGCGTTCACATTTTCGGCTGTGGAGCGAGTCAAAGTGGAGGGCGGCATAAAGGCCAAGGCCATCGAATCGATTGAGCGCGGCTTTCAGAGAAGGCGACGCGACCTGAGTGGCGTTGAGCACGTGCTTATCGTGTGCGGCACTAAACTGCTTTGCCTCTACTCCACCGAGAGGACGAGCAAGCTCGTTGCGCAGGACTTTCTCACCCTAATCTCTCTTGTACCGGCGCTGTTCCCCAAGTTTGACGTCTACGACGAGAGTCGCTACAAGGAGCCGCCAGAAGGAGCCACCTTCAACAGCTGCGCAGAGCCATCCAATAGTTCAAGCAACAGTGATGTTTCATCTGCCTTTCACTCGTGCAGCGAGTTCGTTCTCTCCACGCCACAGAGTCCGCGGAGCGTGAGCCTGGCTGCTACACCTGAAGGAATCAACGGTGCATTCGGAGCCTCTCAGAGGCAATCCACTTCGTCATCTGGTAGCTGCATAGAGCTAGAGCACAACGCTCACTACCCTCTGGTGCAGCAGATTGAGTTGAACAAAAGTTCGCCATCGGAGTCCAAGGCTCTGCTGGTGTTCCTCAATACTACGACATCTACTTTGTCACCATTTAAAGTGCATTTTGTACCACTGACCGGCAATGTTGTCTTCCTGGCGCTTGAGGCCGTGGAGCCGCGCTCTGTGGCTCGGCTGGTGGATCGAATGCACCGGGCAGCGGACCGAGCTCTCAGCCACGTGAACCAGCCGGTTGAGGACTTGGCAACTATTCAGACCGCCGTTTGCGTCGAGCTACAAACAATGAGACGACTGCTTATCGAGCTGATCAAGACGATGCGAGAGTCGCCGGGCCTGGCTGCCAGCTTCGTGCCCGCCTGCGAACGTGCCGTGAAAGATGTTGAAGACCACCTGAGTAGGGCAGCGCCTGGAAGCGAATATTTTCGCACAACAGACCTGTACTTAAATGCAGTTGAAAACTTGCTGCACAAGCTCAAGTCATCAGTTATGAAAGGCGTATTTGAGAACCTCTTCTTACAGTTTCCCTTTAAGATGGCGGCCTCTGTATGCCAGGCTGTGCAAGATCTTGCCCAAGGCTGTCGAAAAGACCTCCAGGATTATTTGCCTTTTCTAGACGTGAAAGCGCGCAGAAACCTGGCCTCGTCCAGCGTGCTGGCGAGCTACATCGGCCTCGTTCACTTCGCACTGGTGGACCGGCGCAGCGACGAGATAGTCGCCCCCACTCCCGACTGGGGCCGGCATCCAAAGGGCCTCTCCAAGCGCATCCTCGCCACTATCAGCGCCTTGCGCGAAGCCGCACATGCTTTAAAGGCGCGCGAGCGCGACCAGTCCGCCGCGGTATCATCAGGACAGGACGCCGCCGCAGAGATCGCTCGCAGGAAGGAGGTTCAGCTGTACAGACGCGACAGAAACCTGCAATATAGCTACCTCATTCAGTGGGAGCAGTCCAATGCAGATCCCAGGCTTCTAGATCCCGGATTTGAGCTGGCTACAGTTCACTCTTTGGAGGCAAATCGGGAGACCATCCAGCGCCACCTGGTCAGCCTGACGGCCAAGTTTCTTCCGAGCCGGGACAGTCCTGATTTGGACAGCGGTCTACTTTGAGGAACCTTTTAGCCAATTGGGGTATCAATAATTCAGTATGAGGGTTGCACAATAAAAGCGTCGCTCGGTTCTGGAGCGGCTTTGTGATCAATTTTTTAATTATAAATAATGTTTCTTTTGCCATTTGCTGACACAGGCTCAGTGCAAGTACATTGTGCATTCATTCTTTTAATGCTTGTTAATTACATTTAGTACCACTACATGTATCTCGAACATATGCTCTGTTTAAATATAGAATTTGGTTTCACTCTTTTAATTCCAGTTAAAGTTTTTGTCCTTCAAATTTTTAAGCAATATAGCTTTAAAATCAGGCTGGGACAGGAGGAGCTTCAAGTTTCGGCGGATTTAGTTGTTGTTGCTTACAGCCGATCAGATTTAGGGCGAGCCGATGTGAAAATTGTGTTTGCGAGCTTTAATGGGAAATGCAATCTGATATGGCCTGGAGAAATGCGGTGCAATTCAGATCTATTTGGACAGCCCTTGCCACACTCGGCTGGCCACCAGAACATGGATTTCACTTAGCAGTTGGTCATATATCATGTTATGCCGAGTCAAAGAAGCTTAATGTAGCTTTCCAGTACAGCCCCGCTCCGTCGCAGCTGTGAGCACAAGTTGATTGATTGCAGCGGGCTCTCCCAAACGAGCTCTTCCCATTATTAGGGTTCTACCGTGCGTTTCCCCAGCACTGCCAGTGCCTGCCAGTGAGCCAGCCAGTCAGCCCAGCCGGGCAGGTGCTTCTTTCCAGCAAGGGAAGTCTATCCAGCAAAGAGAAAATCGCGTATTGATTTTTATGAATTGCATTCGAGCATAAAATATTTTTTTTTGTTTTAGTATCGGGACTGTAGACTGAATATACTCATATTCAGAGTGAGCAGCTCGACGCGAGCTGACGGCAGCCGCAGTAAGAGAAGTCTTACTGCTGATCTGCCTCTAGCAATTGCTCTCCTACTCCTCATTTTTCTGCATGATCCCCCCTAGCAGAAGCAGAAGCAAAAGCCAAATCATGCGGGTTATGCCAACACAGCAAGCCGGATTTTATCCAGGGGCTAATAGGAAGAGCGACAGGAACATATTTAATATTACATAAGTATTACCATATCTAACGAGACTGAATTATGAGCACACATGGAATTTCGGCATTCATATATTCGGCTATCATAAAATGGTCTGTTCTGCAGATGCAGAATTAGGTGGATGTGTAGAGTGTGTAGAGTGTGTAGAGTGTGTAGAGTAATAACGGACCAGACCGGTTTAGTTAGAGTTTGGCGAAAATTGGAGGAGTAAGCCGTGGTTGGGACCCATACTCTCACTCTAAGCTTCGTAAAGGGCGTACAGGGAAGAGTCGTGACTCAGTTTTAGATCCAGCCTCAAACATTTCTACCCTCTCCGTTTAAGGCACACCCGCACACAACGGGTATGTACAACATATTCAGGGTTATTCCCTTTTCCAACCCCCGATTCGCACGACGCCCTCCCCAATTTCTCGTCTCGTCCTAAAAGCTGAAAGCTCAGTCTACACTCGTAGGAAAAAATCGATACTTGTGTCGCGCCATCTACGGAGCTTGCGGGTCGATATCTTGCCCTCAAACCCCAAACCCTCCCCTCCCCTCGTTTGACTCTCGCGTAGTCTATGGGGGGTGGGGCAGGGAGGAGGGGTGGGGGAGGTCTGAGCTGCTGAGTTCAATAAAAAGCGCCAGTTTTCCCTCCGCAGACTTTCATGCTCGGCAGCCCCGCGTCTCGTTAGACCACAGCGCACTGCTTTCAGGCCTGAATTTATCGCAGATTTTACGATTTTCATTCGGCTCTAATAAGTCTTCTGTATTTGACTAATCATGGTAAGTTAACTAAATTATAATTTGGAATATGTACTTTTGAATAGTTGAGGTCTGATTAAAAAATATTTGCCTCCCCCAAATTTTACAGCGCGAGTGCATCTCAGTCCACGTTGGTCAGGCTGGCGTCCAGATTGGCAACGCCTGCTGGGAGCTCTACTGTCTGGAGCACGGCATCCAGCCCGACGGCCAGATGCCTTCGGACAAAACCATCGGCGGCGGCGACGACTCGTTCAACACCTTCTTTTCGGAGACCGGCGCCGGCAAGCACGTGCCCCGCGCCGTGTTCGTCGACCTGGAGCCCACCGTGGTTGACGAGGTCCGCACCGGCACCTACCGCCAGCTGTTCCACCCGGAGCAGCTCATCACCGGCAAGGAGGACGCCGCCAACAACTACGCCCGCGGTCACTACACCATCGGCAAGGAGATCGTCGACCTGGTGCTGGACCGCATCCGTAAGCTGGCCGACCAGTGCACCGGCCTGCAGGGCTTCCTCATCTTCCACTCCTTCGGCGGCGGAACCGGCTCCGGCTTCACCTCCCTGCTGATGGAGCGCCTGTCCGTTGACTACGGCAAGAAGTCCAAGCTGGAGTTCGCCGTCTACCCGGCCCCGCAGGTGTCTACCGCCGTTGTTGAGCCGTACAACTCCATCCTGACCACCCACACCACCCTGGAGCACTCCGACTGCGCCTTCATGGTCGACAACGAGGCCATCTACGACATCTGCCGGCGCAACCTGGACATCGAGCGGCCGACCTACACGAACCTGAACCGGCTGATTGGCCAGATCGTGTCCTCCATCACCGCCTCGCTGCGCTTCGACGGCGCCCTGAACGTCGACCTGACGGAGTTCCAGACCAACCTAGTGCCGTACCCGCGCATCCACTTCCCCCTGGCCACCTACGCCCCGGTGATCTCCGCCGAGAAGGCCTACCACGAGCAGCTGTCCGTGGCCGAGATCACCAACGCTTGCTTCGAGCCGGCCAACCAGATGGTGAAGTGCGACCCCCGCCACGGCAAGTACATGGCCTGCTGCATGCTGTACCGCGGCGACGTCGTCCCCAAGGACGTGAACGCCGCCATCGCCACCATCAAGACCAAGCGCACCATCCAGTTCGTGGACTGGTGCCCCACCGGCTTCAAGGTCGGCATCAACTACCAGCCGCCTACCGTGGTGCCCGGCGGCGACCTCGCCAAGGTGCAGCGCGCCGTCTGCATGCTGAGCAACACCACCGCCATCGCCGAGGCCTGGGCCCGCCTGGACCACAAGTTCGACCTGATGTACGCCAAGCGCGCCTTCGTGCACTGGTACGTCGGCGAGGGCATGGAGGAGGGCGAGTTCAGCGAGGCCCGCGAGGACCTGGCCGCCCTGGAGAAGGACTACGAGGAGGTCGGTGTCGACTCCGTCGAGGGCGAGGGCGAAGGCGAAGGCGAGGAGTACTGAGCGAGCGCGAGGAGAAATGAAAAATGATTGACAAGTTATTAAATCCCAACAGTACAAGTACTTATCTGTAGCGAAATGCGACCAGCCCCGATGGGCTGAGCTGACTATTATTATTAGTAGTATTAATTACCGAAATTTTATCCGATCCCTTTAAAATCGTAACGTATCCGCGTAGCAATTCGAGCTCCTGTGACCAGCAATTTTCCAATATTATCTCTGAACTCAAGTCCAATGCAGTCATCAAATATTATGCAGTAAGTGAAGTACTCAAATTTCGACAAATAATCAATAAAATTAATAATAAAATTGTAGTCGAGTTTGAATTTCGAACATCCTAGTGACTAACATGTTGGCTATTAAGTCGTCTATACTTTTTTCCGAGTTTTAAAACCAAAACGATATAGTACAGCTCCGTCATCTCAAGTCACAATCTATACAGCATGCAGGACAGAATGAAATCTTGGTAATCGAATCATATTGGCTCCGGTATTCCCTACGTACATGAAGATTGCACAATATTGGTTTAAATTTAATAAAGCTTGGCATTTAAGTCGCATCGGTTCCCTACGTAATCGTGTACTTGTCACATTTACACATTCATCCGGCTGGTTGGTTATTTACCGCTCGCTATGAGCTCAAGGACCACTAGAAGTTAACCGAGTGACTAAACTCGCTGCGCTCTACCAATTTTCAATAACAGTTGGCTGTCAAAATTGTCACGAAGTCTTAGCAATTTAGCAGTTACTTCTGCCGCTAACCCGACGTAGGGACTATATCAAATAAATAAATTTGACTACATTAAGCAGGAAATAACAAAATGGCCGAATAAAAAGCGGCAAAGTTCATGTCCAGCAGACATCTGGGACTGAACCGAGTCCAGCAGTAAGAAGAAAATCAGCTTAAATTTATTTAATAGCTAACAATTGCTTACGCTGAGATATAAGGTTTTTACCATGCTACCAGAACAACCACCAGACTACTTGAAGTAGCGAGCGTAAATCTTAAATCTGAGGCATTTTCAGCTTTCATTTCAGCTTCGTGACCCCTAGCATTCTAACAAACTTGCCCGGCAGAGCTGGACAATGAAAATATCAATCAAGAAAAGCTGAAAGTCAATACAGGTAAAACAGACCGGCACAGATATCATCAGACGAGTGGGCAGCGCTTACAGTAACGTGGCGGAGGCGCATCAGTTCGAGTAAACAGCGAATAAACAAAAAACGAGGGCAAGCTAGATAGAGCTCCGCAACTAGTTTCCCTAGGATACCAGAGACTGGAGTACTACAGCACAGTTATAAGATTGATCCAACGTTAAAAGTGAATTCAATTTTTTAAGCATTAACTAACTTGTTGCATCTCGCAGGGTGTCCGCGGAAAGTGAAGAAGGCGGGTAGAGAGGCGCTTTGCTCTGAAATCAATTTCGCTCCATACTTCAGCGGACACCCTGCGAATGGTGTGACTTTTAATTTTTATTTCGAATTTCATTTTTTTGTAACGCTACCGTAACAGGCGCACAGGATTTCAGCCGCATAGCAACAGGCGAGATAAACGCCAATTCGAAGCAAAAAATCTCTAGTTGCTAAGCGGCTGGGGTGGTTCAAAGCAAACTAAACTGTCAAAGTGCAAGAGATGCTGTTCAGTAGCTGCGGCCGAAAAGCGTGTAGTACTGCGGCTTCCTGGCGCATCGGGGATGCACGCACTTGGTGTCCGGCCCGATCTCGTCCGGCTGGTTGAATGGAATGCACAAACTCTTGGCGCCCATGGACGGGGCGCCCTCCTCAACTACTACATTGCGCGCGCTGTCCTTCTTGACGAGATCTTCGCAGTCGGGGTCGCCGCAGAACGGGGCCAGGATGAGGTGCTGCTTGTCCAGGGCGGCGCACAGAGAGTCCAGGTCTGCGCAGACGGACAGGTGCGAGTCCCGCTCCGCCTTGGCTCGGGCGAACATCTCGGACTGCACGGAGTCCAGCAGGGACTGCAGGCTGGCGGCCAGGCCCTCCTCCGGGATGGTGCGCTTCTCGCCAGTTAGGCGGATGGCTGCCACCACCTGCGGCGTGGCGGAGGGATGCGTTGAGATGAGGATTGCATGAGATTGGCATTGGAATAAGGTCGGGCTGGAAATAGGCGCAAAAGTGATTGTCAACTCAGGGACAAGACGACGCCAATATAAAGATTGACTTAGGACAATTGTGCCAAAAAATGTCACCTGTTTGGCTGCTATATCCTTGGGGCCGACCTCAATCCTCACTGGCACACCCTTCAGCTCCCAATGGTTGAACTTCCATCCGGGCGAGTAGTGCTCGCGCAGATCCGCATGGACCCGCAGGCCGCAGGCGCGCAGCTCGGCAGCCAGCGAGTTGCACTTGTCCAGCAGGGCGCGCTTCTCCTCCTCCGTGGTGCGCACGGTGAGGCCGCAGGGCACCAGCACTAGCTGGTAGGCGGCCAGGCGAGGCGGCAGCACCAGGCCCTTGTCGTCGCCGTGCACCATCACCATGACGCCAATAGACCGGGTGGTGATGGCCCAGGAGTTCTGGTGGACGTGACGCTTCTCCCCGGTGGCCGGGTCCTCGAACACGATGTCGAACATCCGGGAGAAGTTCTGTCCCAGATGGTGGCTGGTGGCGCCCTGGATGGCGCGGCCACTGGCAGCGATGTACACCTCCACCGTGGTGGTGTAGTCGCCGCCGGCGAATTTCTCGCGTTCGGTCTTGCGACCCTTGATGACCGGGATGGCCATCAGGCTCTCGTAGACGTACTCGTACATGGCCAGGATCTCCATCACCTGGGCGGCAGGGTTGTTCGATAATTTTCATCTCACAGACTATCCGAGCTGGCAAATTCAAGATAAAATAAGGACGTAGTCGAGATCCCAGATCCCAGAAACTGTAGATTTCCAGATTTTATATCCCAAGTTTTTTTAAAAATCCCATATATTGGATCCAGATTTGCAAGCCCAGATCCCAATTTATCCTGTTTCCTAGAATTATCAGCAATCGCGTGTCTCACCTCGACTTCGGCCTCCTCTCTGGTGGCAAACGCCGTGTGGCCCTCGTGCCAGAGAAACTCCCTGGTGCGCAGGAACGGCTGGGGATGCTTGAACTCCCACCTGACCACATTGTTCCACTGGTTGACCTTCAGGGGCAGGTCCCGGTAGCTCTGGATCCACTTGGCGAATGACGGGTACATGACGGTCTCGGAGGTTGGCCGGATGGCGATTGGCTCGGCCAGTTCGGACCGGCCGCTCCGCGTCACCCAGGCGACCTCGGGGGCGAAGTCGGCGATGTGGGTCTTCTCCTTCTCAAGCGCCGCGTTGGACACGAACATGGGGAAGTAGACGTTCTGCACGCCCAGGCTTTTGATGCGGTCGTCAACATAGCGCTGCACCATCTCCCAGATGGAGTAGGCCCAGGGGCGCAGGATGTAGCAGCCCGAGATGTCGTAGTACTCAATCAGCTCGGATTTGGTGATCACCTGCCGCGGCGGGGTAGTTCATGGGGGAATTCTAGACAGTGGTTCCAAGGTGGGCGTAGGGGGAATTCTCAAAATGAGCAAGCGGCGATTCGAATAGGATTTTTAGGCATGGTTCAGGGACGAGTCTTAGGCGTGACTTGGGACTGAGGGACGATTCTTAGGCGTGACTGAGGGACGATTCTTAGGCGTGACTGAGGGACGATTCTTAGGCGTGACTGAGGGACGATTCTTAGGCGTGACTGAGGGACGATTCTTAGGCGTGACTGAGGGACGATTCTTAGGCGTGACTGAGGGACGATTCTTAGGCGTGACTGAGGGACGATTCTTAGGCGTGACTGAGGGACGATTCTTAGGCGTGACTGAGGGACGATTCTTAGGCGTGACTGAGGGACGATTCTTAGGCGTGACTGAGGGACGATTCTTAGGCGTCACTAAGGGACGATTCTTAGGCGTGACTGAGAGACTTAGGGATGATTCTTAGTCCTCGCTAAGAGCGATTCTTAGGCGTGACTGAGGGACGATTCTTAGGCGTGACTGAGGGACGATTCTTAGGCGTGACTGAGGGACGATTCTTAGGCGTCACTAAGGGACGATTCTTAGGCGTGACTGAGAGACTTAGGGATGATTCTTAGTCCTCGCTAAGAGCGATTCTTAGGCGTGACTGAGGGACGATTCTTAGGCGTCACTAAGGGACGATTCTTAGGCGTGACTGAGAGACTTAGGGATGATTCTTAGTCCTCGCTAAGGGACGATTCTTAGGCGTGACTGAGGGACGATTCTTAGGCGTGACTGAGGGACGATTCTTAGGCGTGACTGAGGGACAATTCTTAGGCGTGACTGAGGGACGATTCTTAGGCGTGACTGAGGGACGATTCTAAGGCGTGACTGAGGGACGATTCTTAGGCGTGACTGAGGGACGATTCTTAGGCGTCACTAAGGGACGATTCTTAGGCGTGACTGAGAGACTTAGGGATGATTCTTAGTCCTCGCTAAGGGACGATTCTTACGCGGGACTGAGGGACTTAGGGACGATTCTTAGGCGTCACTAAGAGACGATTCTTAGGCGTGACTGAGGGACGATTCTTAGGCGTGACTGAGAGACTTAGGGATGATTCTTAGTCCTCGCTAAGGGACGATTCTTAGGCGTGACTGAGGGACGATTCTTAGGCGTGACTGAGGGACGATTCTTAGGCGTCACTAAGGGACGATTCTTAGGCGTGACTGAGAGACTTAGGGATGATTCTTAGTCCTCGCTAAGGGACGATTCTTAGGCGTGACTGAGGGACGATTCTTAGGCGTGACTGAGAGACTTAGGGATGATTCTTAGTCCTCGCTAAGGGACGATTCTTACGCGGGACTGAGGGACTTAGGGACGATTCTTAGGCGTGACTGAGGGACGATTCTTAGGCGTGACTGAGGGACGATTCTTAGGCGTGACTGAGGGACGATTCTTAGGCGTCACTAAGGGACGATTCTTAGGCGTGACTGAGAGACTTAGGGATGATTCTTAGTCCTCGCTAAGAGCGATTCTTAGGCGTGACTGAGGGACGATTCTTAGGCGTCACTAAGGGACGATTCTTAGGCGTGACTGAGAGACTTAGGGATGATTCTTAGTCCTCGCTAAGAGCGATTCTTAGGCGTGACTGAGGGACGATTCTTAGGCGTGACTGAGAGACTTAGGGATGATTCTTAGTCCTCGCTAAGGGACGATTCTTACGCGGGACTGAGGGACTTAGGGACGATTCTTAGGCGTGACTGAGGGACGATTCTTAGGCGTGACTGAGGGACGATTCTTAGGCGTGACTGAGGGACGATTCTTAGGCGTCACTAAGGGACGATTCTTAGGCGTGACTGAGAGACTTAGGGATGATTCTTAGTCCTCGCTAAGAGCGATTCTTAGGCGTGACTGAGGGACGATTCTTAGGCGTCACTAAGGGACGATTCTTAGGCGTGACTGAGAGACTTAGGGATGATTCTTAGTCCTCGCTAAGAGCGATTCTTAGGCGTGACTGAGGGACGATTCTTAGGCGTGACTGAGGGACGATTCTTAGGCGTCACTAAGGGACGATTCTTAGGCGTGACTGAGAGACTTAGGGATGATTCTTAGTCCTCGCTAAGGGACGATTCTTAGGCGTGACTGAGTGACGATTCTTAGGCGTGACTGAGGGACGATTCTTAGGCGTGACTGAGGGACAATTCTTAGGCGTGACTGAGGGACGATTCTTAGGCGTGACTGAGGGACGATTCTTAGGCGTGACTGAGGGACGATTCTTAGGCGTGACTGAGGGACGATTCTTAGGCGTGACTGAGGGACGATTCTTAGGCGTGACTGAGGGACGATTCTTAGGCGTGACTGAGAGACTTAGGGATGATTCTTAGTCCTCGCTAAGGGACGATTCTTACGCGGGACTGAGGGACTTAGGGACGATTCTTAGGCGTGACTGAGAGACTTAGGGATGATTCTTAGTCCTCGCTAAGGGACGATTCTTACGCGGGACTGAGGGACTTAGGGACGATTCTTAGGCGTGACTGAGGGACGATTCTTAGGCGTGACTGAGAGACTTAGGGATGATTCTTAGTCCTCGCTAAGGGACGATTCTTAGGCGTGACTGAGAGACTTATGGATGATTCTTAGTCCTCGCTAAGGGACGATTCTTAGGCGTGACTGAGGGACGATTCTTAGGCATTTTGCAGGACTCTCATTAGACCAGCCCGATGTCATCAATAACGATCAATTGCTACTTGAATTTTTTTTCGGCTGGTCAAGATGAGCGGTGCAAAGACACGCCACACTGACCTGTGAGTACCAGTCCGACAGGTTCGCAGCCTTGCTGGCCTCCATGCCGAGCCGAGTCTGGTGCTTCCGCCCCGAGTCATCCTGTTCGTCCTCCTTGGCCGGGGCGGGCTTGGCCGGCTGCTTTGCCGCCCCCTTGGTCTTCTTATCCGGCCGACCGCCGGCCAGGTCCACCCCGGTGAGGTCTTTGTAGCGCTGCTTCAGGTCTTTTAGAGCGGCAACTTCGGCGTCCACCGCCGCTTTGTCGGCGCCGCTGGTCTTCAAGCCGCGTATTTTGTCGCCCAGCTGGTCGATTTCGTTTTTCAGCGCTTCCGCCATTGCCGCTGGCTGAGGGCGAGTTCAATTTAGTGCTGGCTGACAGATTATGAGGCTGACAGTGACTGTTGAGAGCGGATGCGGAGCCCAGCTAGGGAAAAATGTTTCTGAGTGTGAAATTGATCACGAGGCAGAAGGGAGAATTGAGTAGGATTAAGGGGCAGAAGTGGGAGTTGGGACAAGAAGGGGAGTAAAACAGGGGTGAAGAGGGAAGAAGGGGATAAAGAAATACTATAGTTCTCTACAAGAAGTACCAGTTACCCATGTAAAAAATATCGCTAAAAGAAATAAAGCCGCCACAGCTCGAAGTGAATCCAGTCAAAACAGGTTAAACAAGAAAAGCAGCAAAATCATCATCTGGCAGTGCATTTATTCGTAATATTTGCCTCATCGTTAACGCATTGGATTTAAAGCATGCGAGTTAAAGTCGAATTTTCGAAAAGTACATGCAGTGAAAATCCCATTTAACCTTTAAAAAATTTCTCGGGTCTAATACGCGGGTTTTACATAGCTGGCTGGTTTAGCTAAGCGGGAGCTAATCCACGGATTAATAGCATTAAATAAAGACAATGGGTTAGAGCAGTCCTATTAGCATCGCAAAAATTTTAGAAATTCCAAAGAACTATAATTAATGATGGCTATAATAATGGTTAAACACAAGAACCAAACCGACACAGCAAGACACACTTGAATAAATCATGGACCATTGCAGACCAATATAATCATACTTGCGACGCTTATCAATTAATTTTCACCGACAGCTGCTAATTCGTCTACTTAAAGTAGAAACATCAGCAAATGTAGTCAAATTGGCGATGAAAAAAACAGTCGCAAGTAGCGAAATTGGCGCAATCAGATGCTCTCGCATCCCGGTCAGGCCAGGGCCTTCAGCATGTCGGGCTTGTACTCTTTGCCCGTAGCCTGCCTGAACTGGGCTTTGGCTCGCATCAGCTGGTCCAGCGCCGGCTGCAGTTCGGCTTTGCTGGCGCCAGCCTCCTTCATGGCGCGCACCCGATCGCCGGCCTCTTTGATCTGACGCAGCTGCTCCAGGCCGGCCGGGGCGGCGTCGGCGGTTTTTGGTTGCGACTGCGGTGGCTGCTCCTGCTCCAGCTGCTTGATGAGGTCGGGCTTGTGCTCCATTCCGGACTTGGCCTTGAACTCGGCCTTCAAGGCCAGCAGCTGATCTACCGCGGGCTTCACCGTGGCCTGCGTAGGGCGAGAGGGTAGAAGAGCAGTCAATAAAGCAGCGAGATCCGGTTCAGTGCCAGATTGCAGGTGAGCATCGAAGTTTAAAGTGGGCCGAGATCAGCAAAAAATTAGAGTGCACACAGATGACTTGCATCACGGTGACTGCATCGCCTCAGTGCGACTGTGAGTTCATCATTTCTGGCCAGTGCCGTCCCAAAAGTGTAGATTGATTGCCCAAAAGTCTCACCTGATCCGCCTTCTTGGCCTTTAGGTCCCTGACCAGATCGCCTTGGGCTGCGATCTTCTCCAGCAGCGGCTTGAACTGCTGCAGCCCGGAGCTCTGGGCTGGCTGAGCAGCTGCTGGCTGGGCAGCGGAGACTGCTGGGACCTCCGTGGAGGAGACCTTCTGCAGCAGGTCGGGCTTCCAGTCTTGGCCAGCGCTGGCCTTGAAATCGGCCTTCAGAGCCAGCAGCTGGTCGACTGCCGACTTGACGGCAGCCTGAATGTTTTCAACGGTAGATCGAGAATTACGGCTAGAGCTCTGTGCTAACAAATATGACTTATGACTCAAATTATTAATAAAATTGAGATGCACAAATCAAAATAAGAAGTGCCAAACTGCTATCTAAACTGATGCAATACAAAAGACATATAGGGCTGTCATTTTGCCACCGGCCTCTTCAAATCCCTTTAAAAACACAATCGACTTTAAAACACAAGCTTCAAATAAGTAGGCAAATAGCTAATCCAATTCAGCAAAAAATTAGAGTGCACACAGATGACTTGCATCATAGCGACTGTATTGATCGCCTCAGTGCGACTGTGAGTTCATCACTTCTGGTTAGCTATGTTTCAGCACAATTAACTAGTGGCTGATTAATGGTCAACCTGAAACGCTAGAATTGATGGAATTCGATTTTAGGATTTATAAATTTTTCACACTGGTACAAATAAAAAGATGCAACTGATGCCGATGGATTGAATAGTGAGTGAATCTATTTCACACTTTTAACCCTAGCTAGATTAAAAATTTTACTGACCAACTAAAACAATGGCCCACTGAATAAGCAGCATTTTAAATTTTAAGCCAACGAAGGCAATGACTAGACAACTAGACAACTAGCAATGACTAGACAACGGCAGCCTGAAGTTAAAGGGGCAGCCAGGGATTAAGCACTAAGGCCGAGCTTATGGTAATATGGTGTCAAAGTGGGGCAGCGAATGCGAGTACTAGGCACGGATCAGAAAAAAATTAGAGTGCACACAGATGACTTGCATCACGTAGGTTGTAGTTTTCAGTGCGACTGTGAGTTCATCAGTTCTGGCCAGATAGGTTTCTAATAAGTGGGCGACAGCACAGTGGGCGACATCGCCTCACCTGATCCGCCTTCTTGGCCTTGAGGTCCCTGACCAGATCGCCTTGGGCTGCGATCTTCTCCAGCAGCGGCTTGAACTGCTGCAGCCCGGAGCTCTGGACTGGCTGGGCGGCTGCGGGTGCCGGAACGGCCGCCTTAGACAGCAGGTCGGGTTTCCAATCCTGACCGGTGCGGGTCTTGAAATCCGACTTCAGTTCGAGCAGCTTCTTCACCTCGAATTGAATATCGTTCTGTTGGGGACGGACACGCAGTTCTAGTTACAAAGATTTCTTTACTCAAGCGAATTTAAACCACAGGCGCTCACATTATTGGCTTTAGCGGCTTTCATTTCGCGAATTTTGTTGCCTTGAGCTTCGATCTTACGCAGCAGGTCGAGTCCGGCATCTGCGTCGCTACCGCCGCCGTTGGCTTGCGGTGGCGGCGAAGCCTTCTTAGCGGCCGCCTTCCCTGCGGAAGCCTTCGATGAGACGCGGCCGCCAGTCTTGGCCTCCTGGCCGGCGACGGCCTCCTTGTGCCGCGAGCCGGAAGTCGGCATCTCCTTTTGGTGGCCGTCGGGCACGGCGATGAGGTAGCAGGGCATGGCAGCGCCCGAGTGCGGACTGCGGCCGGCCGGAAGGTCACAGATGAAGAAGCCGCGGCGTTGCAGCTGGATGATGTCGCCTTTGCGGAGGCTGGCCAACCCGGCGTCGCCCAGCATCAGCTCCTGCCGCTTGGAGTTCCGGTTGACGAACTGGCGGAAGTCCTCATCCTTGCCGACCAGCGGCTTGCTGATGATGTGGTCGTAGTGGACGCACACAGTCGACACCAGGTTGTCGGGCTTGGCGGCCAGCCACGTGACCTTCTGCGTCTTCTTGAAATCCGTGTTGTCCAGCCGCAGCTCAGCCTCGACCTCGGCGACTTTGCCGTCTGGCGATCGGACTAGGCGGGTGACGCAGAGGTTGCCCCAGTTGATGAAGGTCACCAGCTCGCCCTCGTGAAATGTCTGAGCGTCTGCGCCATCGATAAGCAGCTCGCGCCAGTGCCACAGCGTCTTGGTGCCGACGTCTGCGTTCTTCGGGTGCAGGGCAACCTGCGGTGATAAAGCGATTGTGGAATCAGGCCTTTAATTTTTAAGAATCTCAGACACATCAATCAAACAAGTTTGAAACGTAAAGGTACTGCTGTGGCAATATCTGTATTGAAGGCAAAAGGCAAAAAAGCTACCTCGGAACTGTACGGCTCGGCGCGGTCAAAGTTGGTGACGCAGACCGGCACGGCGTCCCGCTTGAGCAGCGCAGTGTAACGCGGCGCCACCGGGTCGATGACCTTCTTGTTGAAGGCCCAGATTTTGTCCCACTCCATGGTTGCGTTGGACTTGGCGAAGCCCTGAGCCAGGATGAACTGGCGCAAGCCTTCCAGCGTCATGCCGCGCCTAAGGATGCCCCGCACCGTGGGGAATCGGGGATCGTCCCAGCCGTCAACGAGGCCTTCGTTCACGAACCAGGTGAGCTTCCGCTTGCTCAGGACAGTGTTCTGCAGCGCCAGGCGGCTGAACTCCTCCAGTTCGGGTCGGCGAAGGCCTTCGTTGATAAATAGCGGTTTTAGACGCTCTGTACTGGCATGGCTTGGATTTGATACAAAACAGCACGATTCACTACTGTCAATACTCTGTCAATAATCAAGTGCATAATTTACACTTCACGAGACCCGTCTCAAACTCACACTGTCATTCGCTGCCTGCGGTTCTTCCTAAACTTTTATCCGAAAATTTAACCGTTAAAGCTTGTCATTTATTTTCGCTACATATCGGAAAGCTGTTCAGTCCAGTTTTCCTACACTATCTAAAGACAATTGCTGCAACAATCACACAAGGTCTCTTACCCAGAGCGTCAATGAACCAGTTATACTGCGCGTCGCGATCCTTGTACTCCAGTGTACGCAGGGCGTGAGTGACGCCCTCCAGCGAGTCAACAATCGGGCAAGCGAAATCGTAAGTCGGATAAACCCTGATAGGGCGGCAGGGGGAATTTTTTTGAATATGCTAAAATTTAAATAAAAATAATAAAATTGGAGACATTAATAATCAAACTCACTTGTACTTGTTTCCAGTGCGCAGATGCGGCTCGTTCTTGCACCTATAGATGGTGGGATCGCGCATGCAGCCATTGTCTGACTGCATGTCAATTTTGGCCCGCACGCAGCACCGGCAGCCCTGCTCAGTGCCGGCCTTCATCTCCTCCCATAGGCGCAAGTTCTGCTCCACGGCTGAGCAGGGAAAGTGTGATCAGTTAGGAAAAATGCTGAAAGCACTGCTATTAAAGCTCATGCACTTACTATTGTTGCGATTTCGAGACTCGACGCGTTTCTCCCGTTCGGCCTTCATTTTCTCCGGATCCGTGTCGTCAACAAACGCTTTTCCCTCGCGCAGCATCCGCTCGCACAGTTGCAGCATGCGGTCAAAATGGTCGGACGTGTGCGAGAAATGATCGTAGGTGATGCCCAGAGCCGCCACGTCTTCCAGGATCACCTGAGCCGGGGATAATGTTTGCTTTTGAGGGAATGGTGGCACAGAACACAAAGCGGGAAATCCTGAAACTTTTACCTGCTCAAACTCGGCAGTCTCCTTAGCCGGATTCGTGTCATCGAATCGCATGATAAGCCGGCCGCCGCAGCTGTTCCGATAGTGCTGGTTCAGCAGGGCCGCCTTGGCGTGGCCCACGTGCAGGTAGCCGCTGGCCTCCGGCGGAAATCGAACCACTACCTCGCCGTGCACGGCGCCGGCCAGGTCGCGGAACTTGCCGCCCTCCTCGAACTTCACGCCGCCGCCACCATTGCTGACATTGGCGGCCTCGGTTTGTCCAGCTGGTGGCGGCTTCAGCACGCCAATAGCGTCGCCAACCTCGGCGCCAATCAAGCGATAGTGCCGATCGATGTCGGCCTGGGCGGAGCCGGCCTTCTTGGCGGCCTGCCAGCGCGGGCAGCATGTCAGCTGGGCCCATACGGCCAGGTCGGCCAGGCTAAACCGCCCGCCGACCAAGTAGGTGGCGTGGGCGAGGGCAGCGGCAAGTAGGTCGGGCCGCTGGCGCAGGTGGATCAGGGAGTACCTGACCCAGTGCGTCACCTGCAGGTGCTGCTGCGGATCGGCGGTGCACAGCAAGGAGGCGCCTTTCTGACTGCCGGCCAGCAGTTCGTAAAGATCTGAGCTGCGAAAGGCATTAGATTAGGCGCACATGAATTGAGGAATTAAGTCAAATAAATGAACCAGAGCCGCATGCTCACATAGTGGCATTTGAATCGAGCTTCTTGTCAATCTGACAGTAGTTGCAGACAGCCTGTAGCACTAAAATTTAACAAAGGTTGCCAAATTAATTTTTAGCCAGAAACATGACAGATAGTTGTAATCTACCACAAAGTCATTTAGATTTCTGTTGTTGAGTTAACAATTTTTGTTCACATTAAATCAATAATGGGATGCATTTCAACAGATTGTAAGCCAGCTACCACATTTTGCATTAGCATTGTTTACATTTTGTTAGCTGTATGAAGTACTTTATTTTAGTTTTAATAAAAAGTTTTTTTTCAAACACAACCTAATAAGAGCTAGTGGAACAATAGTGTCCTGGCTCAATAATTAATCAATAAATTATCTGAAAATTATCTGCTATAGCTATTTTGATTAATTTAAGTTCATCAAAAAATTTAAGACATAGCGATTGTAGCTAATAGTACCACACAACCATTTGATATGGGGCTATTTTGCCATTGAGACCATTCTATCATGTGGTCATTTTGATAAGTTAGTTATAAATTCTGTTACCATCATATGCTTGTATATTCATCTTTCTTTGACTATTATTTCATGTAGTCATATTGTTAAATTACCTATTTTTTATACTCATAGCAAAATACATGCCAATAGTAGTTGATTGAACTTATTTAAATAATAAATAATTTAATAGTATTGCCAATTATTAATGGCTAGACAATTACTAGTAGGATATTGTATAGAATTACAAAAATAGGTTGCACTAGAAAAACTTTTAGAAGAAAAAATATGCATGGAAACAAGAAAATATTGGCTAAAAATGGTTGCCTTGTAGGTAGACTTCTTTATTAATTATTTGACTCAATTTCTTATTTATATGCATTTGTACCATTTAAGCAAATAAACTTAATGATACTCTATACCTAGGATCAAGATAAGTATAGATCATTTTCTAGTAATTTTATTTAAGTTAGTTTGATTAATTATTTGCCATAAACTATATTTGCATTCTGGTTCTTTTTTCAAATATTATTTTATATCCCAGTGCAGCCCCTTTCTTTCATTCAACACTTGATAAAATAATAAATAAATTCACTTTCACTACAAATAGGTCTAGTGAAGTGTCATTGCATAGTGCCAATGAAGGATAAGCCATATATAAATACTTCATCTTCTATTAGCTGCACTATTATCAGAGTCATTGAATTACCTCAGCCTCAAAGTGCATCATCTATATTCATGCATGATTGCTTTTTTACTAACAATTACCAAGCCTACATCTGCATACATAAATGTTTAAATAGCATCAACATTTACAACCTATAAAGCCAGTTCCAACAGATCACCAATGGCATAAAAAGCTCTCATTGACAGCAAAAACACCAAAGCCATCATGGACTAATTGAAGGACTATTAAGAACCCACTATAACTATGAACATGCTACATAGACCAATTCCTGCATGCCAATTTTTTTTATTGTTACCTTGATTTGAACATCCATATATGCCAAATTTGTTAATATATACCTATGCATATAATATTTTAAAAGGTAGTACCCTATTGGAGCCAATTTCAGAAAGTTGTGGACACCTTGATTTCAAATACACAAGCATGCCATAGTTTTATAAGCTTCTGTGCAGCTGCTCAGGCATGTCTAGTTAGCAAATAGAACTAGAAACTCATTCTTTTTCTAGTTTCTAGCAGATGTTTATCTTTTTGCGCGCTAGTGAGCATTAATTTTTTTTCTTCTGCGCCAGACACTGTCTGTGAAAACCCCCATTGGCTCCAATAGGGAGGTAGTACTTATTTAATTGGCAATTCATTATTTAGTATTTAATATTATTGTTGACTATTGGCATAGACCCATGTAAATAGTATCTCCTTTATTGGTACAAATAGATCCATGTCAATATTTCCCTAGCTTTTAAGCAGCTAATTAAGTTATTGATAAAGGCAGCCAAAATGAAATTACCCATTTTTTCTATGCCAATATGGCAATAAACATTGCCATTTTAAAATGCATACTAGAAATTTTAATATATACCAAATAAGTATAAATTATAATGAGTACAAATTATACTTTACCTTGAGCAAAATACACCATTTTAGCATATAAAAATGTCTTTACATTAGCATATAAAATACCTATATAGATTTTTTGGTGAAATTTTATTAATATTATTTTTAACCAAGGTCCTTTGTGTTATAGTCATGCCATGAACTTTTGAAATTAAAAATGCCAAAATATTTTGAAGCCATTTTGTCAAATAGCATAATGATTTTCATGAAAAGAGTTTTTACTGGCATTTATACAATAGCTACTTTTATAGAATAAGTATGTTGACAGGTACAATGGCTTGCCTAGACTTCATGAATCCGGTCCATTTCGGCGACAAGTCATTTTGGCGACAACCATTTTGGTGACATGTCATTTCGGCGACAACCACTTCGGCGACAAACATCGAAACCGTAGTAATAATGGATCTGATAGTGTTTTAACATGTAATATACACTATGCGCCAAAAAAACGGATACCCTCTTGCCCTGTCTCAATTTGCACACTTCAATTCAAAAGGCGGGCTGGCTTTTGATGGATGGGGTAAGTGGGTGGTGGAGTGACTGGCCGAGATGATTTTCACTTCTCCTTCGCTTACTCCCTGTTTCGCTTTGTTGTTTACTTTCTTAGTCATGTGACCATGTGGTTGAAAAATTTTTGAAAAGGCTGCATTCTAAAAGGGGTATCTGTTTTTTTGGCGCATAGTGTAAATAGCTGCGCGAGCTTGGATCAGTTTGGTCTGCACTCTATGTGCGTCAACCTCACCTGTCTTACTTATAAGTAGCATCGTGCAATGTGCAATGAAAAATTGCACATTGGATCTCAAGTTGAGGGAAAAGATGAGTTAGAGAGGACAACAGTGCTATAATGTGCAATATAAGCTGATATGGTATATAAAAGCATGGTGTATAAAAGCCAGCCAGCCAGTTAGTCAGCCAGTTAGTTATTCAGTCATGTTTAGCTGTGTTGTTTGCCACGATCTGGTCAGACATAGGCAGCAAGCGCTGCAATGTGACAAATGTTCCAGGTGGCAGCATAGGACCTGCAACAGCGGCGTGACACAGCAGCATTACCGCCAGCTACAGAGACTGGAGAGCTTCAACTGGTTGTGCAGCCTGTGCTCATGGCCAGTGCCTGAGCAGCCAGTGCCTGAGCAGCCTGAGCCTGAGCAGCCTGAGCCTGAGCGAATTGATTGGCAAGAACAGCAACGGCAAGGTGCTGTCCCAGTAGAAGTACCCCCGCCTCAACATCTCGCACCACGAATTGCAGTACCATTCGAAATTGTTTGTGGCGGTTCAACCAGAGGCAAGGACTCGCTTGTTGTGGACAGCAGATTTACTTTTATCATCAATAAAAAGCGAGGAGAGGTGGTGTACTGGAGGTGCACAACGCGTAATGCCAAGGCAACATGCAAGGCCACAGTGACTCAGCGAGGCAACCTGTTCACGCCAGGCCCCGCACAGCACAACCATGAGGAGCAGTACCGGCCTGCTGAGGCAGAGGCTGTGCCAGGCTGTTGCAGCGCGAGCTAAGCAGCAGCTCTTCATGTCGGCGCCACAAATTGCACGCGAGGAGCTGCTGGCTGTCATCAACACCTTCCGGCATGGACCACAGATGCCCAATCCACAACTGCTGGCCCGCACTGCCAATCGCAAGCGTGCGGCAGACCGTCCGGAGGAACCGGCCGACATCAATTTCGAATTGCATGCCTCGGTGCCTGAGAACTTTGTCGTGCATGACATCAGAGAACCTGGTCGACGACATCTGCTGATGGCAACACCCGCAATGCTACACTATCTCCGACGCGCGATGAACTGGTACCTGGACGGCACTATTCAGTGTTGTACCAGCGCCATTTCAGCAGCTGTACTCAGTGCACACATTTGTTGTCGGCCCTGAAGGGCACTTAAAGCAGGTGCCATTGCTAATGGTGCTAATGTCTGGTAGAGGCTACGAGGACTACCGCTTAGTCTTCACTTTTGCCCGTGATGTCCTCTATGGCCGGCCATCTGAGTGCATGATGGACTACAAGGCAGCGGTGTGGCGAGCAGTACACACCGAGTTTCCAACAGCAACGCGGCATGGTTGTGCCTTTCATTTCACCCAGGCTATCTACCGCCGCATCCTCACCACTGGCCTCGCACCAGCGTACTCGCATGATGACGGCATGCAGACGTTCTGCCGACAACTCATGGCATTGCCATTTCTGCCTGGCAACAGAATCGCGAATGCCTTCTACACACTGCGGAGCACGGTCACCGATGTTGAACTGAACGGCCTCTGTGACTACGTCCAGGGCACGTGGATCTGCGGCTCCAGCTGGCGAGTGCAGGAGCTCTCAGTCTATTGGCTAGCCATTAGAACAAACAATGATACTAAGGGCTGGCACAACAAGCTACAGTGCCGTGCTATGAGGGCTAATGTGCAGTTCTACTTGCTGCTGAAGCTGCTGCACCAGGAGGCCCGCTAGGTTGAGATCGATGCAGCGCTACTTAGCCAGGGTGCCACTCGTCGGGATGCACGGCCAGCAGTGTGTGCAAGGCAGGAGGCCTACTTCCATCTCTGGGCGGAGTATGAGGCCAGCACCAGGACTTTAGAGGGACTTCTGCTCGCTTGCAGCCGCATAAATGCCCCTGTGGGACAGTAAGGTCTTTTACTTTTAATCGAACTTATCAATCTAATTGAGATCACAGTGCATTTGTTGGTATCTTTGTTCCACAGTTCTGCCGATTTGTGGCTTCTTTTATTCGATTAAATTTTATTACTTTTAATTGAACTTTTAATTTAATTGAGCATTTGTTGCCGATTTGTTCTATTTGTTTTATTTGATAAAATTTAGTAAGTCATAGTAAAAGTAAGTACTTATATAGCAGCCTGAAATGAAAAAAAATAATGAGTGATAATGCTTTTTGTTTCTTTCATACCTTTTTCTAATGTCTTCTGTCTTTGGCTCAGGAGCAGTGGCACAACTATCGATAAAATTTTATTACTTTTAATTGAACTTATTCGAGTCGGGTCGGTTGGTCAACCGTGTTCACGTCATTTAGCTTAGTCTATACACAAGGGTCAGTGGGTATTGTCGCAGAAATGGTTGTCGCCGCAATGGTCTGTCGCCGAAATGGACTGTTTCTGACTTCATATGATAAGTGATAATTATAACATTTTGATTTTGCATTTTGGAAGATTGATCTTTTGAATTCAATTTCTTATTAAAAAAGAAATAAATAGCTTTCTTCTGTTAGTTAGCTTGCTAATGTCAGCAGACTAAATGTAAAAAAAACAATATTCTCCACTAAGTGTACTAACTCATAACTGGCAGCAGAGACCAGCACACATTAAATTATGCTCATTTTAGCATCAATCAATTCCAAATATAGTATATTAGTAGGAAATGAGTCAGCATGCTAATTTTTTAGCATGCATTATAACTGATTCTAAAATGTTGATACAAGTGCAATTATGGAAAGAGAAAAAGCAAAAATAGCACCAATGACCAAAAACTATTTTTGTGACTTACATATATCCATTACTAATAAGGAGAGCTGAAAAATATATAGTTTCTTTTATGACCAGTAAAATGTGCCGCTCCAGTAAAAGAGTTACTAAGTCTGAAATTTATTCCAGTCGAAAAGGTCCTCACGCATCATCTGCATGCACGACGTAGTGTGCAGCGGCGTAGCGCGACGTGGTTAAAAACTTATTGCAAAGTTGTTTCATCATGTGATACATAAAGCTTAAGACACGAAAAATGCATTAAAAAATTATAAAATTAATCTTGGGAGGCAATAATGTTCTGTCTGGTGAAATTTTTATTGCTGCCTTAAAACTTTTAGTAATATGCGTAAGTAATGTATAACAAAAGCGCACTATCACAAAAGATAGAATTGTCGCAAGCGGAGCTCGCCGCTGACGACATATTGCACGAACTTGCTAGTAGCGTACCTTAGAAATAGGCCTACTGAAAGAAACTTCGTTCTTAAACCTAATTAGCTGCTTCTCTGATTGACAGGTAGTCTTATTGTTTATTGTAATCGCCCATAAACCCAAAAGGTATTTTTCGAAAATATATTTTTTCAAATTCAAGACAGAATATTTGAACCTAGCCTAGGTCCTAGCATTGTAAATTGCGATTTCATGACGTACCTAATAATAATAACTGTATATCAGTTATAACAAACGAACAGATCAGTAAATTACATCTATTGAGTGCAGAACTATTAGCAAACGACATATTTCTTTTCTTCTAAATTATTCAGCACTGTAATGTTAGTCTTGACCATAAATGATTGATACCTTTTTTTAAATTAAAGCAAAGCCAACGTTTTGTTAGCTAGATTGAAAAGATACTGGTTATGGCAAGATATTGTGATATTTGCAGATTTTAGTAATAATTTCCAAAGAATTTCACTTGGTGTGACAACATAATGACTGAGAGCTATAGAAATGAATAAGGAAAATTGCTCCTACATTAGGGTGTCCAGTGACAATTTTTTTCTTAAATCCATGTTTTTCATAATGCCATGTTATAGCCCTGGATGTTATGAATGAAATGACATCAAAATTTTTAAAATTGATCAAGTAATATACAAGTTGTTAGGATTTTTATGTTGAAAAATGATGTTTTTCCTATCTAAATTATTCAGCATTCTATATCCTACATTAGAATTTTCTCAAATCTCTTTCAAGCAGTTAGAAGTCCCCCTAGCAGTTGGAAATTTCCCTTCAGGTCATTAAAAATCCACAATCAAATAGAAAATGTCCCCAAACAGTTATAAATTTCCCAAGCAGACAGAAAAGCTCCCCAAGCATGTAGAAAATCACCTTAAGAAGGCAGAAAATACCAATCAAGCAGTCAAGAAATCCCCTAGCAGTCAAAAAGTTCCCTTGAAACACTTAGAACTCTCCAAATCAGATAGAAAATTTTCCCAAGCAGTAGGCCTAACACTATCTTCTAATCAATTAGAAAATTTCCCCGAGAAGTTTGAAATCCCCAAATCAGACTGACAATCTCCCCAAGCATTCAGAAAATCCCCTTCTAGTGGTTGGAAAAACTTCCTGATGCAGTAAGAAAACCTCCTTGGGTAGTAAAAAAGTGTCCCTGAACATTTAGAAAATCCCATTGGAGCAGTCAGAAATCCACAAGCAGTTAGAAAGTCTCCCAGCACCCTAACAGTCAGAAAAATTATAAGAGTTGTTAGAAAATCTCCCAAGCAGTTTGCAAATCCCCCTGAGCATCTAGGAAATCCCTAAAAGTGTAGAAAATTGTTCCCAAGCTTATAGGAAAATCACTACAGCAGATAAAAAATCCTGCAAGCAGGTAGGAAGTCACTATTATTACGCCTTATCAAAGACACATGCACTTTAAGAAAATTAAGCTAATCACAAATTAAGATTTAGCAGGCTATCAGACTTACCAATCAGTATCAGCTTGATGAAGACGTCCTGACAAAACAGCTTTTACTTCTTTGAAAAGTTTTCTCAATCTAACAGGGCTACAAAAACTAACATTCTTTACTTACTGACTCAAGACATAATTGGCAAATTCACTGCAGAATGGCCCACAGCTACTTAAATAAAAATATTTTGCTCAAGCATCCACACTTTTAAGCCAATTTATTCAATGTTGGCTCTCCAGCTGGGTGAGAAATAATCAATCGCTAATAAAATATACACAGATCACTTGAGCAGTTTTTCTATTGCTTTTGTGCACAACCATTAAGCTAGAGCTGGGGCAATGTACTCTAGCTAGGTAACAAAAATTATATTCTCTTCTTACTCCTATTAAAATTTAGTTAAACTTGGAGCAGTGTACTCTAGCTTTATGATGCAACCTTTTCAAATAAAAATTTAGACAGTGCAGAGTTTGAAAATTATTGGTCGCTCATTTCATTACTCTAACTAAGCACAAAAATTTCTGATGCAATCTAAAATAAAATTATCATTTTGCCAGGGCTGACTTTGACCTTTGTTGGACTTGCATTGAAAGCATAGGGGAAACTCGTTTTTCGAATATTTAATCCCTTCCACTTAGAGCAGAGCTTGCAAACTTTCACCATCTCATCCTTGAAGAATTTGCAATATTTTGGCGAAAATTTGATCAACATCACTTAGACATTAGACATTTAGTATAGTAGAAGATTAAAAATGCATAGCAGTAAGGAATATATATATTATAATATTATATAATAACTTAGACACTAAAGTTGCAAGTGTAAGCCAGTGATAACACTATTAAGCCTGGCTCTTGGGTAGAGCTTCAATATATATACATATTGTGATTCTTTAATAAGTACATAGAGTAAGCAATGTATATTTGGCAGATAGTAGATAAATAAGTACACATAAAGCTAGATAGAAATAATAAGTCATGCAACTTACAACATAACAATATGGACTTTTTAAAATAGAAACAAAAGGAAAATTTTCATTTTGGCTACCTTTATCAATAGCTTAAGTCAAAAGTGACAAGCTTAATGCTTTCAAATGCTAAAGAAATGAGTTTAGCTAAAAAGACTAACTTTAGCACTCAGCAAAAAGCTGAAATATCACTAAACTTTTTTTTACTATGCTGGTAGTTTTAAATTTAAATAATGACTAAGAGGATTAAAACTTAGACTCTGTTTTACTATATATGCAACTTAGAAAATTTGGACAGGAAACAAACACAACTTAGTTTTAAATAAATTAGCAATTTACACATTAGAAAATTTAAGAAAAAGCAAAAAGGTCCCACTAGCCACTCAGCTTTACCTTACTTTTTGCAATGTATTTTACACAAATTTGCATTATTCTTCTCCAATTTTGAGACTTACCTACCTAATTTTGCAATATATCTATCTGATTTTGCAACTTATAATGCTAATTTTGTAACTTATGACACCAATTTTGCAACTTGGTTGGCTGCCAAATCAGTTGGCTGGATTGACCAACTTGTCCAACTATTGCATATGTATGTGTGCAACTTAATCATTGTCTATACAATAAATATAGTTGATATATATATTTTTTTGCTTAATGCCTCTAGAATATATAAATGGAATAATAAAGTAGGTATACTATTTAAATAATAAACAGTCCTATTGAAATTTGACAATAGGATGGGAAATTTATTAATTATAAAGATAAAATATTTTCATAAATTCAAGTAGTTAGCAAAATTGTTTTGCTTTATAATGAAAAATACCTATTCTTTAAAAAACAGCATAAAAATTTTTTTTAAACTAATGTCTTGGATACTTCTAATTTGAACTTGCCACAGTGCACTCAATAGCAATTACATAGTGCACAATGGCAATGTGCAAAGTGCATTCAAGACAAGATGCAGCTCATTGCATAGGGAATAGCAGGATATGGCATGTGGAATGACAGACAGTGTCACTTAGCAAAATGTGTTTCTTTATGGGCTTTTTTTTATTTTTTGGTTTTTTTATTGAGCAAAATAAATTTGGCCTAAAGTAAATTAGAATTTGCTCAATTATTTTATGGCCATATCAACTAGTGTTCCCTAGGTGTACAAACAGAGATACAAGAGAGGTATTCTGTTCAAATAATTAAAATGGATCAATTAACTCATTTTTCATAGTAAAAGTATTGCAAAAAAAACTAAAAAACTATTGCAGGAATAGAATTTATATTTGTTCTTGATTATATTTTATTTTCATTAAGATACTTGTTGACCAATTGTAAGCAATGCTGTTTTTTATCAAAAAAGAAAAAAAATTAGCTACCTTGTTGAGCAAAAAGTATTAAAAATTATTAAGCTATTACCATATGCTATATTATATACTGTACTAATGATTGGCCTCAGCAGGAAGCCTGTATTCAATCAGCTATATATAAATTTATGGAGAGCAAAGTATTAGTTTCTATAATATTTTCTACATAACTTATTGTCTGTTAGCTTTGTAGCTTTGTTTCCCCTATCAACTTAATTTTGACATGCTTATGAACTAAGCAAGTATTTTACAGTTAAGTGAAGTATGGCTGTGTAGAGATTTTGTTGGGAATAAATTTTATACTGAATTTGAATTCTTACTGCATGTACGATTATAATAATATTTAAATTTGATTAATGTAGCCAAAAAATTTTACAATTAGACCATTTTAACCAAGCTGAATAAGATTTTTGTGATTTTAACACAGAATCAGTTGTATTTTGTGATTAGTGTATGTCTCGTGCTCCCACTTTCAGCACTGAATCAGCCCAGTTTGCCGGAGCTGGCCTGTTGTCTCTTGCAAAACGGATCGTTTTTAATTGCTTTGGCTTGAATTCGACATCAATCAGAATAGGTTTTGCTGGCTTGAATGTCTTCACACAAGGGTAAGGTGGGGGTAGTGAGCTGCCACCCGCCATTGCGCAATCTGTTTTTGTTGTCAAACGGGCTTTTATTGATCTGATGCAATACATAAAATAGAGAAAGTACTCAAATTCAAGCTTGCCTTTGTGTTTTTATCTTTCTCTCTCTGTCTTATCATTTCGTTAACACCTGAGAGTTGGAGATGCTTAAAGTTGGCTGGCTGAATTAGGCAAACGCTTATTTCTTAGCTGAGTATTTTGCTGGCCTGCCTATGCATATTGAGCAGTAGGCCTGAATAAAATAAAGTGCCTGAAAGTTAGCGTAGTTACGTAGGCCCAGATCCATATTTTTATTGTGTTTTTAAGTAGTGGTACTAGTTATTCGCCCATTCTTACATTTATTCTTTTTTTGTGCTAAAGAGATTTGTCATTCAGAGGGTGACTCAAACCAGCTCTCGCTCATTGATACGGTGTCTACCAGCCTCTGCTTTTTCAGCCCCTAACTTCACTATCAGCCCCTGCTTCTTTAGAGCGTCTCTACCCACCCCGAATCCTTCAAAGAGCGTCTCTACCCACCCCAAATCATTCAGAGAGCGTCTCTACCCACCCCAAATCCCTCAGAAAGCGTCTCTACCCATCCTAAATCCTTCAGAAAGCGTCTCTACGCATCCCAAATCATTCAGAGAGCGTCTCTACCCACCCCAAATCCTTCAGAGAGCGTCTCTACCCACCCCAAATCATTCAGAGAGCGTCTCTACCCACCCCAAATCCCTCAGAAAGCGTCTCTACCCATCCCAAATCCTTCAGAAAGCGTCTCTACCCATCCCAAATCATTCAGAGAGCGTCTCTACCCACCCCAAATCCTTCAGAGAGCATTTACGCGCCCTTTTCTCATTCGGAAATTCAATTTGATTAGTCAATGGGGCTTATTTGGCGGTAAAGTATCGGCGGCCCTCTGCCCTTCTCATTACCGTTTTCAATTATTACAATATTGTAAAATAGAAGTTCATTCTAGTTTTCTTGGCATCAATTTCTTCACGAGCAGATTCCCCGTGGGTTGGCAGGGTGCAGCCGGGAGCCACTACTCTGACCCAAAGTAGGCCAACAATCTCTTCCATGAACTCCAGGCCAAACCGACCTTCCCGCCCCCTCTCGCCTCTGCCCGACGCTTGTCGGGTTTCCGCATTGCAGAAGACCGCAAGCGTAGCAGCAGCAGCGGCGGCAGCCACAAGTCCGGCCATCACCACCACAGCCGCCGGCACAGCAGCGGGAAGCGCGCCCGCACTGTGCAAGACGCCTGCATTCAGACCGACACCCGGGACAGCGACACCCAGACCCGGCTGCGCTTCTCCAAGCACAAAATCGAATTCAATGTTGACATCAGCTGGGAGCCGCATCCCCTGTCCGGCTGCCCCCTGGTTGCCGGGAAGTACATCGTCCCCGAGACCGGCTGGCCGCCTCCAACCCTGCCACAAATGGTGGCCCCGGCGCCTGGACCTTATCCTGTTGATTATTACGCAACAGCTGTGCCCGATCCGTGGCAGCAGCAGCAACAGCAACCGCAACTCCCAGCAGTGCAGGGCGGCCCGCTGCTGCTTCCACCGAGCCAAGTGTTTGGGTCCGACAGTGGCTTGACAACGACCCCTGTGTCCTCATTTCCGCCTGTGTCCATGTTGCCCGAAGCCCAGCCAGCGCCTTCTGCACCTGCTGCCGCTGCTGCTACCACGCCTGAACAAGTGCTGCCTCAGAATCAGACTGAGCATCTGGCAGCCTACCAGCAGGCTCAGTATCCGCATAGCAACGGGCCGGAGCGGATTGACAACACGCAGTGGGACAACGTAGGTGCCGCTGCCGCCTGGCGATCGGAGCAGCTGGCCCAGCAGCATCAGTACGCCGAGGACGGGACCTTCGTGCCTTCTGAGAGCCTCTACAGCCAGGAGTCCGTCCAGATGCAGCAGAACCTGGCTGGCAGCATGTCAGATGCTGCCGCCGCCGGCGCAGCCGCTGCCGCCTCAACAACGGCCAACATCAACGACCTTCCCGACCAGGCGTCTGCAGCTACTGCGGCTGCAGCTGCTGCAGCAGCCGCGGCCGGCGCCGCGCCCAGTGCGGAGGAGATGCAGAGGTACTACAGCCAGTACTACGACGCCTATTATCGCAATTGGTACACGCAGAATTTCAACAAGGTCATTACCGAGCAGCAGCGGGCGGCAGCAGCTGTTGCCTCACCGACGGAGCCGCAGCTCAACCTTAGCAACCTCAATCCGGAGAGCCGCTCAGTGATTGATGAAGCGCTCAACAAGCTGAAGGCGTACTTCGGCTCAAGCTTGACAGATTCAACGACCCAGCCTGCGCCCACCATAATGCCGATGACCATCGATCCCTCCATTACCGCCGCTATCGGCGATGCCAACGCGCCCGCTGCCTCCTCGGCGCCACCACCCGGCTCCGACTGGCAGCCGTACCCGGAGGAGCTGAAGCAGCGCCAGTCGAAGAAGTCGGTGCCGCTAATTGTGCCGCCCAATCGGGAGGAGCTCGAACTGCACAGCTCGAACCCACAGCGCAAGCTGGCCTGGAAGCCGCCGCCCCAGCCGCCGCCGGATATTCTGTCCGACAAGCAGGACGCAATCAACCGCCTGTCCGAGGAGCTTCGCCGCAAGAAAGCCTCAGTAGAGCAGGCCGAAAGCGACGCCCTGCTGCGCCTGAAGCTGTCCTACGCCGAGCTGCTGAACAAAGCCGTCAATAAAATCCTGTCCGTGAATGTCCAGTACGTGTTCGGCACCCTGGCCGACCTCAGCCCTAACGAGCAGGCCTACTATGATCGGCCGCCAATCAGCTATCGGCTTCACCTGTGCGACATTCTTATTGGTGAGTGATTGTGACTGTGCCGTCTGTACTTTTTTCTGCTTTAACCGTATTGCCCTATTCTGCAATGACGCCTTGTCTCTAATCGTTTCGCCCCCGCTTCCCCGACCTCAGCCAACGTGTTCATCACTCAGGGCGGCGCCGACTGGAAGAACGGCGCACAGGAGACGGCCGCCCGCCAGGCATTCAAAATGCTGATGCGGCCCTGCCACGTGGTCGGCTCCTCCAGGCGCTGGCTCGGCACCGACTACCTGGTGCTGTGCCTGAGCGAGAAGAACACCCTGATACCGGACCTGCCGCCTTACCTGAGCGACCCGAACGAGCCGCTGTGGAAGAAGAACAAGGCGCAGGTTCGCAAGGACGCCGATCCGGACGAGGAGCGCTTCGAGAGTCGGAATGTGAAGCCACTTCGCGAGCTCTGGCTGCTGACTGAGGGCGCCCCGGAGACGCCGCATCAGATCATGAATCCGGTGCGATTCCTGTACAACTCGGGCCGCTTCTCCAACATGCTGATCAGCTTCGAGTTCGAGGTGCTTAGCAACGGCCTGTTCAACTGCGCCCTGTTCGTTGACAGGCAGTTCGCCGGCTACGGCTACGGCAGCACCATCGACAAGGCGCGCGGCTTTGCCGCCAGAAACGCCACTAACAATCTCTTCAACAGGCAGATGCGCGTCGCTGTGGATGTCAGCGGCAGCCGGGAGCCGCTCGATCCATCCGTGCTGTGGGACCAGGAGGTGGACCCCATTCACTACTTGCTGTATTTGAAGATGCAGCGGCTCACCGAGTTCCGGGTTTGTGCCGCTTCCCATGTTTCTGACTCTTGAACTTTCTCACTTGCTTGAAAATTGAATAACTAACTTCTCCTTTGCCTCCCCTAGGAGAAGACCATGCGCCAAGACTTCATGCAGCTGGTGACGCACTACGTCAAGAACACGCCCGATTTTGTGGAGCCGCTAAAATTTCATCAGCGCGACTTTGAGGCCAAATGGCCCATGTTTATCGAGTGCGCCTGCGAGCTGGGCCTGTTCTACCGCATCATCGGCAACACCGACAAGTTCCGCCAGCTGCTCATCTGCAAGCGGCTGCCGCTGATGCAGCTGCGCGAGGTGCTGCTTACTGACGGCCGGTGCGGCCGCTACTGGGTTGTCAGCAAGGGCACCGAGGAGGCCGCTGATTCCGCCTCGTTTGAGCAGCCACCCGCCCTGGCCAGCGAGTACCGAGCCCAGGAGGACCAGTCACCCGTGGCCGGCGAGTCAGCGGAGCAGCCGCAGGAATCGGCGGCTTCAGAAGCCGCAGCAGAAGCAACTTCGGAAGCAGCAGAGGCGGTGCCGGAGTCTGTAGATTCGGAGAAGGCGGCGGCTGCGGCGCCGGCACAGGACGAGAAAGCTACGCTAGAAACTGAGGCAAAGCCGGACTCCGTCGAAGCCAAAGTGGAACAGAAGGCGGCGCCGGCGCCAGCTGCACAGAAGCCTCGTCCGCCGCAGCTGCACCAAACCTCAAGCCAGGTGCAGCCGCTCCTACCGCCTAGAATGCCGCCCCGACCGCTGAATCCGCAGACGCCACCGCAGTTAATGCGGGCGCAGGGCGTGCCGCCAAACTCGATTGTGCCGCCGCTTCTGGGCCAGCAGCAGCCGCTGCCGCAGTCGCTGCTTAGCGGGCCGCTACTCCAGCCGCAGTCGCGATTGTCATCGCGGCCCGGCCCTGTGCCGTTCAGTCGGTTCGCCGCTAACGCAGCCATCGGCGGCATCGGTAGCGGCGCCGGCCTGCGCCAAAATTTTTCCATCGGGCCGCCGCGGCCGCTGTTTCCGTTCCCGCCTAGGCGGCCCTGAATTGCCGGCTGATTTCTGGTTGCTTGGGGACTCTTGGGAGATTTTTGCATTAGTGCAGCCTACCATGCTATAGTCTGCATAAATGCTAGCTTGGTTAGTCGCAGTTAATGATCGGTCTGTGTTGTTACACAATTTGCTCTATCCAGCCATCTATTGTTGTCAGTCGAACCTGTTCAACATCAGGATTTGTAATTCGCTGCCACTTTATAATAACAATTACTGTAACGTCCTTGCTGGCGTAGTAATATATCATAGTAATAATCTTAATTGTCATTTTGTCGGCTTCGCCTTCTGCTTGATCTGGTAGCTGCAGTTCCAGGCTGTCTGGTTAGGATTAGCCGTGTATTTCGCT
The DNA here is from genome assembly GCA_950096795.1 of Macrostomum cliftonense. NCBI lineage: Eukaryota > Metazoa > Platyhelminthes > Macrostomidae > Macrostomum > Macrostomum cliftonense. The sequence continues at coordinate 170,162 of CATNEM010000259.1, read as the reverse complement.
TTCGTTCATTATTTTTGTGTTTTGAAATCGCAATAAAAATCTAATATTTTTTGGCAAATTGATAATTCACGGGTTGCTGGGAGTTCTGACGAGGACAATATTTAATTAATCGGTAGGTTTGTCCGGGGCCTCGCGCAGACCTTTTTCGCCATCTTGCTGTTCATTGTTCCCGTTCAAGCTCTGTGTTTTTGCCTACTCGTATATTCCATTTTAACCAGCTTCCTATTCATGCTGTCCATCTATTTGCCCCGGCTGCTTGTGAGCTGACTCTCCCCTTCCACCCAGTGCTGCCTATTTCTGAGAGCAGATAACAAAACTAAAAAACTCTTGTTAATAAAATATTCATTCAAAACCGTTTTGACGTCTTTTCGTCCGCTTTGAATTTATTTTTTTTTCGTTAAAATTCAGCCAGGAGTGACGCCTGCTTGCTACTTGTAGTAGTAATAGAAGAAAAATTTTGGGAATTGCATTGAGCATCTCTGCTCACTAGAAAACAGTCAGTCAGACTAATTCAGACCGTTTTTTGTTGTTAATTAAGAAGCTTTTGATGAGTAGGAACAGTGTGAACTGAACTGTGGACGCCTAAGTCTGGTCACTGTGCCTTAGCCACGCTGGGTTTCGAATGTGTCAATATGCTTTATGGTGTCAGCTAGGTAGAGAAAGGAGTCGCATCAGGCGATGATTTGCGATTTATTTGTTCTAATAGCTAGTGACTACGGATCAAAATGGACAGGGAGATAAAACTTTGGTTTAAAATTTGTGAAACTGTCAGAAATAAACGCTTTCATCATATGAAACTGGTGTCTCAGCGCTTTCTCATTTATGCTGGTAAAATATAAAAATATGATCTTTTAGCTGTCTCTAATTAGCCAGTACTGATTTTTCAACTGCCGATGCGCCTACTTTAAGTAGTGCTTGCAGATTCAACAAGTCTTTCTCTTCTCTATAGATTCGTCTCCCATTGAGTTAATTTATAATATCCTGGTTAGTACATGTAGGCGTTCCTCAACTCCTACTTGCTTAATGACTCCTGCTCAAAGCTATTAGAAGGCAATGAGCATTATTCTGTGCCTGGGATGCAAAACCTTTGGACACACAGAGGATGTCGTGCTGCACAATCCTACTCTGATTCTTGGTTTTTAAGGCTTTCGTAAGCTTGATGCCGGAGCATTTTGCAAGGTACATAAGGACATTGTAGCAAATGCGTCAATTTGCATGCTACGGCTAATTAATGCTCCTTACTCGTTAATTAAGGAACTTGCAGGTTAGTGCTACTCACGGAACTTGTCGTTTATTGGCATTGTCTGATTGGCAATATCAAGCAACACTGTCACTTGGCTACTCTGCTGCTGCTGCAGCCATCCCGTGACCCTACCGCCGTCTATGCTGCCTATTATGCCTGTCAGTGATAGTTGAATGTCAAGGAATTGTTGATTGTCCCATAGTTTCGTTGAATACGGTTGAGAAAACCTGGAAATTAACGTCGGCCCGAAATTCCGCCTAACCTGTTCCGGCAACGTTATCCAGGTGAATTTTGGACCGCAGCATTTTCTTCGGTATAACAGTGCAAGTTTCTACGTAGCACGTAGACAACGTGGATTTCTGGTGTATCTGACTTCTCATAGCCATCCTTAGTAACCTTGATAGTTGTCCAGACCGAGCACAATCCTTTGAATTAACCTTTCGATGAAAAAGAGCTCGAGGCATCACATCGATGCATTTGAGTTTGAAACGCAAATTTAGCTAGTATAAAGATGTTAGTCCATGTGGTTAAAGTTTCTATAGTGAAGATGGGTATCGTTTTAATATAGAAAGCTGGTTTGGTCCAAGCAGCTAAGATTGTATATTTGAAGGGGTGGCTTCTTAAAGTACTTAACCCTTGAATATATCTTTTGGTTTCTGTTCCCTAAGAAACAGGTTACTATTCTAATGAATCAAGTGTTTATGTAGGTTTGAATCTGTTGCCGTTGAAGTACCTATTCCCATAGATTATAGATAGGAAAAGCTTCCTCTCTTATAATCCGGTGGTTTAATAGGTTCTTTAGAAGACCAGGTGTGCAGCTCCTATCTCCAGGTAGGCTGTTAGTCTCATCGAATAACCATGTTAGCTGTTAGCTGCTGTCATTAAGCTCCAGGTAGGTAATCCAGGGCAGCTTATCCTGCATGCAAAACCAGGAGGGCATATATCTGTTGCAATGAAGAAACAGGGAAACTGTTACTCTGCAGGATCGACGCTCGTAAAATTTTGGCTACAGTAGTTTAATTCCTCAAAACCTCGAAAATTTTATGCCTATACTAGATTTTTTCAGCCGATCGACGCCCTTGTTTCTTATGCTTCATATGAGATTCTTCTCGTAAACCGCCGCGTTCACAACGCTACTCAGGCAGCTGGGAAAGTGTCCTAGCTCACACAGGAGCCGGATGATGCCATCGAGCTGCGAGGCGAGGGCATCTTTGGCGAGGTAGATGATCCAAGATGTAGGTCTCCGTCACTGCAAATCGCACTTGGAAGGTCGTCGCTCAGGCCAATTCTATGGCGGGTAGCGTTGGCGAGGATGGAGCAGCCAGCTTTTTGGCCGTCTGTCTGATCGCTATCTCGCAGGTTTGTTGGAGGTCGTCCGCGGAGTTGGCTGCTTGGTCGGCTTCGGCCGTCTGATTAACGTGGCGCGGAGACCCAACCGAGCTCCGGTGAGCGAGTGCTGATGCACAGGGTGTCCAGTAGCGGATGGCGACCGCTGGCTAAGTGCCGCGAGGACCCGAAGCGAATTGAGTTAGCGCCGAGTCGTACTGCCCCGAGCCGGTGCAGGAGGTGCTGCTGATTACGCTGCAGGCGCCCTACCGGCGAGGACAAGCGCGAACTCGGCTCTTCGTCGATTGCCTGCTGGCTGACGCTGGCGCCCCCGACTCTGTCGGCGGCGCGGCCTTCATTCGCGCCCAGGCCCTGAGGCGCGCCCTGTGACGCTGCTTCCTTTCCATCTGACAGCTTGATTTGTTGTTGTTGTTGTTGTTGTTGAGTTAGCGCTCGGAGTCGATTCGAGCTGTCCGGGAGGTTTTCGATGGCCTGGAGAGCTGCTATGATAGGGGCAAGTTCTACTTTGGTAGAGCTACAGAAACTGTCGGCGGGGTTCAGATTTGTTGGCAGAAGAGGCTGGTGACGATGATGGCGGCTCCTTGTCCGTCGTTGGTTCTGTCGTCTGCAAAAATGCCGTCGTGGCCTCGGTGTTACGTGTTCCAAAGTCGGCGAGGAATTTCTGGACAGAGGGGGTGTGAATGCTGGGAGAGGTTTTGTTGGTAAAAATCCTCTAGAGATCAAGGATGAACTTTGGCTGGTTTTCCTGGTCCGCATCCGTGGCTGGTGGTCGCGATAGAGCAAGGGCTCGTGACTGAAGTTGTTGAGCTCACTGATGGCCAGAATTTTGTTTGCAAGTCGCCTCCAGCAGCCTCGGAAGGGACGCTCGTATTCTCAGATGAGTAGGCGGTGAACTGGAGGTTATACCAGGTTTTGGCGCTGAATTCTTTCAAAAGCTTGATTGCGAAGCCTAAGGCGCGGTGCGTCTTGCGGGCAGCGATGCAGTCCGCAGGTGGTGAGGAGTTTGGGCACCAGTGTAGGTAGCATGCAATCGGTGATGGTCCGAACGCAGGGATTTTGCTGTTCTACCTGCATCTTCGTGCTTGGAACCGCACTAGCCACCCAGATTGTGCTGCCGTGGTCGGCCCATGCGCGTACCGTGGCCATGTAGGCACTACGGAGAGTACCTTGGTGGGCGCCGGCTTTGCAGCTTACCAGCGCTGCGAGAGCTGTTCGTCTTGATTTGTCTGCACAGGTTTTAAACATGTTGGGCAAATGTACGCTCGTATGCGGGTAGTCCGGGATTAGGCTAAAGGTTCATGTGAGCTGCTCTTTTCGTATCAAGTCTATCCTTTCAGCCAATAGTTTACTGCCACGGCTCTCGATTCTGTGTTTCTTCACTTTTCTTCACAAGCCCTTGGTTGCTTCCCCCCCCCCACCGAGGCCTTGCAATGGCAATGTAGCTGAGGATTGCTTCACTTCGGGAAGTGCCCCATTGTAGCATCACTATGCGCGAGTCTCCCTGTTAAAACGTTTACCCTCTCCAGCGTAGCATCTGCCTAATGAAGCGCCCCCCCCCCCAGCGTAGCATCCGCATAATGAAGCGCCCCCCCCCCAGCGTAGAATCCGCCTAATGAAGCGCCCCCCCAACGTAGAATCCGCCTAATGAAGCGCCCCCCCAACGTAGAATCCGCCTAATGAAGCGCCCCCCCCCCCAACGTATAATCCGCCTAATGAAGCGCCCTCCAGCGTAGAATCCGCCTAATGAAGCGCCCCCCCCCCAACGTAGAATCCGCCTAATGAAGCGCACCCCCAACGTAGAATCCGCCTAATGAAGCGCCCCCCCCCCCCAACGTAGAATCCGCCTAATGAAGCGCCCCCCCCCAACGTAGAATCCGCCTAATGAAGCGCCCCCCCCCAACGTAGAATCCGCCTAATGAAGCGTCTCTTCTCTTGCCCAATGCAGCAACTCTGCCAATTCTCCGGATTGGCAGGTAAGCTAGTGCGCTACACACAAGCTTAATATATCGTATCTTGTAGTTCAGTGAAGAGCCCCAAAGCAACTCAGTAGTTTTTGCATTTTAAAATAAAAGGATTTAAGATTAGATTCAGGCGGATATCACTTGGCGGTTAATCCTATAGGTATTCGCAAGTAGCAAGCACGCGTTACGATCGTATTCGAATGCTTTTTATATGAATTTTATCTAAAATGTATTTTTTTATCGAAATCCGGTGACTTTTTGCCATATCTGCAGCCAAATTCAACAGCTTTTATTAGTTGTGTATTGCGCCTCGAAATAATGAATTTTTTGCTGCATGTGTATTACGAAATATAGTCGTATATAGTCTATTGTTTGTGACTTTTTCAATGATAAAGTTTTTCTTTGCTTGACATGTGAAGAGCGAGAAATTCTTCCAGGTATTTTATTTATTTTATTTACTTTTCCAATTTAATGTGTTGAGGGGGACGTTATTGTCGTACACTGAGTGTACTGAAGTACACTAGGCTATGATTTTGTCATTTATACTAGCACATAAGAGCTTAATACAACCGCTCAGTTAGTACCTAGTGAATCAGTTATAGTACTATTACTAGGTACTATACGCTTCGTGTGTGCAGGGCTTAGGCTACGAACTAGTTTAATAAGAGGGCTAAAAATAGCTGCTGAACTGCCGCTGTACACTGAATTCTGACTGAGAAAGCTATTGTGACGAGTAGAAATGCGTGAGCATTCTCTATTTTTAGCTATGATTCAACTCTCGCCGTAAACAGCGCTATATTTTGTATAAAGTTCCCCTTTCGGATATCCGCCGTTATCTTAAATAAATTAATTAAGTCAACATGCAAAGATCGGACTTGACAGCTTAGCTTAGCCAATTCGGTTGCACGCCGCTACCCCTGGCTGGATTCCGGGCCGATTGGCAGATGAATTGGATCAGCGCCGCCATGCACTACGCCAACACTGGCCAGGCCAAGCCGGCCCTGCTGCGGCGTCTCGCTACGTCGCCAGAACTTCTGGCTTGCACTGACGCCAAGGGCGATTCTCTGATCGGCATCGCCTTGCTAAGGTCGAATGTAGAGGCCGCTGAGACGCTGATGCTCCTGGCCGCTCAGCACTCGGCTGGCGTCTTGGATCATCGGTCAGCTGCCAATGAGACGCTGCTGATGCTCGCGCTTGGCTACAAAGGCCCGACGCCTAGGCAGGTAATTCGTCACCTTGTGCTGCGCGACCCCGAGCAGGTGTACACGAAATACGATGCCCTCGGCAAGAATGCCTTTCACCACTGCGCCGAAAGCGCTAGATTGGAGGCGCTTCAGGTGCTCCTCGAGAGTTTGATCGAAGCCAGACTCTCTCTGAGGCACCTGCACCGAGCCTTCGAGATGCCCGACAATCAAGCCGGGTGGACGCCGGTGCACTACCTGGTGAACAGCGACAGCGCCGACATGCTGCAGCTGCTGCGCCAGTTCTGCTTAGAATGTAACGTGTGGCTGGAGCTGAGAGTTCGCGAGCTACGCGGCAGCCGTCGGACTCCTTTGGCGCTGGCCATCGAGCTGAATCGTGTGAGGGCGCGCCAATTCCTATTGACTTGCGATCAAATTCTTGACGAGCTCTAATGATGTATATCACTGTATTAAAAAATCTCTCGCCATAATTATCATCTAGGGTGTGTAAACTGGGCAGAAAAATTATAAGGATTCAGTTATACTTAATTAATATTTTAATACTTATAGTTCATTTTTTAATGTCTATAGAATTCTTCCTGCCGTTACTTTTTCTTAGAAAGAAAATTTTTATGTTAATTTCTAATTAACTATTCGTGTGTTATTATATGTATGATTTAAAAATCACTGCGTAGGCATTCTTGAATTTAAAAAATCTGTCTTTATGTTTGTACATCCATACACATGGAAATTAGTTGCGACGATAGATTATAATTTTAATAAAAAACACTATAGCTCCACAGTTGTCCTAATTGTTAATCTAGTTAATCTAATAAAACTTGAACTGTTTTTTTGCAAAAAATCCTCTGAACAGAGTAATTAAAAAACTTTATAAAATATTTTTTCCTTTGCTTCTGCAAATCCATGCAAAACTTAAACAGCGCAGCTGTTGTCAGCTGCTTTGATGCCATCAGAGATACTAAAATTAAGATACTGAATAAAGATATAATCAGCATATGGATAGCAATAAAGTTGCATAATAGCATTATAGGGGATTTTAATTTCACTGACACATTCGAAATTTCTCATCGTTGCTAAGATTTAGCACCTCCAACAAAAAAAGTTAAATCTTTTTCTGGTTTTTAACTATTTCAAACGACTACTTACCTAATAAATTTCCTAATATAGAATCCGACACTATAAGTAACTTAACTTTAAAATAATCAAATCTTTCACTCAAAGTAATTTAGTCAGTAACCGGCCTCGAAACAGAAAATATCGTGCCCACAGGATTAAAATGTATTATTGATATGTGATAAATTTATTGTAGTTTGTAGAAAACCAGACGAAAAAAGCTCCCTGCATAAGGTAAATTAACGAAAAGTTGTAAATTTTTTTTGCTAAAAAAAATTATAAGCTTTTGGCATAAAGACAAGTTTTACATATGTTAAACTTATGCTGAGATGATTAAATTTGTTATTATATGACACTGACTAAATTAATTGCCTTTCTAAGAAGCACTGAAATTTCTTGAGAGAAAAGAATTAGTTAGCCTTTAAAGCGTCAGTGTGATGGTTTTTATTGAAATATAGGAGTTGAAATGGAAAATTAAAAGAAGGCTTTAAAATGGAGGAAGCAGCAGCCTTTACTGCACTACCTATGGAAATCTATAATAAGCAAACTGGCGAGGATGGAAATCCGCTGAATGAGGGGAGCAGTAGCAAAGAGCCTGTGTACACGATGGCTGGCATACTGCACTTTTTACAGACGGAATGGACGAAATTTGAAATGGAACGATCACAGTGGGACGTTGAAAGGGCTGAATTACAGGTAAACAACACATTCTGTTTATACTATTTGTAAATGAGCAGTTTTTATGGCTTATGGCATGCTATATCATGTAAAACAAATATTTATACTTATAATAGTATATTGAGGGGGATTTCATCATTTTCATCTGCTGTCGATTCAAGGTTGTCTACCAGCCAATTATAAGTATTAGGGTTAATCAATTTTTCTAAAAATAAGGTTTTTATCTATTTGTAGCCATTGGCATTGGTTTTTTTAATTAAAAAATTCTATATTGAAGAATTTTTGTTACATTTATTAAATTTGAATAGTTAAGCTTTGTGACAAAGAAATGGTAGATTTTATTTTATTTTTAGATAATGCTTGTTATTTTATTATCACATTAATTATTTTAGATAATGCTTGTTATAAGAAAGAAATTAGCTAATGGACCTTGAGAAAATAAAATTGTAAAAAACTTTTAGATATTATATTTCTCAATAATATCATATTTCTTTGCAATATCTAGATGCTTACCTATTCCTAAAATGCTATTGATTTAGAGAATTTTGCTAGCAAACAATAATATCAAAATATTAAATTATTTTTATATATTTATTCAGCAAATTGGTGGCAAATTAAAGTAGTAGCACTCTATTGAGTATATTTAGTTACTTAGTTGGCATGATTATTGTTTTTTTGCTATTAGCTATTTTGCTTTTTAAATAATTTATATTAGCCATTAGCTCCATTTTTTGATCCCAACATTTTATACAAATAGTATCAAGGGAATTTAGGTTATATATGTCTAATCTCATAATTTCACCTGTTTAGTATAATTCTGAATCTAAAAAAATTTTTTAGTAAAATTTGCAACTTATATATGAAAATTTTTAAAGGAGCAAAAAAGGGTCCCACTGATCATTGCTCAGCTGTACCTTACTACCTTATCTATTATTTGCAAAATTGCAATATTCTTCCCCTATTTTTCAACCTATAGTTTCAATTTTACTACTTACCTTCCTAATTTGACCAATTTTGCAACTTACATCATCAATTTTATGACTTAGATCACCAATTTTGCAACTTACCTTGGAGAGTAGCCATTTTGCCCATCTGGTTCAGATAGGTTAAATGGGTATTTGGCATATATGATATGGGTGCCATGATTGAATTGATCCAAGATGTTATTTTTGCTATTTAGAAAAAATCAGCTTTTTAGATTCAGGTAAAAGCTTTGCCTTTTTTTATTAAAATAGTTATAATAATAAATTTAAATGTCTAACCTCTACAAATTAAACTAAATCTATTGAAAATCAAATGTCTTTTGGGAAATGTATTTTCTACCTATATTGAGTCTATAGTTAAATATTCTAACCATTTGTCATTATACTGTGACCTAAATATCTAAATTAATTTTATTAGATACTAACAGTATTTTTATTAAAAAAATTATGTATACATTCTAAAAAATGATATTAGTAATGAGTCTTGCCAACTCATTTACTAATTACCATCATATGTCATATTATCAAGGTTTGCTATTTATAAAAATTTGTTTAAAAATGGATTCAATTATATAGCTAATTTATTTTTTTTCTTAATAAATACATTTTAAAGTGAATTTTGTGCAATAAAAATGTATGCCATCCATATATACCTGGTCAATTTGGCTGGGTCAAATCGGCATTGACCAAGGTATGTTGCAAAATTAGGGATATATGTCACAAAATTGGGAAAGTGAGTTGTAAAATGTTAGGGAAATCTTCATTGTGGCAGGTGGGAAAATTTTTTTGGTCCATCAAAGTTTTTTCTAATCTATGTCACAAATATTTGAAACTAAGTTGCACAAGTTGTGTGAATTTTTGAAGTTGCAAGTATATGAAAATTAATAAGGTAAAAAAATATGAAAGTCTAATTAAAATAAATTTGTGCAATGACAAAAACATTGATATACTGTAATAGAATAAGATGGCTGAATTAGGCTATTTTGTGATTGCTTAAAGCCTATTCAATTTTAGCTTTAACAATACAATTTTTATCTAAAGGTCATGGTTGAGGAATGTAAGGCATAAATTTTGCAATAAAAAATTATCTTTACTGCCTGACCTTCATTGTTAAACTTATTTTTTGCAAAAGAAACTGTCTTGGTGCAAAAAATATGCTAGCATATTCATATATATGGATGTGTGTAAGTTACAAGCTATATTCAAATTATCTTATATTTTTACTCTCTTCCCTCCCGCATCGCAGGCGCGAATCGCATTTCTGCAAGGCGAGCGCAAAGGCCAGGAGAACCTGAAGCACGACCTGGTGCGCCGCATCAAGATGCTGGAATTCGCACTCAAGCAGGAGCGGGCCAAGTTTCATCGGCTGAAATTCGGCACCGAGCCGCCCGGCTTCACTGCTGCCGACCTGGCCAAGCCGGACCTCGGCGGTGGCGAGGACGACGAGCTGGCCAACCTAGCCGACTCCGCCGAGGCCGCTCAGCAGCAGGCGCCGCAGCCGAATTCTGCTAAGCGCGGCAAGGACGGCCGCGAGGTGATCCGGCAATACCTGCAGGAGATGGGCTACAACGAGGTCATCACCGACGTCAAACAGGCCCGCGTTGAGCAGCTGCTCGGCTCCTCTCCGGCGGCCGCTGCCGTTGCCACCCCATCCACATCCGCCGGCTCCGCCTCTGGAGACGTTAAAGACGGTGGCGGCGGCGGCACTGGCAAAGGCCGGCGGACAATTGAGGAGCAGCTGAGCAGCATGGGCATCAATGTCGATGACGAAGGTAGCGACGAGGAGTCTGGAGGCGGCGCCGGCGGCGGTGGCTCATCGCGGCTCACTGAGGAGGAACAGGTTAATCCATACTGCTGCCTCTGACTTTTCCGTGCACACTAAGTAGTTACGTAATTCTTAGTGTTACGAGATGGATTTCCGATTGCCTCAATGGGCACAAACTTTATTCTCTGAGAGGCTATAGCGTAGTTGCTAGTGTACAGACCACTGCAACAGCCTTGAACCGCTCCAATTCTCAGGTGATTGCCGAGTTCGACTTCCTAGTCAACCAGCAGGAGCAGCCCGAATGGGCCATGGACGAGAAGACCCTGTCAAAGATGGCCGACTTTCGCAAGGAGCGAGTGCGCGCACACAAGAAGTCGGGCGGCAGCGGCGGCGGTGGCTCCGGCGGATTCTTGGATGAGCCGGACCGGGCCGGCTCGCCGCCGCCGGAGACGGAGCCGACTGGGCCGTACCCGACGCTGGACGATCCGGAGATTCGGGTGGCCGTGTCCGGCGGCGGTGGCAGCGGCGGCTCCGAGGACGAAGGCTTCCGCTCGGCGTTGGGACTCAACCTCGGCGACCTGCAGGACATCACCGTGGCTAACGAGAACGACGCCGGCACTGCGGCCGAGTGCCGTCGCACCTGGGCGATCAAATTCAGCCTGCGGTCGCACTTCGACTCTGTCAGATCGCTGTTCTTCCACCCGACCGAGCCGGCACTGGTGACGGCCTCGGAGGACTGCACCCTGAAGCTGTGGAACGTCAGCAAGGCGCCTAGCGAGCAGCCGACCAAGAAGGGCATGTCGGTAGATCTGGAGCCGATTCACACCTTCCGCGGCCACGCTGGCCCCGTCCTATGCGCCTGCATCGCCGACCAGACGCTCTTCTCCGGCGGCCTGGACGGCACCGTCAGGGTGTGGGGCCTGCCGCCGCTGTCCATGGATCCTTATGACCCGTTCGATGCCAGTCTGGTGGGTCCCGTGCTCACCGGCCACGAGGACGCCGTCTGGGGCCTCGCTGCTTCCAGGTGGGTATTTTTAATCGTGGAATGATATCATTACCTTGCTGTTATCAAGGCCGGTTCTTCAGTGGCAGTTGCTTTCAGAGGTCATTGCTTCCTCTTGCAGTCTTTTAGAGATGATAATATTCTCTTCTGTTTCTCAGAGCCTCACCTCTCCGTCCCCATCCTGTGTTGCTGAGACCTCCGCCTCCTCATCCTGTGTTCCTGAGACCTCCGCCTCCTCATCCTGTGTTTCTGAGACCTCCGCCTCCTCATCCTGTGTTGCTGAGACCTCCGCCTCCTCATCCTGTGTTTCTGTGACCTCCGCCTCCTCATCCTGTGTTTCTGAGACCTCCGCCTCCCAATCCTTTGTTTCTCGGACTGCCGCTTGCCCCTCCTGTGCTCAAAAGACTGCCGCTTTGCGTCACCCAATGCGCATTGAATGAAAAAAACTGCCTTGCCAATAGCCATGCTTTCTCTTGCACGAATTCAATTGGTTTCGCAGGCCAACGGGTGGCGGCCCGACCACGCTGTTCTCAATCGGCGCCGACCGGACGCTGCACGCCTGGCGCCCCAGCCAGCCGGCCGAGCAGCGCCTGCTGAGCAGCCGGCAGCTGCCGCACTCGCCAACCAGCTTGGCCCTCCTGACGGCGGATCCCGGCAAGCTGATTGTGTCGCTGCAGTCCGGCCAGTGCCTGCTGATGGACGCCGAGACCGGCCAGGTGATCACCCGGCTCAGTGACGAAGGCGCCGGCCCGGCCAACGCGGCCATCGCCCACCCGGGCCAAGCCGTCTGCATCGCCGCGCACGAGGACCGCCGGATCAGATTCTACGACATGAACTCGGGCAGCCTGGCGCACAGCATGGTGGCTCACCTGGACAGCGTCACCAGCCTGGCCATCGACACCAACGGCCTGTACATGCTGTCCGGCAGCCACGACAGCTCCATCCGGCTGTGGCGCCTGGACGACCGCACCTGCATGCAGGAAATCACCGCGCACAGGAAGAAATTCGACGAGGCCATCCACGCACTGGCGCTGCACCCATCGAAGAGTTTCATGGCCAGCGCCGGGGCCGACGGCCTCGCCAAAGTGTTTGTCTGAGCGGCAGAGAGAAACCAGAGACAGTTCCCGAGTCCGAGTCTAGTCCGCTGGGCGCTCGCGCCCCCGCCCTACCCTGTAGTGTAAAAACCAGCCCACGCACTGCTGCTGCCTTATTACAGCGCGTTCGCCACTTGTTGCGCACTAGCTAATGCCCGCCCGCGTTAGCGCTCGCTGCCGCAGTTCCGGAGCAGGCGCGTCCATGTTTAGCTAAACTGATGACTGACTGGCCACTGTTTGGCCTGGATAGTCCACTTGCAACGAAATCGTGCGCACCCTCTGCTCCTGTTCCATGACTGCGCAGCCTCTCACTCTGTTTGCACTTAACTCCTCCAATGTTGTTACGCCATGCAAGTCTCCAATGTTTAGACAGTAGAGAAATTTTTTATTTGTACTGTTTTGTTGCGTTAAGAAAATCATTCAGTTACTCACTGTGGACCTTTTGTTCTTTGTTTTAGTCTAGTGTTAGTTTGCTCCATTCTCAATTTCTAATCTAAGGGAATATAAAATTTTCCCAGTCTTTGCAACTAGCACTACTCACTGTTGCTTTGCTGCAGCAGTAGTATGCCATGCGAATGTTTAACTGCTTGTTTTTATTTGTTCTTTTTCTCGCTAGAAAAGCTTGCTTTGTTTTGTCTCGCTTGCCTGCCGCTTCTGTTTGCTAGCGACCATATTGCCTCATCTGTTACCTCCTCCCGGTCCCTGCTGTGTCACCATTGGTTATTCGCCCGCTCAGCTGCTGTCACTCATGGTTGAACCAGCTGCTCTGCCCTGCTGCAGCTCCGCGTGCCCAGTGTGCGTTTTTTTAGCCCGGCTTCGCCTCTGCTATCGATGCAAATCTGTTAATAAAGGATCTCTTCTGACTGCCACTAGGCAAAAGTAATTATAGCTGAGCTGCTCATTGACAATGCTATAAATATATATTATGCTGTTAATGCATATTTGTGCGGTTAATTATTACAATTTTTATTACTGGTATCATGCTACTATGACTGTGTGAATACCGCGATAGTACGTGACTTGATTTGTTCAATAAAACAATGTATTAATCTTATTAATTTCTTGTAATCTTGATCTTACAGTAAAACAGGTGAGGTTGAGCCTATTAAACCCGTAAAAAAATAAGACTTACTCGTAGTAAAAAGAGATGCGGTGTTTTTAGGAGGAAATATTTGTGTAAAACGGAATATCAGTGATTTAAACGGATAGCTTCGTTATGGCACTGTATGTGCCATTCCGAAACTATTTTTTCGGAAATTGTTGGCAATCCAAAATATTTGATTGTAGCTTTGATATTAAATCCCAACCTGCTTTTAGCTAAAACTTGCAATAATCGATGAAGAACCTTCGAAATTACATGTATATTAAAAAATTCGAACTTCATGAAAGATTTTGGTGTAATCGGCAATCGACCTGATACTTGATATAAAACAGAATTTTTATAAAGATTTGCTATACTTAAAGGATACATTAAGTTCTTCCCTCAAAAAATGACCTGTTCCACTATTCAGATTCAATATCAGAATCAATAACTAGGGAACAATATTAGAATCTATCAGAAATAAACTATCAGAAAATTTTTTGATACTGTACACATGCGTCGGCAAATTGGTCAATACAAATTTCTTAACTCGTTGCAAGGGCCACTTAAAGTTACTTAAATTGTCCTTGATTCGTTGATCTTGAGTCTTGGTCATAATGCATGTTGTGCATTTACGGAATTTTTTGAAAAATCATAATAACAAATGTGTTTATGCAAAGCAAAGAGCGACGAAAATAAAAAATTACATAACAGTCCTTTTTTACATGCAACAGTATGATAATTATTAAAGATTCTAAGCTTAAGTATCCACTAATAAAGAATATTTTAGTCGTCACTGTCAATATCGAACCACACCCTTAAATTAGGCCTACTAGAACTAGAAGATTTCATTATCGGTCAGCATCATGCATATGTTGCATAGAGAGTTTAGTATGAGTAATTCTAGCAATTTCCCCCCACCACTAAATTGTATTATTTTTTAACCAAACTCACATTGCTTAATAATTTATAAAGTGAAAAATTTGTTGCACTAATATTTAAATAACTTTTCTGTACCACAAGTCAACAACCACTGGTCTGATAGCTAGCAAAAGTGCGGGAAACTATGACAGTGTTAATCGAAAAAATATACAAAAGCCTCAACAAATAGGATAGCTGTATGTAATTCTATTTTTAGCCTGTTAGTTTTATCTTTAATGATTGTATAATTTCATTTCGCTAAAAGAATGAAATACAAACACAAGTTATTGTTATTATAGAATTCTGTTTGTTTCCTCTTATTTATTAAGTTAAATAATGATGTAGTAAATGCTTAGAATATTTATTATTTTAAAGCAGAATACTTTAGGGGAAAAACCTTGCTGGCTATAAAATTAAAAAATTTTTAATGCCTTTGGTCTATGTTTGTATGCCTGTATGAATTAATAATGTGGAGGGCCTTAGCAATATTCCTTTCTTATTATTGCTAGCAGCACTTTTAAAAGCATAATTCCACTGTAGTGATTAGCCTAATAATATGTCTTATAATGCAGTATACTTAACTATTTCTTCTTGTTATAAGCAGATCCATTTTCCCATTTATAAAATTTTCAACACGTTTATTAGTTAGATTCTCTAATATTTTGTCTACTGTAACAGTTTTTATACTTTCTGTTGAAAATAATTTTATTTTTTAAGAACTGTATTGAATTTACTGCGATTTAGATTAGTAAATTTTTTCTAGTTGTTTTAAATGTTTTAAATTAACAAAAGTAATTTATTTTTATTTCAGGCGCGCCATTTCACTCAAGATCAGTTAGACAGTAAGTTTCAACCAAGATTTAAAATTTAATTGCATTCACAATTCAAAACAACAAATTGTGACAATGTGCTAGTTTTTTTAAAGGACATGACAATTCAATATCAGACATTTTGGTAACAATTTAGAGACAGTTCAATAGCAACTCATGACACTTTGGTGACATCTCAGGGCAGTTCGGTAACCAATGTGGCATAGCATCCTGAAATCATAAATGGTATCCCAAAATTTGAACCTAACCAAAATTTTGGCATTCAGATGCCAAGTCCACCAACTGACCTGCTTGACTACCGCTAAATGATTCAAAATTTTCTATCTGGCAGCCTACCGCGAGTGCTTCTACCTGCACTGCAAGCAGGGCAAGGTTGGCACCGCCGAGCAGCTGCTGCTGGTCATGCGCAGTCTGGGATTCGCTCCCCACATTGACGAGGCCAGGAAGTACCTGACTGAGGGTCAGGCCAGCACGGGCGAGCTGGACTTTCCCCAGTTCCTTGAGATTCTCCATCGGCATCGCCGGTCTGAGAATGCCGAACGGGACATGCTGGAGGCGCTGAAGCTGTACGATCCGCAGGGCCGGGGCACCGTGCCCGTCGCCGAGCTGCGCCGCGTGCTGTGCAACCAGGGCGAGCGGCTGAGCGCCAGGGAGTGTGAGTTCCGGTGTGGGATCAGTGTGAGTGCCGGTGTGGGATCAGTGTGTGAGTGCCGGTGTGGGATCAGTGTGAGTGCCGGTGTGGGATCAGTGTGAGTGCCGGTGTGGGATCAGTGTGTGTGTGTGTGTGGGATCAGTGTGAGTGCCGGTGTGGGATCAGTGTGTGTGTGTGTGTGTGTGTGTGTGTGTGTGTGTCTGTGTCTGTGTGGGATCAGTGTGTGTGTGTGTGCCAGTAGTGGGATCAGTGTGTGTGTGTGTGTGTGCGTGTGTGTCTGTGGGATCAGTGTGTGTGCTGGTGTGGAATCAGTGTGTGTGTGTGTGTGTCTGTGTCTGTGTGGGATCAGTGTGTGTGTGTGCCAGTAGTGGGATCAGTGTGTGTGTGTGTGTGTGCCAGTAGTGGGATCAGTGTGTGTGTGTGCCAGTAGTGGGATCAGTGTGTGTGTGTGTGTGTGTGCCAGTAGTGGGATCAGTGTGTGTGTGTGTGTGTGCCAGTAGTGGGATCAGTGTGTGTGTGTGCCAGTAGTGGGATCAGTGTGTGTGTGCCGGTGTGGGATCAGTGTGAGTGCCGGTGTGGGATCAGTGTGAGTGCCGGTGTGGGATCAGTGTGTGTGTGTGTGTGTGTGTGTGTGTGTGTGTGTGTGTGTCTGTGTGGGATCAGTGTGTGTGTGTGTGCCAGTAGTGGGATCAGTGTGTGTGTGTGTGTGCGTGTGTGTCTGTGGGATCAGTGTGTGTGCTGGTGTGGAATCAGTGTGTGTGTGTGTGTCTGTGTCTGTGTGGGATCAGTGTGTGTGTGTGTGCCAGTAGTGGGATCAGTGTGTGTGTGTGTGTGCGTGTGTGTCTGTGGGATCAGTGTGTGTGCTGGTGTGGAATCAGTGTGTGTGTGTGTGTCTGTGTCTGTGTGGGATCAGTGTGTGTGTGTGTGCCAGTAGTGGGATCAGTGTGTGTGTGTGTGTGCGTGTGTGTCTGTGGGATCAGTGTGTGTGCTGGTGTGGAATCAGTGTGTGTGTGTGTGTGTCTGTGTCTGTGTGGGATCAGTGTGTGTGTGCCAGTAGTGGGATCAGTGTGTGTGTGTGTGCCAGTAGTGGGATCAGTGTGTGTGTGTGTGCCAGTAGTGGGATCAGTGTGTGTGTGTGCCAGTAGTGGGATCAGTGTGTGTGTGTGTGCCAGTAGTGGGATCAGTGTGTGTGTGTGTGCCAGTAGTGGGATCAGTGTGTGTGTGTGTGCCAGTAGTGGGATCAGTGTGTGTGTGTGTGTGTGCCAGTAGTGGGATCAGTGTGTGTGTGTGTGCCAGTAGTGGGATCAGTGTGTGTGTGTGTGTGCCAGTAGTGGGATCAGTGTGTGTGTGTGTGCCAGTAGTGGGATCAGTGTGTGTGTGCCAGTAGTGGGATCAGTGTGTGTGTGTGCCAGTAGTGGGATCAGTGTGTGTGTGTGTGTGCCAGTAGTGGGATCAGTGTGTGTGTGTGTGTCTGTGTCTGTGTGGGATCAGTGTGTGTGTGTGTGCCAGTAGTGGGATCAGTGTGTGTGTGTGTGTGCGTGTGTGTCTGTGGGATCAGTGTGTGTGCTGGTGTGGAATCAGTGTGTGTGTGTGTGTCTGTGTCTGTGTGGGATCAGTGTGTGTGTGCCAGTAGTGGGATCAGTGTGTGTGTGTGTGCCAGTAGTGGGATCAGTGTGTGTGTGTGTGCCAGTAGTGGGATCAGTGTGTGTGTGTGCCAGTAGTGGGATCAGTGTGTGTGTGTGTGCCAGTAGTGGGATCAGTGTGTGTGTGTGTGCCAGTAGTGGGATCAGTGTGTGTGTGTGCCAGTAGTGGGATCAGTGTGTGTGTGTGTGCCAGTAGTGGGATCAGTGTGTGTGTGTGTGCCAGTAGTGGGATCAGTGTGTGTGTGTGCCAGTAGTGGGATCAGTGTGTGTGTGTGCCAGTAGTGGGATCAGTGTGTGTGTGTGCCAGTAGTGGGATCAGTGTGTGTGTGTGTGTGCCAGTAGTGGGATCAGTGTGTGTGTGTGTGCCAGTAGTGGGATCAGTGTGTGTGTGTGTGTGTGCCAGTAGTGGGATCAGTGTGTGTGTGTGTGCCAGTAGTGGGATCAGTGTGTGTGTGTGTGTGCCAGTAGTGGGATCAGTGTGTGTGTGTGTGCCAGTAGTGGGATCAGTGTGTGTGTGCCAGTAGTGGGATCAGTGTGTGTGTGTGCCAGTAGTGGGATCAGTGTGTGTGTGTGTGTGCCAGTAGTGGGATCAGTGTGTGTGTGTGTGTGCCAGTAGTGGGATCAGTGTGTGTGTGTGTGCCAGTAGTGGGATCAGTGTGTGTGTGTGTGTGCCAGTAGTGGGATCAGTGTGTGTGTGTGTGTGCCAGTAGTGGGATCAGTGTGTGTGTGTGTGCCAGTAGTGGGATCAGTGTGTGTGTGTGTGTGCCAGTAGTGGGATCAGTGTGCGTGCCGGTGTGGGATCTCTGTGTGTGTGTGTGTGTGTGCCGGTATGGGATCAGTGTGTGTGAGTGCCGGTGTGGGATCAGCATCTGTCAGTTCATGTGTGGGAGGATTTTCAATCAAAGCGAAGCCTTCCAACGCACCCCGTAACCTTCTCCGCCCCCGTCGCAGTCGAAGGACTTCTCCGCGAGGCCGGCGTGGCCCAGTCGGGCTCTGTGAACTATCGCCAGATTGTGAAGACCCTGCTGACTCCGCTGCCTGACTACTAGCTGACTTTGCTCCGCATCACTTTTCTTCAGGCACCCAAAACAGCTAATGAAGTATTTATGCTGCACTGTTAGCTGGAAATATTCACTAATTTTTGTGTTATTATTATTGCTATCGTGTAATTTGAAAGCAGCTGTGCTGATGAACTTTTATTAATTTGCTCGTATTGTTTTGTCTGGCTGTGCGTTTTTTTGCCAATTAATTTACTAGGTTTTTGGTAATTATAATAGCTACTAAATATACAGCAGCGTTTTGAAGTTTTGCACTTTTAGCACAGGTAATGCTTTACCCCCAGGTATAGACAGAAATTTTGCTTGGCTTTCTTTATTATGTGCTTTTACCTTTTATAATTTTCCCACGCAGGGCGTTTTTTTCTTTAGTCCTTGCAAACAGCTGGCCACACTCACAAGTGGCTTCAGGGGGTCGCTACTACCTCTAGTAGTTCCGCATGCACACTTTAGCTAGCTTTGACAAATAAGAAAATCACGGATCTACTGAGTCAGCAGAGCTGAAGCTTAAAGTTTACTGATTGATAATATTGAAGGGGCGGTTTATCAGTGGGCTTTTTCTGTGAGCTTCCGATAATCTGCAGGTAAAGAATTTTGATACAAAAGCCGTTTCTTTGACAGCGCAGAGCCAATTAGTTTTGCACTGTACGCTCGTAGCCTAGCCAATGCAGAATTCTGCATTAGATATTACTGTCAAAAATAACAAAAAGATTCATAAACAAAGGGCTAAGTATTTATCGCAAAGATCAAGCAAAAGCATTGAAATTTTCTTTGCCCCTCAATGTCGTCCATGTCAGTGGTGGAAAACTTCGGCCCGCCACAGATCAGCAGCCCAGCCGCGGCGTCAGTGAAGTTGGGCTGTGACCGACACCAAGGCGCCGATGCTTCATCGTGTACTCGCCGTCGGAGTTGTCGTATTCGACCTGGTACTGCGGCCCGTTGCGGGCGAAGTCCACCTGCTGCAGCGGTTCCATGAGGTGGTGTTGCTGCTGAATCACTCTAAAGCCTTCGCTACTTTCGGGTTTGGCTTCTGCGCAGCATTTGGCTAGGGGCCATAATGAGTTCATTTGCTTGGCAAAAAATCTAGAAATTTCTCTCCAAGTCTGACCTTGTATAATCCACTCCTTAAGCGGCACGCGTTCAGCAGAGGTCGGCAGCAGCTGACCGACGTCCGAACTGCCTTCAGCGATTCTCTTCATCAGTAGGCAGAGGCCTTCTCCCAAGAGGAAGCAGCTGATGGTGGCGGCGGGCGCTGCAGCAGCCAGCAAGGCGCACTCGATCTCCAGCCTTGCCGGAAGAAATTACTTAGTTTGAAACGCCTTCCCTTCTCTGGGAGCATTTTGTCTAATTTGGCGTGAGATGCTTCGCATTTTCGTCATTTTGAGTTTTCACTAGCACATTCCATAGCCACAACCAAAGATTGGCCAAGGCTTTTTGCATGGTATTTTTATCCCACACTGACACTCAAAAAGGGCCTTCGCATCCGATGATTTTATACAGGAGGTAAAAAAAGTTCAAACACCTGGGCCTCTGCACTTCGCACATGTCTGCCTCTCTTGTTTGTCTCGTTTGGTCTGCCCGTCTCTCTGTCTGTCTAAGCTCGTATCAGTCTGTCTGGTCTGCCTATCTGTCTGTCTGTCTGTCTGTCTGTCTGTCTGTCTGTCTGTCTGTCTGTCTGTCTGTCTGTCTGTCTGTCTGTCTGTCTGTCTGTCTGTCTAAGCTCGTATCAGTCTGTCTGGTCTGCCTATCTGTCTGTCTGTCTGTCTGTCTGTCTGTCTGTCTGTCTGTCTGTCTGTCTGTCTGTCTGTCTGTCTGTCTGTCTGTCTGTCTGTTCATCTGTCTGTCTGTCGCTCTATCTGTCTTACTGCCTGTATTTACAATATGTTGTTTTCTGTCTGCTTGTATATCTGCACTTCTGCCATCTTAATTAATGGAAGTCAAATGAAAATGAAAATTAGGTCGCTTTTACACCGTAGACATCGCAATTCTCGTTGATCCCTACTTTAAAAAACGATTATATTTGAGATGCTATTGCTGCTCTGTTGCAGTGCAAACTGCAGCACAAATCAAAACCACAGAAAGCGATAAGCTATAATTTGGGATTTTCGGGGTGATGAAATCATTGAAGTTTTTTGCGACTTTTCCGATTAATCAGCTTGAAATCAGCGTATATAGCACTGATCGCTGTTACCAGTTAGTACATAGCTCGTAGTACCGGCGGTTTGTGAATGTACAATGTTGGATAGAAAATTCAAAACAAACAAGCACTGAAAGCTAATGTCCCAAATATATAAAACTAACTTAGAGTATAAGATTGGACGAAAGCGGATGCAGTGGATGGGGTTGGCCTTGAGACATATTTTCGAACCGCAGGACCGTTCCTTAAAAAAAAATTGCGCTAGAAGCGGGTCAGAACTTCGTTTCTAGTTTAGTTTTGCAATAGGTTACTCTTAACGAGAAAAAAAACAATTTTTCTTTCGCTTCTATTACTAACAGTAGCTTGCAAGCGCGTTATTTCACTGTTCTCCGAAGGCGCGCTGAATAGTTGGACCCTGCGCTTTGAGATAGGGCGAGTGCTCGTCCATGCTGCGGTCCTTGTACGAGGCTGGGCGCCGGCCCAGCTGCGGGTTGCGGCATTCAATCGTGTAACATGATCGGCGGGTGCACCTTTGCGCTGGTTAATAAAGGCCCAGTGCACTTTTCTTCGTTTACACTGAGTGCTGGTCATTGCAGCAAATTGCTTCCTTTATGTTGGTTTTGTTGTTTCAATGCCTAGGCCACCCTAGCCTGACATTCCTAGCCTGACACCCTCTTCCTAAAACACTAGCCTGACATCCCTAGCCTGACACGTACCCTCTTCCTAAAACACTAGCCTGACATCCCTAGCCTGACACCCTCTTCCTAAAACACAAACCTGACATCCCTAGCCTGACATCCCTAGCCTGACATCCCTAGCCTGACACCCTCTTCCTAAAACACTAACCTGACATCCCTAGCCTGACACCCTCTTCCTAAAACACTAACCTGACATCCCTAGCCTGACACCCTCTTCCTTAAACACTAACCTGACATCCCTAGCCTGACACCCTCTTCCTAAAACACTAACCTGACATCCCTAGGCTGACACCTTCTTTCTAAAACACTATCCAGACGCTCACCAGCCTCCGACTGCGGCAGCTGGCTCTCCAGTATCTGGTAGGTCTTGGGCACGACATTCTTGAACGTTGGCCCGCCGTGCCGCCAGACGTGCTCCTCGGACACCTCGCTCTGGCGCTGCCGCTGCTCGGACGGCGCCGTCTGGGCGGCATAGGCGGCCACATTGAAGCCGCGTCTGTATATGGACAGCGAGACGGATCATCAGGTATTGGGATATTGTCCACATCCTTGTATCTAGGGAAGCCAACTCAGTTGCTATGCAAGATTTACGCCCCTGAATCATTGGATTCTACGAGAACTCACTTTTTTACGGTGAAATCGAGCTCATTGCCGGCCCGCAGAATCTCCGCCTTCACCTGGCCGTGAGAGAACTCGGCGCACCAGGTCTGGCAGATTTTCACAATCACGTCGCCTGGCTCCAAGCCCGACTTGTGCGCGATGCCGTTGCGAGTGATCTGCGATTGGTTGGGTGGGTGCAAGTGATCTACGATTAGTTAAGGTGGGTGCAAGTGATCTGCGATTGGATAAAATTCTTTTGATTTACAAGATAGGAAAAAAAGAAGAAAGACACGGACAGATAGTCAGACAGACAGACAGACAGACAGAGAGACAGACAGACAGACAGACAGACAGACAGACAGACAGACAGACAGACAGACAGACAGACAGACAGACAGACAGACAGACAGAGAGACAGACAGACAGACAGACAGACAGACAGACAGACAGAGACAGACAGAGACAGACAGACAGACAGACAGACAGACAGACAGACAGACAGACAGACAGACAGACAGACACAGACAGAGACAGACAGACACAGACAGAGACAGACAGACAGACAGACAGACAGACAGACAGACAGACAGACAGACGGACACAGACAGAAACAGACAGACAGACAGACAGACAGACACAGACAGACAGACAGACAGACACAGACAGAGACAGACAGACACAGACAGAGACAGACAGACAGACAGACAGACAGACAGACAGACAGACAGACAGACAGACAGACAGACAGACAGACAGACAGACGGACACAGACAGAAACAGACAGACAGACAGACAGACAGACAGACAGACAGACAGACAGACAGACAGACAGACAGACAGACAGACAGAAACAGACAGAGACAGAGACAGACAGACACTCAGACAGACAGACCTTGTGCACGAACACGGGAAGTCCCATATCAGAGCCACCCTGGACGGCGAAGCCCCAGGACTTGTCGCTGGAGTGCCGCCTCAGATTCACCACCACGTAGCCCTGTGCGTCCATTGAGCTGCTGGATGACGCCTGCGTTGCTGCTTTTGAAGGTTGATTTGGGACAATATTTTTGTTGATGACTGCCCAAAAAAGAGTGATCGAGTCTGGATGAAACGCACTGGATGCTGGCTTTACTTGTTTCTACCGAATGCAGCATCCCCAGCCTCCCATCTTCATCCCCGACGTCCGCCTTCGAGTGCGCAGCATCCGCTTGCCACCAATTGGCTCGGTCCCGAACAGCCCTGCAAAAAATATCGATCGATCGCGGATGCGAATGTAGGGACGAAGAGGGGACGAAGCAGGCAGGCAAAAATGCTGGGGAAGGGATTTCGGTGGATGAACCAGTGCTGATTGGGATCGTACCTGGCTGCCAGCCTGGGAGGGTTTTAAACGGAGAAATTGAAAGGAACAAAACACAGCGGATAAGGCGTTTGCTGGTGGGATAAAACTGCCACGCAGTGCCCGGCGGGATTTTCATGAATCGGATTCGTAGTCAAGGAAGCTTTAGGGGATGGAACATCCGTCGAAGGAGGGCAGAAGTAAATTAATACAGATGGGATCAGTGTACACTCAGTGTTCTCCCACTCTGTTGCCATGGCCTCTACAAAATCCCCAGCCAATTTGGACGCCCCAAAAACTGCCATTTCCACCGTTAAACCAACCGAATCGAAGCCAAAAAACCAAGTCAATCGAAACGTGCGCCAGCTCTCTACTGTCAGTAGCATAGCCGCCAGTTTTTTTCCATATTTATGTCAGCAGCAGGAAGTCTCAGTTTATTGTGGCTAATAATTAGATACTTAATAATTAAATAAGTCAGCTAAGCATCGGATAGTCAGAAAACAAAAAACCAATCGCAAGAACAAAGGAGCCAGTTAAATATAACAATGTAGAAGGGACAGCGCAACGCGGATGCGGCAGTTAGCTGAAATGCACCGGCAAGGAGCTCACAGCTCATCGTGGCTGCTAGGCGCAAATTCGCCGTAGTGAGTAGCCCGGTGGCCAACAAAAGTCTCCCAGTTCTTCATCACCTCGTCCTTGCTCAGGAACTTGTCCTCGTTCTCGTCGGCCACTTCGAATAGGTGCTTCGCTTCCTGGAAATCAATGATTTATCAACTGAAGATTTTTGCTCAACACTTAGCAATCTTTTGAGATTCAACTATCAGACCCATCCATCCGAGAGAGATCAGAGGTTAGAGAAGCTAGATAGATGGGACCAGCTTCACTCACCCTCTTAGAGTGGTCCATGTCCTGTGGCACGATCCATTTGTAGACCTCGTCAGCGTCCAAGAAGCCGTCTTTGTTCAAGTCGAGGCTAATCTGTAGAAATGCAGGTGATTTTGCAAGCAGTGCCATTAAATCACAGGATAACCATTCTAACAGTCTTCATAACCTAACATCTAGAACAGCCTGTCTAACATCTAGAACAGCCAGTCTAACAGCTAGAACAGCCTGTCTAACATTTAGAACAGCCAGTCTAACAGCTAGAACAGCCTGTCTAACATCTAGAACAGCCTGTCTAACATCTACAGCAGCCTGTCTAACATCTAGAACAGCCTGTCTAACAGCTAGAACAGCCTGTCTAACATCTAGAACAGCCAGTCTAAAAGCTAGAACAGCCTGTCTAACATCTACAGCAGCCTGTCTAACAGCTAGAACAGCCTGTCTAACATCTAGAACAGCCTGTCTGACAGCTAGAATAACCTGTCTAACAGCCCAGCAAAGCCTGACTAACTGCTCGTATAACGTGAATAGTCCAACAGGCCTCACCTTGAAGTACTCCTCCTCTTTGACTACCCACTTGGGCAGCTTCTTGCCCTCCCGTTTCTCCCTCTCGTACTCGGGGTAAAGATCGCGGATGTACTCGGTCAGGTCGATCTTGCCGTCCCTGTTCAAGTCCGACGAGTTCAGCGTCTCCTGCACCACGACGTCCTTCATCCGGGGCGAGTGCTCGGCGAACATGAAGTCCGCGAATTCGGCCTTGTCCAACGTTTTGTCGCCATTGGCGTCCGCCTTCACCCAGCGCCATTCGTCTCTGGCCATCGTCTGGGCGAAGCTGGCCTCCGTCTCATTGTCCGCCGGCTCGTCGCCGATGACCTCGTGATGCATCGCCTTCTTCCAGTCCTCGCTGCGGACGGGAAGGCCGGGGAGTTAAAGTGATTGGGATGCACGCGGAGCCCGGATGACAGCAAGCTCCGAATAAATGAGAGCATTGAAATCAGAAAATATTTCAACATATTCTCTGAGTTCTCAAGACAGGCGAGATTCCTTGATGGATGAGATTTTATTGACAGGTGAGATTATTTGATAGATGAGACTTTATTGACAGGTGAGATACTTTGATGGATCAGACTTTATTGACAAGTGAGATACTTTGATGGATGAGACTTTATTGACAGGTGAGATTCTTTGATGGATGAGATTTTATTGACAGGGTGATTCCTTGATGAAAGAGATTTTATTAACAGGTGAGGCACATGAGATTCTTTGACAGGTGAAATTCCGTCACATTGCCGCCAGCAGTGCCTGGCACTCACAAGCTCAGCGATGAGTTCACGTCCTTGGCCCCGATGGCCGCCTTGATGCTGTGGAACCGCGACTCGGCCTGCTTCTCCCGCTCCTTGTGGGCGATGTCGGCCAGCCAGGCCTCCATCTCGGCGACGGACAGTTTCGTGTCGTTGTTCTTGTCCGCCTTGGCGAACAGCTCCGCCAGCTTCTTCTTGGACTCTTCTTCGCTCAGTTCGTCGAATCGGCGAGACTCGTCCCGGCCTGCCCCGGATGTGGAAGGACGCGAGATAATGAGAGCTCATTGGGAATCAGATTCGTCGGGACTCAAATTTTGTTCAATGACGGGATTCATATTTGTGGCGGGACTCATTTTAGTTCAATGACGGGCCTCATATATGTGGCGGGACTCATAAATGTGGCAGGACGCATATTTGTGGCGGGACTCATCTATTTGGCGGGACTCATATTTGTTGCGGGACTCATATATGTGGCAGGACGCATATTTGTGGCGGGACTCATATTATTTGTGGCGGGACTCATATTTGTGGCGGGACTCATATTTGTGGCGGGACTCATTATTTGTGGCGTGACTCATATTTGTGGCGGGACTCACCCAGAAAGGACTCATGGTCGTAACGCGTGTCATGCCTGCGCCGCCTTCGTCGACCTCCTCGACCTCCTTCCCGTTCGGCATCGTCATTATCGTCCGCGTTGTCGTCATCGTCGCCATGCTCGGCGTCCGACGGCGGGGCGTCGTGAACTCGCGAATCTCGACGCCGACCGTGGCGAGCCCCACTGTCGCCGCCGCTGTCCTCGGCGCTAGCCGCAGCGGCCAGCGCAGTCAGGGCCAGCAGCAGCGCCAGCAGGACGCACAGACGGAACAGCAGGTTGCCCGACATTCCAGCTGACTCTCTCCGGTGAATTCAAAGGATCCAGAAGTCAAAAAGTCACCACAAAGAAAACGAATGCATGGGGAAATATCCCGTGCTCTGCGGAGTCCCTATTTAATCCTCACTCGGAGCTGGCGGGGCAGCGGGTGGGGACAGCCAATGCGACGTGGCCGAGCGCCACTGGCCGGCGGAGTTCCAGCTCATCTAATCGATTTGCCACGCGTGTGTCTTCCGCGAGTCTTTCGCTAAGCCCGTCCGGGGGGATCCGTGCGCTGTTTTCAACTCCCAACCGCCTATTGTCTCTCTGCGCCGGACGCTCTGACTTTGCAAGCAATCGGTAGCTTGTGACTTGAAGACAGCGGCAGAGGAACAGGTGCTTGCGCTTGCCGCTACGGGATAGAGAGTTTCTGGTAAACTGCATGCCGAGCTTCTCAGCTGAGCAGCCGAAAGCTGAGCAAGCCAGTCTTTGAGAGCATCGAGTTGTTCAAACAGATCAAGAGAATGCAGCTCTTCAACAAGTTTTGTTGTTCAGTTCCAATCTGATTCAACAAGTTGAATCTTTCGTCATTTTGAAAAATAAATCGTCACTAAAAACACGTCGGGCTAGAAATTTGACACGTCACGCCTTTTAGCTGAGCGGCCTGCTCTTAACAGTTGTTAGTTAGTCGTTGAGGGTAGTATAATCGTAATTGTAGGATATAGGATAATTCTTGATGTCTTTCTTCATGGTTAAACAACGGCTAGAACTTTCAATAAGTGGTCCCACTGGTCATTAATTATCACACCAAAATTATCATAAGGTGTGATCGTTGATTAACTAACAGAGTTGTCATTTGGAAAATCGATGGAATTAACTTTTATCTAAAGACTCTGAATAGCGAAGTTAACGAACGAAAATCAACGGTTTGTCTTACATTTGCTTAAAACTTTAACTTGTCAATCTTGTTATAGACGTCTTCTTTTGCATCAAAATGACCATTTTAGACAATCAAAAAGTAGAGTTGAAACTTTCGCCGGAATTTTATTTGCCTTTCTGGTAGAAAAGCAACTAGCACAAAAGAATTAAACGTTTGCGCGGATTTTTTCTTTTGTATTTATAGGTAAGAATTATTCGCCTTAAAATTTGTTTCTCTGCAATTTAGTGGGAGTGGCAGATCGCAGCTTCATCCAGGCCGGTGCACCTTTCGCAGCACGTTGTTCATGTCCATCTCCTTTCTGCGCTGGTCCAGGGCCGCCTCTACCCGGTCAGCCAGGGCGCTGTCCGTGAAGTACTCTGAATACGGGCGCAAGAAAGTAATTTTTTGAATTAGTGACAGTTAAGGAAATGCCGCTAATTGCAGCATCGTCAAGTCGTACCTGCCGCAAACTCGCGCACGTTTGCCGGTTTTCGAATGAACGCCTCTCTGCGGGAGTGGCGAGTGATAGCGGTATTGAAGCCGTTAATTCAAATAGTACTTAATGGCATATTTAGCTCAGAATGCTAAATTTGGTTAATTCAACTGCTCATGCGTATGTAGGAGCATAATGGTATTGTCGTTACTCATGACTCGATTTGCTCTTACTGCAAGAAGCCCGAGATCAGGCAGTCAATCTCCGGGTGGGCCCGCAGGTAGGCCTCATTGGCCAGACGCTTCTTGATCTTGACTTCATTAAGCTGGCGCTGCTGTTCTTCGCTGAGGGCGCCAAGGTCTTCGCCACCACCCAGGTCGTAGGGCTCCATGGAGTGCGGCGGGTCATGCCTCGGTTTGGCTGCTCGGTTTCCAGCTGACATTATTTTTTCCTGATGATCTGCGGAATATTCAATATTTCTCGTATTTTATCAAGCAAGAGACTTTACAAAAATAAGACTGGGATAGTCTAGTCTTATCTAAACTTTAAAAAATTTATTAAAGTAATTTTGTTTACGATATTGAAATTTTTTAGACTGAAATAAGTTAAAAACACTGAGGGGTAAACTATTCCAGGAAATATACGAGTATATGTTAAAAACGCCTATGTTACTAGCTGGAATAATTGATAAAGATGTACATTAAAAATTCAGATGATCCTAATTTCAAATCCATTTTTCATAATATATAAGATAAAAATACAGATTTAATTCGAAGTTTGTTTGTTTTCCATGGTATGAAGTTCTTCTTATCGAATTTTGCTTTGCTGAATAATATTGAAACAAATGTACAATATTGGTGCTTAAAATTATTCAGAGGCAACTTATATTTTTAGCGCTCGTATTTCCATTTCGAGCATAATGTGGACATCGCAATTCTCGAACACTATCAAAATACTTAAAAGAATCCTTTAAACATCCAAGACCGATACCTTCCTATACCTAAAAGGATCAGGCAAACTATAGAATGTATAAAAAAACATAGATAATCGCCATCAAGAAAATATCTAGAAAGAAGTATTAATGATGGCGCAAAAGCAATTCAGCAAATTTCTTGTTTTTGCAATCAGCATAAATCTCGATTGCAATATTATCTTGTATTTGGCAGACAAAATCCGTGCTTAAATTTTTTTACAGAAGCTGAAGCTAAACCTAATTCTCAATGGCGTAAAAACTCGAATATGGATAATGCGTCTGAAAAGAAAAGAAAAATAAGCCAACCTGCTCATGTTAAAAAGGGCCAATATTGACATTAGCAATTCTTTACGTTAAAACAACGTTTGTAGTGTAGTAGTATAAAATAGTTACAATCTATTTAATTGTTAAATTTTATTGTGTAATTTACGAACACTTAGTGCCAAATTATAATTTTTAGTCATTAAAAAATTACTTTAAATATCATACAAATGACAAGCCGACTACTTTAGCCGCGTATGCATGCATGATCATAATATGTTATATCGTTGTGTACTAGCCAGACGAATTTTCTGTCGTTTTTTCTCAGCTTAAAAATACTTCGATTCAAGTTAAGCATGGCTAAGATGGGCATGCTTACATGGTACTTCAGTTTGGCATAGGCCTACTGACTAGGCAATCTAACGAATGAACGCTGCGTCGGCTGCGACTGCGATCTCAGTTTAATTTCTAATTCAAGTTGGCCTTTTATTATTATTATTATTATTATTAATATTCCGGTGCTAATGACAATATATTCGTAAGTTAGGCTAGCCCATAGCAATTGGTGCTTATTCTCAAGCGATACTTTTAGAAATCAGCACTCCCGAGTCCATAACTAGACAACATGGACCCATCAATCCATAGATACTAGATAGACACTATTATAAGAGTTAACCAGAGGTCAAACTCAGTATACAGAGGGCCTGACTTATCTTTCGACTTAAAAAAGGTAACAAATGGGTCTGAATACAGGAATTTTTACTTAAATTCAAATATTCCTAGTATTTAGGGTTTGGCAAAACCTTCTAATAAATGTCTGCTTCTTGGTGTTATTTAAAATTATTTGTTTTCAAATTTGCTCAGAGAATAAAAAATTAGTTAATCGAAACAGGTTGCAGTTTAAATGCATTATATGGAGACTATTTCATTTCTACTCTATGCTATGCCTATATGATTGTTGAAGAAACAAACCTTTATATTGTCATAATTAATATTAATGGTATTTATATTATTTTACTTGCAGACATGACTAATAACTAAATAAGATTTTAATAAAAATGTAGGCCTATCTATGAATTTCCAAGGAATTAATTATGTAGCTAAATATTAGATTTAACATGCAAAGGATTTCTAATTATATACATATCTTAAATTTGTATCATAAATTGTATATATCCTATTACTAATTAAATATATGCTATATATAAATATATATACTAGCTAGTGCCTATTGTGACGATTTAAATTTTTTCTTTTGTATAGTTAAAAGTAAGCTAAAACATATAGTAGTTTTATTAAATTATATAATTATCCTAACTACCCTGGTGTCCTTTCTTAGAAATACAGTTTTCACATAAGAGGATTTTAACTTAAAATTTTGTCAAATTTGAGCTTATTTTATAAAAATCTGTTCTGTAAGAGGAACTTTGTCCTGCCTATTATTAAAGTTAATGTAGATTTCTTTGAATTTTTCTTTTTTTCTTCTTGTTTTTTTCTTATTTCTTTATTATTATCTTTCTTTCTTTCATTTTTAGCTTTCTATGTATTTTAGAATTTGCCTTATAAATAGACCATATCTAAAATTTATTTCCTGTTCTAATAATTAACTTGCACAAACCTATGTGGAGGATTAGTTAACCAATGCTTCTTGTTTTGGTTTCCAGTTTCTGCGAAACTGATAACATCAAGCAGCCAGCCATGGTGGAACCAAACAAAATAGTCCTCGCCCTGAAGGCCACACTGAACCCAAAGCAGCAGCGCGAGGCGGAGATCTACCTTGACAGCATTAAAAAGATCATATCGTTCTGCCCGACCTTAATGGACATTGTGATGTGCCCGGAGGTCGACATCCCAGTTCGCCAGGCGGGCGCCGTCTACCTCAAGAACACCATTAATCGATTCTGGCGCGAGCGGTCGCCGTCAGAGCTGCCTAGCGAGCCGCTGCCGTTCAGCCTGCACGAGCAGGACAAGGCCAGGATCCGAGACAACCTGGTCCGGGCCATGCTGCTGGCGCCGGAGCCGCTGCGGCAGCAGCTCAAAGTCTGCATGACTATCGCTGCGCAGTGCGACTTCCCCGGCCGCTGGTCCGAGGAACTGCCGGGACAGCTGGCTGCGGCTCTGTCCACTGACTGCGAAGATCAGGTGGGCTGGGCGACCCGGCCTGTTGTCCTTTGATTAAATTATTTGTGCTTGAACTTAATATTGTAAATTTATAGGAAACTCGCTACCTACCGACCTGTCTGCCGGCATACCTCTCACCTACCTTCTTACATGCATGCCTATCTATCCATCTAACTACCTTCCTACCTACATAATTATCTATCCATCTACCTACCTAACTACCTACCTACCTACCTATCTACCTACCTATCTACCTACCTGTGGCGCACCCTGTGACGTCACTAGCTGACAGCGTACTTTGTTGTTGTTTTTTTTTGTAACTAATTGCGATTCGTTTCGACCTGCACTGCAGGTGCCCGGCGCCCTGTCTGCCCTGCACGCCCTGCTGAAGGTGTTCCAGTACGCTAAGCCGGACCGGCGGGCTCCCCTTGAGGCGGCCATGGCCAACTTGCTGCCGCTGCTGCACAACCGCCTGTTGCTGGCAGTCGCTGGCGGGCTCCATCTGTCCCAGCAGCAGTGCCTGGCGGCCAAGGCCTTCCACTCCTACACGTGCATTTCCCTGCCTCCAGGGCTGGAGGAAAATCGCGACCTGGCTTTGCAGTGGACTGAGGCTCTGGCTTCCCTGCTGCGGGCTGCCCCGCCAGCCGACTGTCCGCTGGCCGACGATCATCCGTGGTGGCGGGCCCGGAAATGGGCGGCCAGGACGCTACTCAACTGGCTGGAGAGATACGGCGCCACTGACACGCGTTGCAAACGGGATGCCAGCTTTGGAAACTGGTGAGCTGGAGAAGGGTTTAGACAGACGGCGAAGGGTTTAGACAGATGGAGAATGGTTTAGACAGACGGAGAATGGTTTAGACAGACGGAGAAAGGTAGAGAGAGACAGTGAGAGGAGAGCCTTCAATCCGGAAGGGCACGTACGCGGTTAACAAGGCGTTAAATGTAGGCCGACTCCCCGCCCCGTTCCCATTGGCCAGGTACGTGCGTGCGGCCGCCGGGCAGGTGCTTCAGCTGGTCCTGGAGTGGCTTGACCGGTACGCCAGGCGCGAGTTCGTGCCCCAGCCCCTGCTGCGCCAGCTGCTTGACTACCTGCGCGCCAGCCTGGCCTACGCGCAGCTCTGGCGCCTGTTGAAGCCGCACATGCGCCAGCTGCTGGCCGCCGTCTGCTTCCCCCTGCTCTGCTTCACTGACGACGACGCCGAGCTGTGGGAGGCCGACCCCGTCGAGTACCTGCGCGTCAGGCGGCACGAGGGCAACTGGGACGACGCGCCGGCTGGCGCCGATGTCGCCGCCGAAGAGCTTCTGCGCGAAGCCTGCGCCAAACGGCGCCACGTCCTCGACTGGTGCATCGCCTTCTGCAACGAGGCCGTCAATGCGACGGCCGCCGCCGCCGAGGCGGACGAAGCCGCGGCCAGGCAGCGCGACGGCGCCCTTCGCATCCTGGGCAGCCTGGCCGACCTGCTGGTCAGTCGGCCCGCCTACTCGGCCGGCGTCCAGAGCTTCATCACCGGCCTGGCGCTGCCCACGGCCAGCTCTAAGCGCCCGTTCCTGCGCGCCCGCGCCTGCTTCCTGCTGAGGCAGTTCGCCCAGGCCCGCGGCGTCGCCTTCGAACCGGCCACCCTGGCTGGCATGGCCGAGACTGTCTGCCTGCGGCTACTTGACGAGCCCGAATTGCCCGTCAAGGTGAGGATTTTGGGCCTTGTCTCTGAATCCCACTATTTTTTCCTAATCCTATTTACCAGTACAAAGACCAAAATGTTTGCCCAAAATCCATTGACAAAGACCCTCAATGTCACCCTGAAAACCCATTCACAAAGACCCTCAATATTCTTCCCAAATCCCATTCATAAAGGCCCTCAATATTCTCCCTAAATCCCATTTATAAAGGCCCTTAATATTCTCCCCAAATCCCAAATCCCCCAAATCTTTGAATTCACCCGCCAGATGGAGGCGGCCCTGGCGCTGGAGGCGCTGATCGACCATCAGCCCGGCGCCGACGCCGTTCTGCAGCCGCACGCGGCGCCGATCATCGGGCAGCTGCTGGATGCAATGCGGCGCACAGTCAGCGAGGAGCTGAACTCGGTGCTGTGCAAGGCCTTCCTGCGCTACGCCAGGCACATCGGCCCGCTGGCCACCAGCATTGTGCAGCAGCTGGTCGACACCTTCACCCGCCTGCATGGCGACGAAGCCGACTCGGCCGGCCTGGACGACGCCGCCGAGGAGGACCGCATGCTGCTGGCCATGGGCCTCCTGGACACCCTGGCGGATGTCACCGACGCCGTGCGCCGCTCGGACAGCCGCCTGCTGGCCCAGCTGGAGCCGCTGCTGATGAGCGTCATCAAATTCATCTTCGACTCCAACCTGATCGAGTTCCACGAGCAGGCGGCCGCTCTGGCCCATCGGCTTGTCCGCCGCCGCCTCGTCTCGCCGGTTGCCTGGCAGCTGCTGCCCATGATCGGCGCCTACATCGCCCAGGACGGCGATTTCGCTGAGACCTTCGTCGAGTTCCTGCCCGTTCTGCACTGCCTGCTCGCCGCGGAATCCGCCAGCAGCGGCGGCGACTTTTTTGCCGAGCCAGCCCGCCCTGTTCAGCTGCTGGCTATCTGCCAGAAAATTCTGGCCGAGGAGACCTCGTGCGAGGACGCCGAGGACGGCGCCGCCAGGCTCCTTGAGACCGCGCTGCTGCAGTGCCCGGAACGAATGGATCACGAATTTGTGAGGCTCTGCAGAATTAAAATTTTTTTTATCTCTCTGAATGCTACCCTCACAGAATAATCCGTCTGAGGTCACGATGGAACGGGGAAATCCGTCTGAGGCCATGATGGAACGAGGAAATCCGTCTGAGGCCATGATGGAACGAGGAAATCCGTCTGAGGTCACGATGGAACGGGGAAATCCGTCTGAGGCCATGATGGAACGGGGAAATCCGTCTGAGGCCATGATGGAACGGGGAAATCCGTCTGAGGTCACGATGGAACGGGGAAATCCGTCTGAGGTCACGATGGAACGGGGAAATCCGTCTTAGGTCACGATGGAACGGGGAAATCCGTCTGAGGCCATGATGGAACGGGGAAATCCGTCTGAGGCCATGATGGAACGGGGAAATCCGTCTGAGTCGTCTGAGGTCACGATGGAACGGGGAAATCCGTCTTAGGTCACGATGGAACGGGGAAATCCGTCTGAGGCCATGATGGAACGGGGAAATCCGTCTGAGGCCATGATGGAACGGGGAAATCCGTCTGAGGTCACGATGGAACGGGGAAATCCGTCTTAGGTCACGATAGAACGGGGAAATCCGTCTGAGGCCATGATGGAACGAGGAAATCCGTCTTAGGTCACGATGGAACGGGGAAATCCGTCTTAGGTCACGATGGAACGGGGAAATCCGTCTGAGGTCACGATGGAACGAGGAAATCCGTCTGAGATTACGATGGAACGGGGAAATCCGTCTGAGGTCACGATGGAACGGGGAAATCCGTCTGAGGTCACGATGGAACGAGGAAATCCGTCTGAGATTACGATGGAACGGGGAAATCCGTCTGAGGTCACGATGGAACGGGGAAATCCGTCTGAGGTCACGATGGAACGGGGAAATCCGTCTGAGGCCATGATGGAACGAGGAAATCCGTCTTAGGTCACGATGGAACGGGGAAATCCGTCTTAGGTCACGATGGAACGGGGAAATCCGTCTGAGGCCTTGATGGAACAGGGAAATCCGTCTGAGGCCTTGATGGAAGGGGGAAATCCGTCTGAGGCCTTGATGGAAGGGGGAAATCCGTCGGAGTTATCAAAAGAGAAAGGAAGGAATGCGCACAGGTAATTTGACGTATCGTTGTCGATCTCCTCGCCATGCAGGTCCACCGCGCCCTGATTGCGGCCACGGAGCGCATGGAGCGTCAGGCGCTGTCGGTGCCAACTGTGTCGGCCGCCGTCTCTACCGCCCAAGAAGACGTGGCCGCGGCCTGTCTGCGCATCTGCCTGGCTGCCCTGTTGCACTGGCCGGACCTGGCGCTTTGCCGGCTGCCAGCCGACCAGCTCGTCGCCAGCTACCACCGGCTGCAGGGCCGCCTGGTCTGCCTGCACGACAGGCGGCTGGCTGTGCTGGCTTTCTGCGCCCTGCTGAACCGGCGGCCCGACCTCGCTAATCTGGTACTCGGGCTGCTGCTTCGCCTGTTCTCCGGGCTGCGCGCCTCCTACCGGCTCAAGGCGCGGCTGGAGGCCGGCGGCGGCGGCGGCGGCGATGCCGACAGTGACGACGAGTACAAAGCTGGCGACACCGGCGAGCGCCATTCTGCGGAGGCGGGCGAGCCAGCAGCGCAGCAGCGCGAGCTGGACAGCGACGAGGACGAGGCCTTCGAAGACGACCAATCGACAGCGGCGGCTGCTGCGCAGGCTGATCTGAGTCAGGCCGCTGACGGCAGCGGCGACCATTGCGAGGCCGAGGGGGGTGACAGCGCCGAAGCCGACAGTCTGGACAATCTGGAAGATCTGGTCCGGCCTCCGTTCAAAACTCGGCTGGAACGGCCGCTGGACGCCTCCGATGCGGTCCGGCTGGACGAGTTTCTGGCCGTGTCGCGCACCGTGCCGGCCGTCTGTCCGCCGGACGCGCTGGCCGCGCTTGACGCCGAAGCCGCGGCCTGTTTGAACTACGCGTTGGCGGAGGCGAGGCAGCGGCAGGCTGCGGTTGCCGCCGATGCCAATGGCGCCAGTCGTCAGTGACGCTCGCAATCATGTCCGTTTGACACTACTGACGAGTGCTTGTTAGTAGCAAAATGAACGTGTAATAAGTAAATTTATCTACGCTTGTAATAAGTATGAAACTACCCGAACGTGTAAAAGTTTTAATTTTCGTAAATCTGCTTATTACGCATACACCCGTGTGTAGAAATAAAGACTATTTTTAGGCCCCAATTCAGCCTTATAATATGCATCGCATATTTTTTTGTTAGCACACAGATAAACCGGCAGCTGTGAGAAGTTTTTCCGTGTTTCGATCTTTAGGAGATAAAACGGTGCGTCAATTTGTAAATTTTGCTTGCACTCTCTGTTGCAATCTGTCAGCAATTTTCTTCTGTCTTCTTTCCCATAAACTTGGCTCCCCGTCTTGGTGCCATGCTGGCGGGTCTTTCACAACAACAAAATCAATACCGGTTTGCCATTTTCTCATCGATTCAGCCTGGTGCATTGTTTTAATGTGTTCTTTTAAGTTTGCCTGTAAATTTATTGTCATATTTTTTATAAAATAAACTCGCCGATTTGCTGTCACAGCCTACTGTGTATCTACCCAATTGCCATTTGATACGAAACCTGCTTTTATGCCTATTTGTCGTTATTAATAACTTTACGTCTTATCTAGGAGGCTATAATGACCCACAGTACATTAAAAGTGCAACGTACCACGACCTGCGAGGTTCAGTAGAAAAAAATGCTACGTTTATGTAAATATAATACTAGTACACGTAGGTCAAATTTTAAATGATAATGCAAATCAGAACAGAACGAGGAACGCTTGGGTGGATCATTTAATTTCGTAGCAATTCTTGCTATGACAATCGAAAAACTAACATTAAAGTAGCACTCAAAGATTCTTCCTTTTTATTAATAACAACATGTAAAGCAATTACGAAAAAAAGTTAAGCTTAAAAAACAAAATTCAAATCCAGGTTGCGACTTTCCATTGTAGTTTAAGCCAAGCTAGAGCTTCTTGATACTTTAACGAATTTTGTCGGTCATATTAAGTCAAATTTGAGCCAC
The DNA here is from genome assembly GCA_950096795.1 of Macrostomum cliftonense. Taxonomy (NCBI): domain Eukaryota; kingdom Metazoa; phylum Platyhelminthes; family Macrostomidae; genus Macrostomum; species Macrostomum cliftonense. The sequence continues at coordinate 133,329 of CATNEM010000259.1, read as the reverse complement.
TTTGAACTACGAGCTATTATTAGAAAGCCGAGGACCACAAGGATTCCCCTTTAAAGATGCCCTTGCAGAAAGCCATATAAGATAATTAGGATCGAAAACGCATATTTCAAATCATGTTACAAACATTTCAAAGCAGAGCCGTCACCTACATGTAAACTTAAACAACAGCACGAAAGCAATATATGCAGGATGCATTACTGGCACAGAAAAAAGCCATGGCTCTTTAAATTTTCCTATGCTAATATATTATCTCAAGCTGTATTATAAGACTTAATCCAAAACGTCTCGAAGAAATTTAAGCAATTTCACGGCTTTAAATCACAAGCCGTCTTGGTTAAATGGCAAGCAATAGTCAAAGCTAAATTTAAAGCTAGGAAAAAAATGAAAATTCTAGAATTTGTATTGAAAAAAACTGTAATTCTATTATCATTAGTGCATATATTATTTAATTTTTGTAAAATTGTTTAAATAATATTTGCGTCTTTAGAGTTTCCTACTTTTTCAAATTAGAAATTCCAGAGGCATTTTTAATTTCGCTCTGTAAATTAATACTGTAAATTCATGTACTGCCACCAAACAACCAGTTTACAAACAGTCCATGATCATATTGTTCTTTTTGATCATGCTTTAAAATTATAGAATAAACTTAGCATTTTTAATTACGGTTACAATTCAAACCCAAATTTTTTAAATAAACTTTGTTGATTTTGAGAATTGCGAACCATATTTTTGGGTTGTTTAAACTTAGATGTAAATGTAAAAAAAAACATTTTTAACCGTTTATTGCTAATAAAGGGCAGCTTATACTTTTTAAAAAGCATTGGTTAATTATCCAATCGATTCGAGACATCTGGGCCGCCTATATTTGGTCTGATATATTTCAGGGCTTTGGTGTTATCTTTGACTTACAGCTTAAGTTTTTTAAATACCTAAAATGTTAAATTTGTTTATAGCTAAATGTAATTTTTTCATGCATAGAGAATTGATAATTAGGGCATACTTTTTGTATTTTTATTACTATATTATGAAATATTTTTAACTTTTATTTTTTAGAAATTTGTCATTGTCATTTGTTATTTAGACATTTGTAATGTTTCTTTCTGGCCTTTATTAAGAAAAAAATCTTTGCATTTTTATAAATAGGCAGACTCATAGCATAAAATTTTTATATTTTATTGCATATTTTCTGATCATTATATAAATAGAATAGATTCAGGTGTAGTTTACCACAGTTTAATCCTTCACGAATGTCCTATCATACAAGCGTTTATTTAGTTTCATCTGCACAGTAGTATCGGCTCTTAAAAGCAACCGAAATAAATATAGTAATAACACTATCGTAAATTAGTAAAATATGCCCATGCATACGCTTGCATATGCTTGACAAAAATTTTGATGATTTAGTTACCAAAATTTTATCACAAATTTCAGCAATGGCAACAGAAGACGAGGTTGAAGACGGCCCTGGAGCCGCCTACCAAGTCTTTCTCAACATGGAAGCTGTTCTAGACAATTTAAAACTGTTGGACTATGACAGGGAATATTGCAAGTAAGCAGTGTTCTATTGAAGAACTTTCGGAGAAATTTCCAAAAAAATTAATAGAAAATCTTTAATGTGTGTCTGTTTTAGTAACAGAAGCAAGATTAGGAAAGAGCAGTTTTAGCCTAGTGGTTAGGGCGCCATACTAATGATGTTCATGGTCATGGGTTTGAGCCCCGACTCTAGGACTCAATTTGTGTTTTTGAACAAGGCACTTAATCCTACATTTCTTCAAATCCTACATTCAACTGCGTCAGGAATTGAAGCCCTAAAGTCCGTCAGGACTGAACAGCTTGCTGTACATGTACACATCCCTCGAAGCTAGCTAGCTGCGGCTGAGCCGTACATCTACATCTAGTACATCTGGTCGAAAAGTCTGGTAGCTAGCTCGTAGGTATAAAAAATATTTTACCTTAATTTCAAATCCACAGGCAGCTTCATCACAAGCCGATCTCGCGGCACTACTTCGCCATGGCCACGAACTCAGGTGAGCAGTTCCACGCATTCGGCTGCCTGGCCTCCTGGTTGGTCCGAATGGGCGGCAAAGACATGGAGGAGCCGCAGGAGTACGACGATCCAAATGCCATCGTCAGCGGCATTCTGGACGCCGTGCGCAGTCTCGGGCACAGTGTCGACTTTCCGCCGAGCAAGCTGAAGTCCGGCTCCGGGCCGCAGGTGGTGTACGTGCTGCTCAAGCTCTCGGAGGAGGCTCTTCAGGCAAGCGCTTTTCTTAGAATTAGTTTCTTTGAAATTTTTACGTTTCCAAGATACTGAAGTGATTCCGAATCTGTCACTACGCCGCAGGTGCGCCGCTTCGTGTACGACAGGCCGCAGTACCCTACAGACGCCGGCGATGACCACGTCGACGTTATCGAGGACGAGTCGGAGTCGGCGGTGAAGACGCTGGAGGATCAGGGCGGCGTGGCGGATGAATTCTCAGACGACGACTTCATTGAGGACGAGGACAACGTGCCTGACGTGGACGGCCTCGCCAAGATGGCCGCCGCATCTGCGGCCGCCGGCGGCGCCCAGGGTGACGCCGCACTGAAGCCGGAGGTGATCCTGGAGTCCAACACCGACTCCACCGAGTGGATGCTGGAGGTGGAGCGAGTGCAGCCGCAGCTCAAGGTTGTGCTGCGAGCCGACGGCAAGGACTGGCGCGCGCACCTGGACTCGATGCACCAGTATCAGAAGGCCATCGGTGACTGCTACGGACAGGTTCGTTCCCTTTTCTTGCAGCCTGGCCGAAACCTGTAGCCATGACCAACGTGTCTTCTGGCATGCTGAGCCTCTTTTAAATCTCCCTGATCTCCGTCTTTTTCACTATCGCGCCCGTGTCGTGCAGGTCCAGCAGCACCTCAAACGCATGGAGGAGGACATCGGCCGCAGTCTGGAGAAGCTGAGCAGCCGCGAGAAATACCTCAACAGCCAAGTTGAGGTCGCCCTGAAGGAGCTCCGGGCGGCGCAGGACCGTCTAGCCGAAGCTCGCGAGCGCTACAAGCAGGCCTCCGGCGGCATCAACGACCGCGGCCGGCAGCTGCAGGAGATCTCCGAGGAGCTCGAGCGGGTCAAATCCGAGATGGAGGAGCGCGGCAACTCCATGACCGACGGCTCGCCGCTGATGCGGATCAAGAAGGCCCTGCAGCGGCTGAAGAACGAGCTCAAGGAGATGGACATCCGGGCCGGAGTGCTGCAGCACATCCTGTTGCAGACCAAACTTAGGGAGAAGACGCTGCGAGGCGCCATGGCAACTGAGGAGGCTGGCTATCTGTTTTGACCTGTTAGCAGGGGACTGGACTGCAGTGCTGAGCTGAAAAAACTGTACATTTCTAATATGTTCAAATAAAACTCAAGCATGTACTGCTTAATTTTATCATTAGACAAGTCAGCGTAAATGGAGACAGATTTTGACGTTCGGAAATAGTGCAAGACTTTGTTTTTTTTTCGCTGCCTCCTCGTACCGCACTCATTCGTCGTATTGTTATTTCTCTTGCATCTAAAATCTCGAAATCTAGAAGTCCGCATCTGCCAAAATGTAAATTTTCCTTGACGGGTTGATTTTTCTGTTGCAAAGTCAGCCATTGGCTGGCATGATGAACTACCGTGATAGCAACAGCCAATCGCACCATTCCTTTACTTGCGCTCACAGAAGAAGGCAAGAAGGCCGGACCAAATAAAAAAGGCAATCGTCCAATTCAGTTACCTTCGACAATAACACAGCAACCCGTAGCAGCTATGCATCGCCTTGACAAAAGCCTCCTTGCCGCTCTCTACTCTGTCTTGCTGCTTGCTGCTGCTGCTCTCAGTAACGATGCCGTCTTTTTATTCAACCCGATTGACGGTTTTCTGTGCATCAACAGCCAGTTCGTCATCGACTTCAACGGCGTGTCTCTCGTGCAGTGCGCCGGTCTGTGCGGCATCAGGCCGCAGTGCCAGGCGTTCAGCCTGTCCGACGGTCCGTGCCAGCTGTTCGTGTTCGACAAGTGCAGCAAGTCGGTGAGGGACTGCGGCTGCTCGAGGCGAGGCCGGGTGTTCGTGAGGCAGCAGGCGGGACTGTCGCCGGGACTGCTGTGTCCTGCGGGATACGGAGACGACCTGTGCGGAGTGAAGTACAAGGTGTACAGCGGCTCGTGGGATGAAATCAAGTCTTTGTGCGAGTCGGAGAGCGGTCTGGTGATCATGGCGGACGTGACGAGCTCGGCTGAGATGAGCCACGTTGAGTCGGTGAGGTCGCTTCGCGCCGGCGGAAACTCCCTGTGGCTCGGAGGCTTCCAGACACCTGGGAGTGCAGAACCAACCGGCGGCTGGCACTGGGTCGGCTGCAACAGCACCGTCGACGTCAGCCTGTGGGCCGATGGCGAGCCAAACGATGGCGCTGGAGGTCAATTCTTGATCGGAGCCTGGAAAGGACGGAGCGGCCTCTCTGATATTCTGGCAAACAGCATCAAATACGGCATCTGCAAGTGCCAGTTTCCGTTCTATTGAATCTTGCTAGTGTCAAGATCCGACTCGAGAAGCAGATGATCAACTTCAACTGATTCAACTGAAGTTTCCCCTCTCTCTACCCTCTTTTCCCAAGCCCGTAGCAACTTGAGCATGAAGTGTGGAACTGCCAGCATCTTAACTCTTCGTTTAGTAGCTTTTAATAATAATAATAATAATAATTGATTACACCTGTCCCAATCGGGCCAGATGTGCAGCCAACAGCGCAGCCGCAGCTATTGCGCGGCGCTTCTGAAGACTGCGTACAGCTGTTCAGTCCATGGACTTGGGGGACGCCACACCCACCTTCAATTACCCCAGCTGATGCTGGTACCCATTTAACAGCTGGGTGAACTGAAGCAATGCAGAGTTAAGTGTCTTGCTAAAGGACACAAATTGTACCAGTGGAGTCGGGAATCGAACCCCCGACCTTCAAGTCGTGAGTCCGATGCTCTAACCACTAGGCTACAACCCCTTCGACTAGGCTACAACCCCACGAGGTGCCTAGTGGCTAGGGCGCCTGCCTCATGACCGGAAGGTCGTAGGTTTGAGTCCTGGCCCAGGAGACGATTTGTGCCCTTGAGCAAGGCATTTAATCCCGCATTGCTTCAGTCCACCCAGCTGAGATAGGGTACCAGTTTGAGTGGGTGTTGTGGCTTGCGGCCCCTCCAGCCCGTCAGGCTGAGCAACTGTACACAGCCCTCGGATGCGCTTGCGCATCTAGCTGCGGCTGTGCCGTGGGCTGTGCATCTGAAAAGAACACGGCGCTTTGAAAAAATCAAGGACTACTAGCAGGTAACATAGACTCATCAAGTCACCATATAAGTATCCAAGATGTACTTGACTCAATGTCCGTTACAATAATATTTCCTTGATATGAATTTGCATCATTTTTATTCAAAGGGCTCTAAGGACAATCTTCAGCCTCTGGCCATTTCATTCTATAAATTTGAACAAACGCTAGTACTTTTTTATTAAAAAGACATCCTAAACTTTCCCAAATTCTAAAGCGCTACATCAATGAAATAATTTTTGCATTTTAACAAAATCATCGAAAATGGTGGTTTTCCAAACTTTTTAAATAATTGATTTCTGTGAAATCATTCCGGCAATTGCTGGCACTATGACGCAACTGATGGTGTACTCATCATAAAATTACCATTCTTTTTCACGCAGTTGATGCGTCTGAACGCACCCATACCGTATAGAATCTTATATTTATCCTTTATAATTTCTATTAAATATTCTTGAGTTATCTTTATTAGTTTAATTCTTTTTTCTTAATGTTCCAGCTTTATGGAACTACTATGACTATATATCAAATTGCCTTATTATAATTTTTTAGTTAAGGTATAGTTTTGTGCAAATTTGCTGCATATCGTATCCTGAAATTTATTTAAAGGATGCAATTTTGTATACAGTTTTTCGTTATTAGGATTTTTACAAGAGTTATATGATCCTGACCCTTTAAATCAGATCCTAGCTAGAATGGGGCAAATGATTTTTCTAAATTTCTGATATAATTTTCTATATTTTCATTGGGCTTAAATTATAATCCTGTCAAAGTATTGGATAAAGATGGGTTATTTGTATACAATTATCATTTGGCTAGCTTCTTAATCTTATATGTTAACAATCTATTGATATTTATAGTAGCATAATGCCCCCTATTAGAGCCTATGTGGGTTTTTTTGAACAGCATCTGGCGCAGAAGGAAAAAAATTAATGCGCGCCAGTGTGCAAAAGGAAAAGCGTCTGCTAGAAACTAGAAAAATGATGAGTTTCTAGTTCTAGTTGCTAACTAGACTTGCCTGCACAGCTGCGCAGAAGCTTATAAAACTATAGAGTGCTTGTGTATTCAAAATCAAGGCATCAACAACTTTCTGAAATTGGCTCCAATAGGGCTAATGCCAAGTTATATATATGACATATATGCAAAATATAACTTGGCATATATATAGCTGTGGTAGTCATGCACCAAGTTTAATACTTCATTTCTAGTCCCTGAGAGTGCACCATAGATTGGGAGGGGCATAGCTCCTTCCTAATTATTCCCTATTCAATCCTACTTTTTATAATAGTTCTATGTACCTTTCTAAGTATATTTCTATGCATGCATATGCAAAAATTGGCCAAATTAGCCAATCTGGCTGACTGATTTGGTGGCTAACCAAGGTTAGTTGCAAAATCTACAATGTAAGTTACAAAATCTGCAATGTATGTCACAAAATCTGCAATATAAGTTAAAAAATCTGCAATTTAAGTTGAAAAATCTGCATTTTATCTGCATTTCTCACATGTTGCAACATTGACAATGTAAGTTGCAAAATTGGTCAATATTGGGAAAGTAAGTTGTAAAATTGGGGGCAAGTCATAAAATCAATGGTATATGTTAAATATTGGGGGGGGGGAAATACAAAAATATATAGTAAAAAAGTAAGGTAGAGCTAAAAAGTGGTTTGCAGGACCTTTTTTGCTCCTTCCAAATTCTCTAATGTCAGGCACATTTTTTTTCAACTAAGTTACACTGGCTAACTGAAGTTTTTAAATTATCTGCTAACTTGCATGCTATCCTATGCATCCTATGCTTACAAGTATATTGTCTGATTATATAAATCAGTAGTAAACAATATTATAACAATTATATACTTGTGTTTTGGCATGATTAAATAAAGTTTTTAATTAATTATGCCAATGAATGAATGTATTTATTTATACTTTTAGCACTGGTATTATTATTTTTTTGCATTATTTGGAAGATTTAAAAGGAAATACCATTCACCAATTTTTATGTTATTGAAAAGCATAGATTGGTAGCAACATATGATGGCACTGGAGTCTAAAAGTAATAGTCTGGACTGTCTCGTACTTGTAGTACATTTTTTTCAAATGCTGTCTACAAAAACTACTACAAATGTTCTGATCCAATGCATTGCAAGGAAAACAGTTCCAGCCAGCCAGGCACTGCTATATTTTATAGTTATATATTAATCTGAGGCTGAAAATAATTAGGAACTGAACACTGTGACCCTCTAATCGAGGAGTTGGTCTAGAGTATATTGACCACTTTTTAGTTACTAAAAATCTAATCAGTTCATAAATTTTTGTGTAATATTCGAATATTTGATCTAAATGTATAATTAGTTTTCATCAGTAAATCGCAAATATTTGTACTTTTATTGCAGCAGCCGCTGCGGATTCGGGCTAGCTGGCGCTGGCTGCTGCTCTGGCTGGTGGCCCCCGTGGCCGCAGGCGCCTGGCTTGGCGTCCTGATCGAGCACTACCGGAGCGCCGGCCGGCAGGAGGCGCTACTGTCGGAGCTGATTGACCGGCTCACCCAGCTGGAGTCTGAGCTGCGCCAGCTCCGGCTGAAGCTTCGAGCCAAGCGACTCCGCGGCGCCGCCAGCACCGCCGCCTCCACCGCGTTTTTCTACGACGCCATCGGCGGCAGCCGCGGCCCCGGCAGCAGCGGCTCGGACGAATTCTTCGACGCCGAGTCCGAGGCAGCCGGCAACGCGTCCGCCGTGATGTTCGGCCTGGCCGACTCCGCCACCACCGCGCCCGAGGAGCTGACCGAGATGCTGGACAGGGTGGACGAGCTGTTGGAAAGCGGCGAAGACGGGCACAAGGAGGCGCACAGAGTCCTGCGCGAATGCTTCAAGAAGGATCGGAGGCTGGCCAACGAGCCTCAGGTTTCTATGCGGGGCCTTTAAAGTAGTTTTTTGTTAGTTGCTATGGGTGAACTCCGAAGTAGTTTCTGATTGCTATCGGATACTTTTGAATTGTCCTTGCAGTATCCCTCGCACGAGTTACCTCTTGTGGACTTGGTAGTTGCCATGCTAAAACAATAAAAGCCAATAAAAACGTTTATAAAAAAGCTGATTTGTTTCGGATGTCCCGCAATGCTTCACTAGGTGCTCATCCGCTGGGCCAAGGCCTGCCTGGAACTGCATTTTATTGAAGCGGCTCCCGGCGGCGACCCATCCGTTGCCAAGGACCTTCTTGGCCAGGCGGACGCCGCCGCCGCCCAGGCGCTGGAGCTGGACACCGGCTCCGCCGAATGCCACGCCGTCCGGGCGCGCACCCTCGGCCTGGTGATTCGCAACCTAGGCGTCAAGGACAAAGTCAACGGCGGCGTGAAATTTCGCCAGCTAGTGGAACGCGGCCTCGAGCTGGACCCCGAGCACGCCGACCTGCTGGAGCTGAAGGCCTGCTTCCTGTACGAGGTCAGCCGGCTCGGCTGGCTGGAGCGCCGGACCGCCACCTACCTGTTCGGGCCGGACTGCCTGCCGGAGGCCAAGCTGGAGGACGCGCAGCGCCTGATGGACCGGGCGCTGGCCCTGCGCCCAAGCAGCGTCACCGCCCTGTACTGGGCTGCCCGCTGCCGTCTGGAGGCCGGTCAAGGCGGCCGCGGTGGCGCCGACTTTACGGAGGCTCTCCGCCTGCTGCGCCTGGCCAAGTCGGCCCAGGTTAGGGGCGTTGAGGATCGGCGACTGCGCGACGAGGCCGAGAAACTGCTGGCCGCCTACGCTTGACTAGGAGAGATTGGTGCTTTGAATGTCTGCTGCTTGTCTATTGTGCCGTGGCAACTTCTAAGAATTAATTCGTCTAAGGGGTTTGCGGGTGTCAAACTGTCAAGAAAGAGGATTGCGGCTTCCAATTGAAAAACCGAGATGGGTTAAGCGACGCCATTAGCGCACGATCAAAAGAACTAAGCGGCTTCTTTATAGAAAGATCAATCAAAAGAAGCGGCTCCTTTAAAAACAGAACAAAGAAGTTGGTGTCCATTTTAGGCCAGGTTGACACTTTAGACCGTCTAAAACCACTATTGGTTGAATTTTAGTTTCATGGTGTAAAACTTTTTCGTTCATATCTTTTGTTTAAAAAAGCTATTTTTTTTAATTATCATTTCTTAGCAAAATTAGACTTTGCTTTTTCGAGTTTGTCATTGAAACATCTGCACGGTGACCTTAAACTTTAAACGAAACCACATGTTCAATTAACGCCATCAATGATATTTCTTGCCCGCGTTTAGCCAAATCCATTTTGTACTAGCGGCTGAGGAATAGCCCGCTTTAAGCATTTTTGTTCGATTGTTCCGCTGGGAGTCTTGCGGTGTCCCTTCTTGCTTGGTTTATTAACGCGCGACATCCTAGTGGGCTATGAAACAAACAAGTGAAATATACCACATTTCTTTTGTGTACAGAACTGCGTCAATTTGCGCTGTCTCCGATGCGTTCAAGGTTGCGCCAAGCTTGGGTGATCATTCCTCTGCTTGTCGGCTTTCTTTGAAGGCGTTTCAGTTTACCGCCTTTCAGAATGTTTAATTTTTTGTATTTCATTTTGCCTACAGAAATCTGTAGGATGGTAGCGGCTTGATCAAGATCCCTGTAGGATGGTAGCGGCTTGATCAAGATCCCTGTAGGATGGTAGCGGCTTGATCAAGATCCCTGTAGGATGGTAGCGGCTTGATCAAGATCCCTGTAGGATGGTAGCGGCTTGATCAAGATCCCTGTAGGATGGTAGCGGCTTGATCAAAATCCCTGTAGGATGATAGCGGCTTGATCAAGATCCCTGTAGGATGGTAGCGGCTTGATCAAGATCCCTGTAGGATGGTAGCGGCTTGATCAAGATCCCTGTAGGATGATAGCGGCTTGATCAAGATCCCTGTAGGATGATAGCGGCTTGATCAAGATCCCTGTAGGATGATAGCGGCTTGATCAAGATCCCTGTAGGATGGTAGCGGCTTGATCAAGATCCCTGTAGGATGATAGCGGCTTGATCAAGATCCCTGTAGGATGATAGCGGCTTGATCAAGATCCCTGTAGGATGATGGCGGCTTTTTCACGATCCCTGTAGGATGATAGCGGCTTGATCAAGATCCCTGTAGGATGATGGCGGCTTTTTCACGATCCCTGTAGGATGGTAGCGGCTTGATCAAAATCCCTGTAGGATGGTAGCGGCTTGATCAAAATCCCTGTAGGATGATATCAGCTTGATCAAGATCCCTGTAGGATGGTAGCGGCTTGATCAAAATCCCTGTAGGATGATATCAGCTTGATCAAGATCCCTGTAGGATGATAGCGGCTTGATCAAATTCCCTGTTGGATGGTAGCGGCTTGATCAAAATCCCTGTAGGATGATATCGGCTTGATCAAGATCCCTGTAGGATGATATCGGCTTGATCAAGATCCCTGGCTTTCAACAGTTTATCTTTGTAATATTGCTTTAGTCAGACTGCAGTGTTACGTCATCAGTTGTCCATGTCAATCTTCAGCACATGGCTTCATCTCTGCCGACTGCGCCGCCGCCGCCGCCGCCCTATCAGCCCACTGAGGAGCCGGACGTGCCTCTGCTGGGCAAGGAGGAGCCCCTGGCCGCCCACGGCCCCCAGACTCCGCCGCCGTACGCCGCGGCTGCAGCCGCGGAGGCGCCGAGAGTGGTGGTCTCGCAGCCGCAGCTGGTTGTCTTGCAGGCGCCGCTGGGCGTGGATTCCGGCAACGCTTTGTGCCCGGCCTGCCAGCAGTTTGTCCTGACCGAAGTTCACTTCGTGTCCGGCACGCTCACGTGGCTGGTTTGCTGCGGCATGTGCCTGATGGGCCTGAACCTCGGCTGCTGCCTGATCCCGTTCTGCATCGACTCGTGCAAGGACGCCGTCCACGAGTGCCCGCGCTGCGGCTCCCTGCTGCACCGCCACAGCCGGGTCTAAGGGGCAGCGCTGTGTCCGAACCGTATTGGTGTCGGTACTGACCAAATTTTTGTGTTTGTTCCGTCTGTTTATCTCTGTTGTTTTTTTAACAAAAACAAGCCCTAGATGTCTACTGTGTATCATATATTATTCAGAGCCTCTTTTGGTTCTTCGATCTAAGTCAGTCAGTCAACTAATTTTTTATCAAAACTTTTTTTTTCTTAGAAAAAGAAACACTATCTCAAAATTTAATTCGCAATTTGACAGCGCCCTATTTTTTTTTGTTTTAACCTAGATGTAAAGCAGCTTTTTGGAAAAAAACAAGCACCGTACATTTTAACTTTTATTGAAAGAAACGCAAATAAAACGAATGCACTCTTTAAAGCTTTATTAAAAACTGGCGTTCGGCCGTTTCGCTTCAAAGTCGCAATTAATCCCCAAAATCCCATTGAGAATCACCCCCAGCTCACATTGAGAATCGCCTCCGACACCCATTGAGAATCGCCTCCAACTCCCATTGAGAATCGCCTCCAACTCCCATTGAGAATCGCCTCCAACTCCCATTGAGAATCGCCTCCAACTCCCATTTAGAATCGCCCCTAACTCCTATTGAGAATCGCCTCCGACACCCATTGAGAATCGCCTCAAACTCCCATTGAGAATCGCCTCCGACACCCATTGAGAATCGCCTCCAACTCCCATTGAGAATCGCCTTCGACACCCATTGAAAATTGCCTCGACTCCCATTGAGAATCGCCTCCAACTCCCATTGAGAATCGCCTCCAACTCCCATTGAGAATCGCCTCCAACTCCCATTGAGAATCGCCTCCAACTCCCATTGAGAATCGCCTCCAACTCCCATTTAGAATCGCCCCTAACTCCTATTGAGAATCGCCTCCGACACCCATTGAGAATCGCCTCAAACTCCCATTGAGAATCGCCTCCGACACCCATTGAGAATCGCCTCCAACTCCCATTGAGAATCGCCTTCGACACCCATTGAAAATTGCCTCGACTCCCATTGAGAATCGCCTCCAACTCCCATTGAGAATCGCCTTCGACACCCATTGAGAATCGCCTTGACTCCCATTGAGAATCGCCTCCAACTCCCATTGAGAATCGCCTTCGACACCCATTGAGAATCGCCTCCAACTCCCATTGAGAATCGCCTCCAACTCCCATTGAGAATCGCCTTCGACACCCATTGAGAATCGCCTCGACTCCCATTGAGAATCGCCTCCAACTCCCATTGAGAATCGCCTTCGACACCCATTGAGAATCGCCTCGACTCCCATTGAGAATCGCCTCCAACTCCCATTGAGAATCGCCTTCGACACCCATTGAGAATCGCCTTGACTCCCATTGAGAATCGCCTCCAACTCCCATTGAGAATCGCCTCCAACTCCCATTGAGAATCGCCTCTACTCTGCTTGGGCTTGAGGAGTTTTAGTAGAGTGCAGCATATTTTTTATTTCAGTAAGTTGCAGCTCTGCCCCAAACTTTCAGCGCCATCTCCCGAGACGTCGCGAATGCTGCACACGCCGCCACTGAAGTTGATCAGCCTTTATCGGCGCCATCAGCGTCTCCTGTTGCTGCACCCGCAATGCGTCCGGTTGCTTTCACTGCATCAGCGCATCCTCAGTTCCAACTTGCTTCAGCCGGCCCGTTCGGTGCCCGGCTGGTGCCAGCATCCGGGTTGGTGGCGAAGCGCGCCCGCCGATCCCGCCGACCTGAGGCTGCTAGTCCGCGCCCTGCACCAGTGCGCCGGCGGCCTGCTGCTGTGCCAGGACGGCCAGAAGGGGCAGCGGGATCGAGGCGGCTCAACTGGCGGCGACAATGAAGACGGCAAGCAGGGCAACGGCGGTGACTTTCGGAAACAAGTGCTGGGCTTAGCCGCTCTGGCCCAGCTGGTCATCTTCTCTCTCTTCCTGATGGACCCACTGGCTAGTTACATAAGGTAGAGGATATTCCTTCGAATAACCTTACTCGATTATTATCCCATTCCCTAACGCATGAATTATCCGCGCTCTATTTAACTCCGCCAGGGCGACCTCGACGCCGCGGCTGCTGCTGAGCTGGCAGGACGCCTGCGCCCTGCTCGCTGCCGGCGAAGTGTCTCGCATCACTCTGCGCAGCGACATTGGCGTGGCGCAGCTGCACCTGCAGCCGGACGCGGTGCTGGCTGGCGAGCCTGTGGAGTCGGGCACCAGCGCTCTTCTGTGCCTGAACGGTGAGGTGGCCAGCAAAGTCGGCGAGCTGCTGGGTCTCCCGGCTGAGGCTATGCGCGACTTTCTCGGCCGGGCGCGCTTCTTTAGCGAAACGGCCCCGTCGGCTGACTTCAAACGGGAGCTTCGCAAGCTGGAGTCGCAGCTGCTCGTGCCCGAGTCCGACCAGGTCCAGCTGCAGGAGGTTAGGTTGCCCAGTAGCCAGCTGTTCTGGCTGCTGACGCTGATCAACCTCATCTTCTTGGCGACCGCGGCCGCCACCCGGCGTCGGCCAGTGAAACCAGGGAAACCCAGTGACAGCGTGCGCGAAAACCGGAAAGCCGCTGGCAACGCTGGATCGTTTCCCGATCTGCGCTCCATTCTGGATCCCTTTAAATTCAAGGTGGCCACTCAAATCCCTATACTGTTCCTTACAGTAGACAGGCAGGGACATGCTGCAGCATGGCTACTCACAGTAGACAGATAAGAACATGCTTCGCCAGCGATAGCTACTAAGAGTAGTTAACGAGTATTTTAATGTAAAAATTGGTCCGTCCCAACACACGTCAGGAGGCCAGTCCTGACGCGCAAAGCACCGGCCAGGTCCGCTTCAAAGACGTCGCTGGGCTACACGAAGCTAAGCAGGAGCTCGAAGAGTTTGTCAACTACCTGAAAGAGCCGAAACGCTTCCAGACGCTCGGGGCCCGACTGCCGCACGGGGCGCTGCTGCTGGGGCCGCCCGGATGCGGCAAAACCCTGCTGGTCAAGGCGCTGGCCAACGAGGCCGGCGTGCCTTTCTTCTACATGGCCGGCCCGGAGTTCGTTGAGGTCATCGGCGGTCTCGGCGCCTCCCGGGTTCGCCGGCTGTTCGAGAAGGTGCGAAGGGTCACTTCTGGTTGTCAAACCTTTTGATTTTGAGGTTTCTTCATTTGGCGTCATTTGCAAGAAACCCTTAGCCTGATCCGTGGAGTGTTTCGAAAGCGTTTCTTAGAATTCGTTTAAATTTTTTCTTAGAAATTCGAAAAATTCTTGTATGCAGTTTCTTAAAAATTTTATTTTTACTTTTTAAAAAAGAGTGTAAAAATTCTTAGACTAGATTTTAGTTTCTTAGAACGATTCTAAACAGTTTCTAGGAAATTTGGCAACCATTGCTGCACTGCAGGCCCGCAACAGCGCGCCCTGCCTGATTTTCATTGACGAGCTCGACGCCATCGGCAAGAAACGGTCGGCAAGCGGCGACCCCGGCGCCGGCGCCCAGAGCGAGATGGACCAGACCCTCAACCAGCTGCTGGTGGAGATGGACGGCATGGACACCACCGTTGGCGTCGTCTGCTTCGCCGCCACCAATCGGCACGAGGTGCTCGACTCCGCGCTGCTCCGGCCCGGCCGCTTCGATCGGCACATCCTGGTTGACCTGCCGACCCTGATTGAACGCCAGGAGCTGTTCGCCCTCTACCTGGGCCAGTACAAGCTGGCCGCTCTGCCGCCTAACTTCAAGTGAGTTCTTGGCTAGTTTGTTCTGCACTGTATGGGCGATGGGACAGATTTCAAACTCCATCCGCTTTGTTGCCCGCCCCTCAGCAAACGCCTTGCCGCGCTGACACCCGGCCGCTCGGGCGCCGACATCGCCAACATCTGCAACGAAGCTGCGCTGATCGCCGCCCGTCAGGCAAAGTCGGCCGTCGAAGCCGTCGACTTCGAGGCCGCTCTGGAGCGGGTGGCCGCCCAGAAGCCGGCACGCCCGGCTCCCTTGACCCAGGAGGAGCGGGAGAGAACCGCCTACAGCGAGGCTGGCAAAGCCTTGGTAGCCTGGATGCTGGAGACGCCGCCACCAGTGGTTCGAGTCAGCATTGTTCGGCGGCGGGGCGGAGCGGGGGCCGGCCTGCAGCGCCTGAGCACTGACAGGTGAGCTGGGGATTCTGGGGGATGAGCAGTGACAGGTGAGCTGGGGATTCTGGGGGATGAGCGGTGACAGGTGAGCTGGGGATTCTGGGGAATGAGCGGTGACAGGTGAGCTGGGGATTCTGGGGGATGAGCAGTGACAGGTGAGCTGGGGATTCTGGGGGATGAGCAGTGACAGGTGAGCTGGGGATTCTGGGGGATGAGCAGTGACTGGTGAGCTGGGGATTCTGTGGGATGAGCGGTGACAGGTGAGCTGGGGATTCTGGGGGATGAGCAGTGACAGGTGAGCTGGAGATTCTGGGGGATGAGCAGTGACAGGTGAGGTTGTGATTCTGTGGGATGAACAGTGACGGGTGAGCTGGGGATTCTGGGGGATGAGCAGTGACAGGTGAGCTGGGGATTCTGGGGATGAGCAGTGACAGGTGAGCTGGGGATTCTGGGGGATGAGCAGTGACAGGTGAGGTTGTGATTCTGTGGGATGAACAGTGACGGGTGAGCTGGGGATTCTGGGGGATGAGCAGTGACAGGTGAGCTGGGGATTCTGGGGATGAGCAGTGACAGGTGGGATTTTAAGTATTTCGCAAATCAGCTGTTCGCACGCTCCTACTGTACGCGCCCCCCTCCGCAGGAAGCTGTACACGCGACAGGCCCTGATCGAGGCCATCGCCTGCATGCTGGCCGGCCGTGCAGCCGAGACCGTCGCCTTCAACACGGTGAGCAGCGGCGGCAGCGACGAGCAGCGATCGGCCACCGACCTCGCCTACAGGCTGGTCCGCGAGCTGGGCATGTCTGACCAAGTCGGCCATCTCAGCTTCGACGAGCAGTCGACCTCGGTGGAGTCGCCAGTAAGGCCGTACTCCCGCCGAACTGAAGCCCTCTTCGACAGCGAGGCTCAGGCGGTGCTGGGACAGGCATTCCGGCTGGCCAGGTCTGTTTGTGCGACAGTTTTCTGCTCATTTGTGGCCTTCTGGCGCCTTCTGAGCATTCTCTGACTCCCATGAGCATTCTCTGACTCCCATGAGCAATTTCTGACTCCCATGAGCATTCTTTGACTCCCATGAGCAATTTCTGACTCCCATGAGCACTCTCTGACTCCCATGAGCAATTCATAAACGGTCCACCCCCTAATATTCAAACAGGGAGGTGCTGGTTAACAACAGAGATCGCCTTGACCGCGTGGCCCGCGCTCTTCTGGCCAAAGAGGAGCTGGGTCACGAGCAGCTGCTGGAGCTGCTGGGCCAGTCGCCGCATCCAAAGCCGGAGCTGGCCGAGCTGCTCGACCTCGCCAAAGATTGACGGAGCTGGCGTTCATTTTTTAAACTACGAGAAAATTTGCGGACCTGTTGATTTTCTAGCGACCCTATTTTTGTTAAATTCATTAACTTTCCTTGCATCCCATAGCCTCACCCCCTCTCCCACACCCCGCATCCCATAGCCTCACCCCCTCTCCCACACCCCGCATCCCATAGCCTCACCCCCTCTCCCACACCCTGCATCCCATAGCCTCATCCCCTCTCCCACACCCCGCATCCCATAGCCTCACCCCCTCTCCCACACCCCGCATCCCATAGCCTCACCCCCTCTCCCACACCCTGCATCCCATAGCCTCATCCCCTCTCTCACACCCCGCATCCCATAGCCTCACCCCCTCTCCCACACCCTGCATCCCATAGCCTCATCCCCTCTCCCACACCCCGCATCCCATAGCCTCACCCCCTCTCCCACACCCCGCATCCCATAGCCTCACCCCCTCTCCCACACCCTGCATCCCATAGCCTCATCCCCTCTCCCACACCCCGCATCCCATAGCCTCACCCCCTCTTCCACACCCCGAATCCCATCTGCCCATATGCAGACATCTATATTCAAATCTGATAACCTTTGGCTACGAAGATATGTTGGTGCATTTTCTGTACTTTTATGATTCAGCCGCTTTTAGTCAGTTTGCCGACTGATTAAAGAAACGCCAGCCAAATGGCTTCTGTCGTCTCGTTTCTCTTCCCTAACGCGCGGCTTGCAATGTAAATTGTATTTTTATCAAGCCTATCAGCGTATTTTTGAAGCTTTTCTAAAATATAGCTTCGTGTTCGCTAGCTACTACTGAATGCCTACTCATAGATGCGCAGAAAACTTGGCTTTGTTAAAAAAATGCTTTCAAATTCGATAATATGCTGCTTTTTTGTTTCCGTTTTTGTCCATTGATTTGAGTAAGCAATTAGCTCTTCGGTGCCCCCCCCCCAAGGGGGCGCAGACAGGCATTTTAAATCACTCATGTACTCAACGGAAATCTCCCTAAGCAGCTAGAAAATCTAAGGAGAGTCTGCAGCCGTTAGTTTTTAAATCTGGATTTCTAATTTTTCAGACCGCGTCAAGCAGCTACTCCGACGAAGGCCTCTGGCCGCCGCAGCCGGGCTGCTGCCGCTGTGCAAGTCACGTGACCGCCAATTTAGCCTCCCAGGCTGCCGAAGTGGCCGCGCTGGCCGCCTCGCACGAGCAACTACTGGCTGACAACGGCGTCGACAGAGGCGTCCGCTCCGCCGTGCTGATCTGTCTCGCCTGCGACTGTCCCAGGCCGGCGGAAGCAGGCGGCAGCGGCCAACAGGAGCAGTCGGAGTCGGCGAGCCCCGGCCCGCTCGTGCTCCTCACCAAGCGGTCGACGCGACTGACGTCATTCTCAGGCCAGGTGAGCTCGCCGATGCCCCGGTTTAAGTTATTTACGCAACATATCGGCGTTGCGATCTAGCCAGAGGGTGGCGACTCGCTTCCCAGGTGTCGTTCCCTGGTGGCAAGGCGGACCCGGGCGCAGACGCCGGCCCCGTGGCCACGGCGCTCCGCGAGGCCGCCGAGGAGATCGGCCTGCCGCCCGGCCTGGTCCGCGTGCTCGCCGTCCTGCCGGTGCTGCCGCTCGGCAGGCACCTGATCACCCCGGTGCTGGCCTACCTGGCTCCCAGGCTCAGCCGGGTCCGCCTGGCCCCGAATCCCGACGAAGTTGAGGAGCTGCTGACGCCGCCGCTGTGCTGGGCCCTGCCAGACGCCGACGCGGCCGCTGAAGCTCCGGGCCGTCTGGAGTTTCGCAAGCTCCGCTTTGCTAGCTGGCTTGACTGCGAATTCCCCGTGCTGCCGCTGCGGCCGGGCCTGGCTGTCTTCGGCTTCACCTGCCACCTGCTGGTGCTGGCCGCCTGCCTGTGCCTCCGCCGCTATCCGCTGTACCCGCTGAAGCCCTTCTGCCACGGCCTCCTGCTGCTGGGCCTGCTGGCCAACGAGGGCCGCCTTCTGCCCGACCCCGGCCGACTCGTTAGCCGGCTCTAAATTAAAATTTTTTCACACTTTTCTCGCCTACTGTTAGTAACAATGCGCGCTTTCTGTTGTAATTTGAATGCGAGCATCTGATTTTTATGCCAATCATTCCGTTTCAGCGTTTTCTAGCATTTTTTATTTTGCTCAACTTTCGCGGCTATAAATGTGCACATGATTTTTTATCCATTATTTATTTGTCCTTTATTTATACAGAGCTTACAAAGATTGCCAATCTCTGGTTTAGTAGCTGGTGGGAAATTGAAAGGAAACCCGATATTCTGCGCCGCCAGTCTATGTGGCAGATAATTCATGAGCCGTTTCTGCTGACGTTTCTCTTTAGTCTCTCCTATTTCAGCGATCCCGTTTTGCTGCGGTTGTCTTCTGCGAATCCGCTGCTGCGCTGTGCTTATCTTCTTGGGGCTAAGCTGGATAATTCCCAGCCTAGCGCGGGCTTAGCTCTTATCTATGTGGGCCTCCGCGCGTCGGAAATTATCTGCTCCCGTGTACTTTAGTGACCCCCGCTGGCTAGCGCTTTCGGTAGTAAAAGCCGACTGATAGATATACAGAGCTTCAGATAAATGCTAAAACAGCAAGACAGGCGTACAGACAGACACACGGATGGCCACGGACTGACTGTGGGACTGACAAACATACATGCATACAGACAGACAGACAGACAGACAGACAGACAGACAAACAGACAGACAGACAGACAGACAGACAGGCTGACAGACAGACAGACAGACAGACAGGCTGACAGACAGACAGACAGACAGACACACACAGACAGGCAGACAGACAGGCAGACAGACAGGCAGGCAGACAAACAGGCAGACAGACAGACAGACAGACAGGCTGACAGACAGACAGACAGACAGACAGGCTGACAGACAGACAGACAGACAGACAGACACACACAGACAGGCAGACAGACAGGCAGACAGACAGGCAGGCAGACAAACAGGCAGACAGACAGACAACAAGACAGACAGACAGACAGACGGACAGACAACAAGACAGACAGACAGACACGCAGACACGCACACAGACACACACACACAGACAGCAAATCATATAGATAGGAAGGTATGCAGACGGACAAGCATGCGCAAACGCCCACACACACACACACACACACACACACACACACAGTCAGTCAGTTATTCAGACAGACTAACGGACTCTAAGAAAACTTGTTTACTCCGTCCAATTCGTCTGTCTGTCTTGCAGCCTTTGCAATTTGAATAGCTAGTTCAGCTGTCCGACATTTTGATAAATATTTGATGGCAATCAATCCGAATTGGCGGGAATAGTGACTGAAGGGGGAGTGAGTCGGATAGAGATGGACAGTTCAGTTTCCAAATCCAGCTGCTTTAAGTCGGGCAAGCGGCCTCCGGCGCTGTCTAAGGCTGTGCATTAGTCGGCATGCACGTTGGCTGGTGCTGTGGGAGTTCAATTCCTTTAAAAATCTTTTTTTAGCTCGATCGGATCATCCATTAATCCTAGTTGAGTCAGCTGCTTGACTGGGGCTTCTGCTGGATAAACTCGTGCATGTCAGCCGCCTGCCCCCCCCCCTTGTTGTTTGTCCAACAAGCAGCGAAAGCTGTGGCTTGGGGGGGTTCTGTTTCTACTCGATAAATTGCTTTGGGCTGCCAGTTGGTCTGGGAATATTATCCCCTCCGCCCTCTCTCTCCCATTTTTTTCTCGCTCCCAGGCCAGGGGCAACAGGATGGATCGGGCATCAAGACTGGAAAATATCCCTTCCAGACAGCGCTGTTCCCCTGCGCCTAGGATTTCCCGATCCCATTTGGGAGGTCGATTGGTATATTTCCCAATTCCTCGCTTCCCCTAGCTCTCCCGATGCTCGTGTCTGTCTTTTCCCTCTCAATTTGCCGAACTCTCCCCATCTCGGTTTCTTCCCTAATTGGGGAAGACTCGCCGGCAAGCTGATTGATGACTCGCTCGCCGCCATTTTCGGCGTGGCTTTTTTGCACTTTTTCTCTCGCGTCGGGCGCCTTCGCTTTTAGCTGCTCTTCGGGTCTGGAAGGGGTTGGTAACGAGAGATTGTGGTGGCTTGAAATCATTTTTTAGATCGCTCTAAAAGAGATCAGAGAGTTCTTGGCTATGGCATGGCAGCGGCAGATCTGCAAGCCGCTCTCCAGCCAAGCAAAAATTAAGAATATTTACTTTGAGGGCGGCGTCCATATTCCTGGGAATAGTTGTGATCTGCTTCGGGCCGAGCTGTCTGTCAGACTCGCCTGCTCCAAGCCTAATCGCCCCCCTCCGCTACTCCATTTGCAGCAGCTGCAGAGGGTGCCGTCCCGCTCTCGTCTGTCAGCTTTTGGCCTTTCACTTTCCTCTGTGTGCGCCCGCCCCCTGCTCTCACGGACCAATCGCTGGCGAGCAGCCGTCTGGAGGGTCCGGGCGCCAGGCGAGGCGAAAGCGCGAGATCAGGAAGGAGACTTTTAAAATAGGCTGCCGGTCAGAGCGTCAGACTGAGCAGCAGCCGCCGCCGCCATGTCGTCAGCCGCCCCCGGCGCAGCGCCGCCGCCCAGCCAGGCCACTCTGTACGCCGGCTACGACGAGGACCTGTCGGAGAATCCGTTCTTCCTGCGGCTCAAAACTGATGCAGCCTCCATTTATAACAGCGCGGCCGCCAAGGGCTGGCTGGTGAGGCCTCCTTGTTCTCAGATTAAATTAGTTTGAGGATTGCTTAGGTCTGTCTTCAGGATGTATTTGTTCAAGGTGTCTGCTTTTTAGTCAGTTTTTTGTTTTCGTTGCCTGTCTGCAGTTAAAGGTGTCTGTCTTTACTTCGGGTTGTGTGTCTTTATTTCGGGGTGTCTGTCTTTAGTTCAGGGTGTCTGTGTTTAGTTCAGGAAGTCTGTCTTTAGTTCAGGCTGTCTGTCTTTAGTTCAGGGTGTCTGTCTTTATTTCGGGGGGTCTGTCTTTAGTTCGGAGTGTCTGTCTTTAGTTCAGGGTGTCTGTCTTTATTTCGGGGGGTCTGTCTTTAGTTCGGAGTGTCTGTCTTGAGTTTGGGGTGTCTGTCTTTAGTTCGGAGTGTCTGTCTTGAGTTTGGGGTGTCTGTCTTTAGTTCGGAGTGTCTGTCTTGAGTTCATGCTGTCTGTCTTCAGTTTATGCTGTCTGTCTTCAGTTCAGGGTGTCTGTCTTTAGTTCAGGGTGTCTGTCTTTATTTCGGGGGGTCTGTCTTTAGTTCGGAGTGTCTGTCTTTAGTTCAGGGTGTCTGTCTTTATTTCGGGGGGTCTGTCTTTAGTTCGGAGTGTCTGTCTTGAGTTCGGGGTGTCTGTCTTTAGTTCGGAGTGTCTGTCTTGAGTTTGGGGTGTCTGTCTTTAGTTCGGAGTGTCTGTCTTGAGTTCATGCTGTCTGTCTTCAGTTTATGCTGTCTGTCTTCAGTTCAGGGTGTCTGTCATCAGTTCAGGGTGTCTGTGTTTAGTTCAGGAAGTCTGTGTTTAGTTCAGGAAGTCTGTGTTTAGTTCAGGAAGTCTGTGTTTAGTTCAGGAAGTCTGTGTTTAGTTCAGGAAGTCTGTGTTTAGTTCAGGGTGTCTGTCTTTAGTTCAGGCTGTCTGTGTTTAGTTCAGGAAGTCTGTGTTTAGTTCAGGCTGTCTTTGCTTAGTTCATGCTGTCTGTCTTGAGTTCAGGCTGTCTGTGTTTAGTTCAAGTTGTCTGTCTTTAGTTCAGGCTGTCTGTGTTTAGTTCAAGTTGTCTGTCTTTAGTTTAGGTTGTCTGTGTTTAGTTCAGGCTATCTGTGTTTAGTTCAGGCTGTTTGTCTTCAATTCAATCTGTCTTCAGTTCGAGGTGCCCGCCTTTATTTCAGAGAGTCTGTCTCTTGTTCAGGCTGTCTGTGTTTATTCCCCTGTCATGGTTAACCAGTTAGACTTTACTTTGTGTGTCACACGTTGTCAACCACAGTCCCGTCACCCCCGCCCCGGCAGGTGGCCGTGCCCCGGCTCGGCAGCTACGCCGAGGATTCCCCGCCAGACGACAACGATTTCCTCAGCCACATTCTGGTTGCCGTGCGCATTGACGACGGCTCGTACAAGACGTTAAAAAATCAGGTTAGCTTGCAGTCTGGCACAGTTGGCTCAGTGAGTGAGCTGAACTAAGTCCATCCGCCTTGTCCACCCCTCGCCGAACCAGCGAGTTCAACAGGTCGGCCGCGCCCTGCGCACTGGCGAAGGCTTCGAGCACGTCAAGGAGGTGCTCATCCTATTCGATGAGTTGTTCGTCCTGGACTCGGGCCACCGCCACCGCGTCCTCTGCCTGAGCGAGCCGCTCACCGGCCCGCCAGCGGAGCCAGCCACCCCCGTTGCCGACGGCCCGGAGCCCTGGGGCAGCGGCCCGGTGTTCACCCTGTCCAGCCTGGACGACTGCGCCCAGCTGCTGTTCGGCCGGGCCTCCAGGGAGACGCGGCTTCGGCACCGGCTTGACTCGACGATTGCCGCGTTTTGCCACGGGCTGAGCTGCACGGACTTCGAGACTGTGGACCAGTGCGTGCGAGCCGTGCAGGACTTGTACTCTTCCTGCCTGCACTACGCGCTCAAGGATTCCAGGATTGTGAGTGCTCAGACTGAACTGCTGAGTGAGTGCTGAACTGAACTGCTGAGTGAGTGCTCAGACTGAACTGCTGAGTGAGTGCTCAGACTGAACTCCTGAGTGAGTGCTCAGACTGAACTCCTGAGTGAGTGCTCAGACTGAACTCCTGAGTGAGTGCTCAGACTGAACTCCTGAGTGAGTGCTCAGACTGAACTGCTGAGTGAGTGCTCAGACTGAACTCCTGAGTGAGTGCTCAGACTGAACTCCTGAGTGAGTGCTCAGACTGAACTGCTGAGTGAGTGCTCAGACTGAACTCCAGCAGTTATTCATTTGTTCTCAAGAAACTGTGCTCATCTAATTTAGTTTAAATCGATTTTGTTGTCTGCATTCGTCTGGGCCTATTCAGCACTGCTTCGCCCAGAAAGATATCCTTTTTGTGCCACTTATCCAATTAGCTTATTAATTAGAAAGCTGAGTAATTGCATCAGGCTCCCCGCTGCTTGCTAATCCATTATCATTATTGAGTAGCATTTGGCGATATTAAGCATAGAGGCGTCTCGTATTTATCATTTGCTTCATAATATTGCCGACAAAAGTCCACAGGAGCAGTAAATTAACTAATTTTATTAACGATTTGGGAATCTTTAATCAATTAAGTCGGTTTAAGTTACAAAATAGTTGAGAATTCAATAGTCTTTCGCAATCAGCAAGATGAAATCCATCTCAACAGAAAAATATATAATTTATGCAGTCTCCGATTCCCTGTGAGTATGATAGGAAATACCGACCGAGGTACTTTTTACGAGCATATAATGGGAAATCCAAATGGTTATTATGAAAATCACAAAAAATAATCCCAGGAAATTGCGAATAATTATTAAGTAAAGTCCCGATTTTTTGTTAAAATACGCTCGTGGCTATCTAGGGAAATCCCAAATAATTATCTAGAGGAAGTCCCAAATCGCTATCGAGGGAAATCCTAAATAATTATCTAGGGAAATCCCAAGTAGCTATTTAGGGAAATCCCAGGTAAATATCTAGGGAAATCCCAAGTAGTTACCTAGGGAAATCCCAAGTAGCTACTTTTAGCTACTTTGGGAAATCCCAGGTAAATATCTAGGGAAATCCCAAGTAGCTACTTTTAGCTACTTTGGGAAATCCCAGGTAAATATCTAGGGAAATCCCAAGTAGTTACCTAGGGAAATCCCAAGTAATTACGTAGGGAAATCCCAAGTAATTATCTAGAGAAATCCCTAACGGTATAACGGTATTAAGAGATATCTTCAATTTGCATCAAGGGATTTAAATTGTGTATGGGCTAATTCCCAGGTCAATATTATTCCCCTCACTCGGCCCGCAGCGCGAGCAGGTCAAGGCCAACTCCGTGTTCCTCGACTGCGTCAAGCTGGCCCTGGAGACCCTGGTGCTCAGCCGGGCCCACGGCCGCCTCTTCCCCGTGCTGCGCGACCTCTGCGAGTCCCGCGACGCCGCCATCAACCGGGCGGCCAGGCGCAGCCTGTACGGCCTGTCCCCGGCCAGCCTGGGCGTGCGGCCCGCCATGGCCGACAACCTGCCGAAGGCCCGGCGCCAGCTGTCCGCCCTGGCCGGCCTCACCACGCCGCTGGGCAAGTGCTCCTGCCTGCGCCGCGCCGTCCTCGCCCTGGCCGGTGACGGGCCGCGCGGCGGCTCATCCTCGGCCTCGTCGGTGTCGGCGCCGATGACAGCGGACGACCTCCTGCCGTGCCTGGTGTTCCTGCTGGCCCGCTCCGAGCAGCCGGACTGGGCCGCGCACCTGGCCTACATGCGCCGCTTCCGCTTCGCCCGGCCCAGAAACCACGACGAGTTCGACTATTTCCTCAGCTCGCTGGAGGCCGCTCTGGACTACCTGGCCACCACCTGGGCGGCCGGGCCTCCGCCGCCGCCGTCGCCTCCGTCGTCGCCACCTGCCGCAGCGCCGTCTAGCGACGCCGACCGGCTCTGGGCGGCCGTGCGCGAGGGCGACGTGGCTCGGGCGCGAGAGCTTCTCGGCCGCTGGCGCGCTTCCAGAAGCATCGAAGCCGAGCTGGCGTCGCCGACTGAACTGTCGCCGGACATTGGAATCGGCGACGGCGCCCTGCCGGTGCTCTGCCATCCGCTGTGCCGCTGCGCCAAGTGCGAGGCCGCCCTGGCCGCCGCTCGGGCCGCTCGGCTTGGCGACAGCGAGACGGCGGCCAGCGTTGAGCAGCGGAACGACCGGAACTGGACGCGTGAGTTGGGGAGCCTGTCGGGGAGTGAGTGTGGAAGCTCCGGTGTGAGTGTGCTAGCTCAGGTGTGAGTGTGCTAGCTCAGGTGTGAGTGTGCTAGCTCCGGTGTGGGTGTGCTAGCTCCGGTGTGAGTGTGCTATCTCCGGTGTGGGTGTGCTATCTCTGATGTGAGTGTGCTAGCTCTGATGTGAGTGTGCTAGCTCTGCTGGGAGTGTGCTATCTCTGATGTGAGTGTGCTAGCTCTGCTGGGAGTGTGCTATCTCTGATGTGAGTGTGCTAGCTCCGGTGTGAGTGTTCTAGCTCTGCTGTGAGTGTGCTATCTCTGATGTGAGTGTGCTAGCTCTGCTGGGAGTGTGCTATCTCTGATGTGAGTGTGCTAGCTCCGGTGTGAGTGTTCTAGCTCTGCTGTGAGTGTGCTATCTCTGATGTGAGTGTGCTAGCTCTGCTGTGAGTGTGCTATCTCTGATGTGAGTGTTCTAGCTCCGGTGTGAGTGTTCTAGCTCCGGTGTGAGTGTGCTATCTCCGGTGTGAGTGTGCTATCTCCGGTGTGAGTGTGCTAGCTCCGGTGTGAGTGTGCTAGCTCAGGTGTGAGTGTGCTAGCTCAGGTGTGAGTGTGCTAGCTCCGGTGTGGGTGTGCTAGCTCCGGTGTGAGTGTGCTATCTCCGGTGTGGGTGTGCTATCTCTGATGTGAGTGTGCTAGCTCTGATGTGAGTGTGCTAGCTCTGCTGGGAGTGTGCTATCTCTGATGTGAGTGTGCTAGCTCTGCTGGGAGTGTGCTATCTCTGATGTGAGTGTGCTAGCTCCGGTGTGAGTGTTCTAGCTCTGCTGTGAGTGTGCTATCTCTGATGTGAGTGTGCTAGCTCTGCTGGGAGTGTGCTATCTCTGATGTGAGTGTGCTAGCTCCGGTGTGAGTGTTCTAGCTCTGCTGTGAGTGTGCTATCTCTGATGTGAGTGTGCTAGCTCTGCTGTGAGTGTGCTATCTCTGATGTGAGTGATCTAGCTCCGGTGTGAGTGTTCTAGCTCCGGTGTGAGTGTGCTATCTCCGGTGTGAGTGTGCTATCTCCGGTGTGAGTGTGCTAGCTCCGGTGTGAGTGTGCTAGCTCCGGTGTGAGTGTGCTAGCTCCGGTGTGAGTGTGCCAGCTCTGATGTCACTTTCACAGGGCTGTTTTTTTTAAATTCATAGCGCCAGCTCTCTTTGCAGCTTCCAGTTGAAGTCAGTCTCATTTATCCTCCTTCTGTCACTTGGATTTCTTGCGGCGCTCTCACTGCCTAATTGCTTTGCCGTGGCACGATTCAGGATTCAGTCACGTGCAGGTTCGAGTCTCAAGCCAGTCAGTCTTGCGATTTCTAAAGCAGCTGCGTAACAAGCTTTCCTTCGGGCTTGTCCAGATGCCTCGTTACTCTTGGTTATTTCATCAGTTAATAGGACCTTTTTAAGCTTACGCGCTTAGTGATTGCTTTTAGCTGGGATATTAGACTGATTTTTGTTTTTTATTATTGGTTAATGCTTCTAAGAAGGCCAAAAAACTTACGCAGAACTTGACTGTCTGCTTTAACTGCCACGTTGAGGTAAATTTTTGGCTCGAAATTTGAAGCCCAAGTAGCAATTTTCTTGGATCGTAGACAAAAGTGCGTGGTGCCAGCCAGACCAATAAAAATGCGATATGGCGGCCTCATTGGTAACAGTCAGGATGGCCGAGTGGTCTAAGGCGCTGCGTTCAGGTCGCAGTCCTCTTCTGAGGGCGTGGGTTCGAATCCCACTTCTGACAAGAGTTTTTTGTGTCGTAAAATTTTATCGATGGTTAATTGAGGAAAAATTACTGTAGTTCTTAAATTATAATATAATAAAAAATTAGAATTTTTTCGGTAGATTAATGTTCCAAAATTAATTTTTACTATTTTTACGAAACAAACGGGGTCAAATGTAATCAAGCATAATGAAAACCGATATGTATCGAAAATTTTAAATGGGATGGATTATATTGATTTTCGCGTTTTTTCGACATCAATAATGAATCGATTTTGACTAATTTTATTCCTTTTAGTTGTCTCCCAAATTCCTGTGTAAACACACAATTAGAAAACTTTTGGCCGATATGTATCGATATCCATTCTTACAAAACGCGCATGCTAAGTAGATCATTTGCCAAATGCACTCTTGCAATCATACAGCGCTGCACTGCGCCGCATTCTACGGCCACCTGGAGGTCGTCCAGCTGCTGCTCGACTCCGGCGCCGACCCGAACGCCCTGGACTTCTCTGGGGCCACCGGCCTCCACCTGGCCGCCATGAACGGCCACCACGAGGTCTGCCTGCTGCTGCTGCACAGCGGCTGCGACCTCTCCCTGCTGGACTGCGAAGGCATGTCGCCAATGCACTACGGCGCCGACAGGGGCAGCCTGGAGGTCGCCCAGGCCCTGGCCTTCAACCCCGGCTGCAACGTGAGCATCCGCACAGCCGTCACGGAGAACACGCCGCTGCACATGGCCGCCAGGTGGAGCTACCGCCAGATCGTCGCCTTCCTGCTGTCCTGCGGCGCCGATCCGCGCGCCCTCAACCGGCGCGGCCAGTCGCCGTCCAGCGTAGCCGCCAGCCCTCACGTTGTCGAACTTCTAACCACGGCGGCCGCCAACGCAGCTGCCGCCAGCACCGCCGCGGCGGCGGCCCGTCGAAGATCCGCCGTCGTCGTGTCAAGCGGCGCTGCAAATCAAGTCGGCGAGAAGCCGAAGCCGCCGCCGGCGAGCCCCGTGCAGCAGCCGCAACAGCAGCAGCAATCTGCGTCGCCGCGTCGCCCTTCCACGCTGGCGTCGTCTGCGCCGCCGCCAACGCCGCCGCAGCAGCAGCAGCAGGTGGAGAAGATGCTACGAGCGGCGGCTGACGGCGACATCCAGCTGGTGCGGCACTACCTCGGCCTGCCGCCCGGCAACGACGACGACGATGACGATATTGAACATCTGGACGACGTTTCGCCGTCAACAACTGCCAGCGCCGCTGAGGCAACAGAAGAAGCCACTGCCGCCGTTGCGACTCAGTCATCGTCGTCTAGCAGCCTGTGCCACCCGCTGTGCCAGTGCTCTCGGTGCGCGCCGCTCCAGGCCGCCGCCGCCGCCGCTTGTCCGAGCTTCGGCGGCCGCTCCTCAGCCGCCTCGGCGCCGCCGGCCCTGACGGTGAACTCGGCCAACGCCGACGGCTTCACCCTGCTGCACGTGGCGGCCATCCACGGCCACACCCGCTTGGCCGGCTTCGCTCTGGGCCGCCGGGCCGCCCCGGACTGCCGGACCAAAGCGGGCGGCTTCACCCCGGTCCACTTCGCCTGCCAGCACAGCCGGCCGCAGGCGCTGAGGTTTCTGCTCCACCGCGGCTGCGATCCGGCCGCCCGCGACAATCAGGGCAACACGCCGCTGCACCTGTGCGCAATGAAGGGCCACGTGGACTGCGCCAGCGTCATCCTGGAGGTGAATTGGCTGCCAAGCTTTGAAGTATTCGATTTTTTATCATCACTTTTAATCTCTTATGATTGCTCGTCGTGAAAAATGAAAAATCGCGTCAAACTTTGCAAACGAGGCGCCCCTAAACCCCCCAAAGAACCGCCCTTAAATCCCCCCAAAGAGCCGCCCCTAAACCTTCCAAAAAATGCCCCTAAACCTCCCAAAGAAATGCCCCTAAACCTCCCAAAGTGCTGCCCCTAAACCTCCCAAAGAAATGCCCCTAAACCTCCCAAAGAGCCGCCCTAAACCTCCCAAAGAGCCACCCTAAACCTCCCAAAGAGCCGCCCTAAACCTCCCAAAGAGCCACCCCTAAACCTCCCAAAGAGCCACCCCTAAACCTCCCAAAGAGCCGCCCTAAACCCCCCAAAAAGCCGCCCCTTAACCTTTCAAAGACACGCTCCTTAACTTCCCAAAGAGTTTACCCTAACAATCGCCCTGAAAAACGGCTCCTAAAACTACATAGGAGTATTTCTTATTATCTACAGTTATTTTTTTCTTGCTTTTATATTCTAAAAAAGTCGCTAGTAGCATGTTTAGCGTTTTTCGTTATAATCAACCACTTGCTATTTAAAATTTATTCAACTAAGACAGGACCAGCCTGGCTAGTGAACTCGGAAAACGGCCGGGGCAACAGTCCGCTGCACGAGGCGGCCCGCGGCTGCTACCCGGCCATGTGCGACCTCCTGCTGCGCCACGGCGCCCGGCCCGACCAGCGCAACCGACAGCAGCTGGCGCCAAGTCAGCTGACCGGCGATCCTCAAGTGCTCGCCATGCTGCGCCGCCTACCCGACCCGGCGCCTTCGTCTCCGTCGTTGCGTCATCAGGAGCCGCCGGGCGCCGCGGCAGCCGACCTGGAGACCGAGGCCAACAGCTCGTCCGGGGTGGGGCCGAGCCCGCCCTCTTCGCTGCTGGAGTTCACCCTGACTCCGTCCTCGTCGCTGCTCACCGACCAGCCGCTGCCGCCGCCACCGCGTTCGCAATCGGACGAGTCGCCGATGTCTGGCGACGACGGTGAAACGGACGGCGAGGAGCGGCGCTCAGCTGCCGAGCGATGGCAGCCGCGGCCAGCCGACTACAAGCTGACGTTCTCCTCCGACTGCGACAGCCCGCAGCACACGGCCTGACTGCTGGCTTGCACGGTGCGCTGTTGTTTTGGCCAAACTCCGGTGCTTGGGGCTCTCGGACCTAATTGCCGATATGTAGCGTAAATAATTTATTTGTTCATGCACAGCGCCTGTAAGTTTTTTCTTTTGGAAAGTGACGGTTGAACGTTTCTACCCGATATGTAGCGAAAATAACTTTATAAGTCCTGTAAATTTACGCCTCCCAGAAAAGTAACGTTAGTCGCTCTACTGGCCTCTATGCAGCCTAGCACACTGCATGCGTACTACTTACTCCATTGGTTAGTTTGCGATTCGGTTATTTCATATATTTGTGATTATTTTACTAAGTAGGCCGAGTCGATATGAGTCGCGCCGCCATTTTGTGGACAATTTCGCATTGATCTACTTATATTGTTTCTGTCAGTAGTATTGTGAACATTTTTTCTTCCTAATTAGGTTGGTATGCGGCGAAATTAATTAGCGATCGCGCGTTCATCGATTGCGTAATGTGGCCCGTTGAGCCCTCTGTGACTCATTTGTGCTTATTCAGAGCCGCAGTTCAGATGCCAGCCGTATTATGATTTGCCATTTCTGCTTCGATTTGCTTTCATGCAACAGTTTCTTGCTTTCATTTTGAACAGATTTCCTAATGGTATTCGATGCTGCAATTTGTTGGCCAATATCATTTTGCGACACCATTAATTGCTGTTTTGTCTTTCAGATGAAGTTTAAATGTTTTTTTACTTTTATTTTAACATATTGAATGAGAGCTTGTAAACTGCGATTTGTCCCATAATTTTTAAACTTGCCAGGGTGTAAAAGAGAATGCTTAAATAAATACTATATGAAATTTAATTATACTGTTCAGTAAAATTTTCTTTCTATTGAAGGAGACTTGTCAGACTGCTAAAGAAGACTTGTCAGACTGTTAAAGAAGACTTGTCAGACTGGTTAAGGAGACTTGTCAGACTGCTAAATGAGACTTGTCAGACTGCTAAATGAGACTTGTCAGACTGCTAAATGAGACTTGTCAGACTGTTAAAGGTAACTTGTCAGACTGGTAAAGGAGACTTGTCAGACTGGTTAAGGAGACTTGTCAGACTGTTAAAGAAGACTTGTCAGACTGGTTAAGGAGACTTGTCAGACTGTTAAAGAAGACTTGTCAGACTGTTAAAGGAGACCTGTCAGATTGTTAAAGGAGACTTGTCAGACTGTTAAAGAAGACTTGTCAGACTGCTAAAGAAGACTTGTCAGACTGCTAAAGAAGACTTGTCAGACTGGTAAAGGAGACTTGTCAGACTGGTAAAGGAGACTTGTCAGACTGCTAAATGAGACTTGTCAGACTGTTAAAGGAGACTTGTCAGACTGGTTAAGGAGACTTGTCAGACTGTTTAAGGTGACTTGTCAGACTGTTGAAGGAGACTTGTCAGACTGGTAAAGGAGACTTGTCAGACTGTTAAAGAAGACTTGTCAGACTGGTTAAGGAGACTTGTCAGACTGTTAAAGAAGACTTGTCAGACTGTTAAAGGAGACCTGTCAGATTGTTAAAGGAGACTTGTCAGACTGTTAAAGAAGACTTGTCAGACTGCTAAAGAAGACTTGTCAGACTGCTAAAGAAGACTTGTCAGACTGGTAAAGGAGACTTGTCAGACTGGTAAAGGAGACTTGTCAGACTGCTAAATGAGACTTGTCAGACTGTTAAAGGAGACTTGTCAGACTGGTTAAGGAGACTTGTCAGACTGTTTAAGGTGACTTGTCAGACTGTTGAAGGAGACTTGTCAGACTGGTAAAGGAGACTTGTCAGACTGTTAAAGGAGACTTGTCAGACTGGTTAAGGAGACTTGTCAGACTGGTAAAGGAGACTTGTCAGACTGTTATTTGGAAAAATAATCGGAAGGCTGTATATAATGAGAAACTTTCAAAGCCGTATTTGATACTTGTCTACAGAGATCACGTCTTGACATCTCGCCAGTTACATATTGCTGTATTGTTTATTAGACAGTGAGTCTGGCCCGAGCTGCTTCAGTCTCGGGAGTGTCAATTCAAACTCCTATTTGAAGTGGCGGTGAAGATGCGAGCAGGCAGGTTGGCGCAGCTGACTCAGCTGTTGAACTTTGTTGCATGGCTGCTCCACTTTGACAATGCGGAGTGGCTGTGGCCCATCCAGCCCATTTGCTCCTATTGTGTTTCGCCCCCCTCCCCTTGGAGAGAGAATTTTGACACTTGTTCAACTAAGAAGACGCCCGATCTGCTGGGATCTAACTTGATTGCGCCAATTATCCCCAGAAGGGGGTCCTGGCTGAGGGTGGCGAAATCTCCCGGCTGAACTTGTCCCGGGGTTGAGCAGTTAAAGAACAGCTCAAAATTTTCAGAGAAAGCAGGGCAGGGTAGGTCGGAAGTTTTCTTCGCAGATTTTCTAGGCCGAGGCTCGCATATTTGATTCCCAATCCCAGTGCGGCGCGGGGCTGCGGCAGGTTCGAAGGCGCTCGGGCAAGCTGGAATGCCGCATTGACATTCCGGCACCGGCAGTCCTCTCGGCGGGCAGAAGGAGCGGGGGATGAGAGCAGCAAACAGGCCGGAGTCATAAAAGCCCGAGCCCAGATCATCAGAGCCCCCCCCCCCCCGAGAGGCGAGCAACTTGGCGGAGACAAGTGCTGCAAGTTAATTTGAAAAGTCCTCAATAATTTATCGCCTTTAGCAGTTTTTTCTTCTTGGCTCTTCTTTTTCTTCTTTCTGTGTCTGTCGGTCTCGCCTTCTCGGCGCGGGGGTGCCCGACTGTTAATCCGATCTGTCGCGGCGCATGCGCTGCATAATTAAAATAAACTGCGAACTCCGGCTGCGCGGCTTCAATTCTCCAAAGTTTAAATTATTCACCAACATTCGCTCGGCATCCCTTGTCGCGCTCTCCCCATTCTCCCCAGCCGAGCAGCCTACTCTCAACTCGACTCGGCGTGCCCGCATCGGTCGGCCCAAAGAAACTTCCCTCCTTCCCGGCAATTAGGCGGAGGGCCGTGGGGCGGCGGGGCGGGGCACCTGCAGCCTCCCGGCATCTTCATCTGATCCTCATCTCCGACAGCGTTTTAGGGGTAAAAGGGAGATTTCGGGTGTCAACGGGGGCTGGCGAATTTTTTGCTGCTAGCGAGCCGGCGCGGAACCGGAAGTGCCGCGCAGCCTCCTTTTGCAGCTTCATCGCAGCTCAACTTGGGATGCCAGAAATTTCTGTAATAGCTTGCAACTAGCAATTTTGTTGCAAGAGTGGCTAGGCGCGAAGTTGAAGTGAATTTAATGAATCACCATTTAAATCAAGAGAGATCAGACGAATCATTGTTAAAACAGTGTGAAATTTGGAGTGAATCATTGTTCAAAGAGAGTGACGTTTGGAGTGAATAATTGTTCAAATAGTGACGTTTGGAGTGAATCATTGTTCAAATAGTGACGTTTGGAGTGAATCTTTGTTCAAATAGAGTGAAGTTTGGAGTGAATCATTTTTAAATTAGACTGACGTTTGGAGTGAATCATTGTTCAAATAGAGTGACGTTTGAAGTGAATCATTGTTCGAATAAAGTGACGTTTTGAGTGAATCATTGTTCAAATAGAGTGAAATTCGGAGTGAACGATTGTTGGAATTGAGTGATATTTAAAGTGAATCCTTGTGCAAAAATGATGACAATTCGAGTGAATCATTGTCCGAAAAAATGACATTTGGAGTAAATAATTGTTCGAATTAAGTGACGCTTGGAGTAAATCACTGTCCGAATAGAATGAAATTTAGCGTGAATCACTGTCAGAACAGAGTGCCATTAAGAGTGAATAATTGTTCGAATAGAATGAAATTTTGAGTGAATCATTTTTAGAGAATCGAGTAACATAGCGAGCGAGTAAGCTGCTTTTCTAATCGATAGATAATGTTATAATCGTCTTAGTTTCCATCGAATCGTCACATTTAAGGGATCATTTAAGTGTGAAATATCTATATAGAATTGAGTTACTGTGTGTGTGTGTGTGTGTGTGTGTGTGTGTGTGTGTGTGTGCTCGATATGGCGTGTGACTCACGCTGGAATCGAGTGAGTAAGTTACTCGAATGCAGCATACCACCCGAGCTGCAGGGGTAGAGCAGTTTTGCCAGTTCAGAGAATAATAGCGGTTTTCTATTTCACTCCGAGATCCCAATTGCAGCGCGCCAACGGGGGAAGAAAGACCCAGACTGGCTGCAAGGCTCAAGAGCTCAGGCTGAAGGAGACTGCGGATATCGGTGTGATGAAGATCCGGGTCGGAGGCTGAGCTCACCGTGCGCTCGAACCTGAGGATATTTGGGATATTTTTCAGGAGAAAAAAGTGGCCCAGCTGTGATTGAAAGGGCGAAAAGCGGAAAGTTTTCATCAACACCTCAGCTCTGGGCTGCTGCTGCTTCTAGGAGCAGATGGGGCACAGCGCAGATTCCGCAACTTTTCCAGCCTCTCCCGTCCGTCTAAAATCCCCCAGTCCGTCGGAAGTGAATGAAAGCAGCGAGGCAAAGTTCGGGGGGCTGGGTGGTCCCAAGGCTGATAAGTTCAGGAGTCTCAGCCATTCATTTGTGCGCGAAGTCCAGGAAATCTTCGGGAGGCAGCCAGTTCTTCACACAGCCATGCGTGTCGGCCCCGGCTCACCTGAGACAGACAGGCAGCTCGGCTCCAGCTCTGTGCAACTTATTGTCTGTCTGCTCTGGTCTCCACTTAATCAGCCACTTTCTCTGAGCCGAGTTGCAGAAACAAAAAATGCCCCGGCCTGCAGACTTTGCAAACGAAAACGAGACTCGGATTGTTAGAAAAAAACGTTGCCCAGATGAAGAGGCTGCATTCTATCCAGCCTCTTGGGAAGAGAGTCCGCAACAATGGGATTATTATCCCAGCCCAGCGGCGTGTGACTCCGGCGTGATTAACGGCATCACTTAGGCAGAGGCAGAAACTCGCGAAGCATTTCTGTCTGAGTTCCAAGGCAGCCACCCCATCCAAGCCACTCAGATAGCAGTTTTTACTTTATGGAAAAGCATTTTTTGACTAAAATTCACAATGCAAAGAGCGGAGCGGCCCACTTAAGCTTGGGGCTCTGATACGGGCGGTTTTCACTGGGATAACATGAAACGCTGAGAGGGGATTTCAAAGCTGAATCGCTGCCGATGCTCCCGGGTTGTGTTTCTGCTTTCGAGAGCAGAAATTATTGAAGTGATTCCCTTCTCACCTCTCCAGCCATTCGCAGCTGCGGCGCAGCCAAGCAGCAATTCGAGCCTTCAGATCCTCCGCTGCCTCTGATGGGAAACTTTTTGCACCGCTGCTCTCCGATTTTCATCTTGCAGCAGCTGCGCCGCGAGGAATCTGCTTTCTGATTGCTCTGCGAATTTTGGCTGCTGAGCGGCAATTTGGGCCTCACCTAGGCCCTGCACTGCCTGCTCCCATCTGCACTGCCTGCTCCCATCTGCACTGCCTGCTCCCATCTGCACTGCCTACTCTCATCTGCACTGCCTACTCACATCTGCACTGCCTGCTCCCATCTGCACTGCCTGCTCCCATCTGCACTGCCTGCTCCCATCTGCACTGCCTACTCACATCTGCACTGCCTACTCACATCTGCACTGCCTACTCACATCTGCACTGCCTGCTCGAGTCTGCACTGCCTGCTCCCATCTGCACTGCCTGCTCGAGTCTGCACTGCCTGCTCGAGTCTGCACTGCCTGCTCCAGTCTGCACTGCCTGCTCCAGTCTGCACTGCCTGCTCCAGTCTGCCCTGCCTGCTCCCATCTGCACTGCCTGCTCCAGTCTGCACTGCCTGCTCCAGTCTGCCCTGCCTGCTCCAGTCTGCACTGCCTGCTCCAGTCTGCACTGCCTGCTCCAGTCTGCACTGCCTACTCCCATCTGCACTGCCTGCTCGAGTCTGCACTGCCTGCTCCAGTCTGCACTGCCTGCTCCAGTCTGCACTGCCTGCTCCAGTCTGCACTGCCTGCTCCAGTCTGCACTGCCTACTCCATCAGTCTGCACTGCCTGCTCCAGTCTGCACTGCCTGCTCCATCAGTCTGCACTGCCTGCTCCATGAGTCTGCACTGCCTGCTCCAGTCTGCACTGCCTGCTCCAGTCTGCACTGCCTACTCCATCAGTCTGCACTGCCTGCTCCAGTCTGCACTGCCTGCTCCATCAGTCTGCACTGCCTGCTCCATCAGTCTGCACTGCCTGCTCCATCAGTCTGCACTGCCTGCTCCATCAGTCTGCACTGCCTGCTCCATCAGTCTGCACTGCCTGCTCCATCAGTCTGCACTGCCTGCTCCATCAGTCTGCACTGCCTGCTCCATCAGTCTGCACTGCCTGCTCCATCAGTCTGCACTGCCTGCTCCATCAGTCTGCACTGCCTGCTCCATCAGTCTGCACTGCCTGCTCCATCAGTCTGCACTGCCTGCTCCATCAGTCTGCACTGCCTGCTCCATCAGTCTGCACTGCCTGCTCCATCAGTCTGCACTGCCTGCTCCATCAGTCTGCACTGCCTGCTCCATCAGTCTGCACTGCCTGCTCCATCAGTCTGCACTGCCTGCTCCATCAGTCTGCACTGCCTGCTCCACTGGGTAAACTAGCCCACCTAAATCAATTAGAAGGTAAACAAAAAAACATATTTTAGCCGATTTGCATCTGCAATCGCAGCGAGCAGAAGTATAATGGGGCCGATGACAAAGTAAAAGCATCCCTGCCTCTCTTCTCCATCATCATTAAATGTTTCGTGATTTACCAATCAAGCTCTTTGTCGGCTCTTTGTCAATCGAATTGACTTGCCGGCCCAGCCAGGCGGAATGGCGGGGATAACAAAAGGTAATTAGAGGCGGCCCGGCTCGGTGGCGGCTTCGAACTCCGCCCGTGCGGTGCCCGTGGGCACTCGAAGGGCCAAAAAGACGAATTATCTTCTGGGCCCCTCTACGCACGCAAACTGCCTCCTCTGAGCTGCTTGGCGGTGCCGCTCCCTTTTTTATCCTCATCATCAAGAAGATGTCAGCCTCCTCCAGTGTCTCAGCTCCCTCTCTGACGGCTCTTTGAGCCTCAGTCAATCTGCGAGTTTTATTTTAACAACCAAACTGAAACAGGCAATACTCGTAAAAGATTCTGTCGAGCCCGTGGCGTGTGCGATTTGAAAATCAAAATTGCGAGTTTGCATTGGATACCGCCCCTTAACCGTCCGAAGTCTTTCTTAGAAAAAGTCTTGGATTGGAGAAGCTTCAGTGCAGAACTGACCTTATTTCTTTTTATGTATAATAAATCGGCCATTGTCATATGGTCTAGCGTGCAGCAATGCGATTGTCACGCACGCTAATTTCAACTAGTGTGAAATTAGCTGAAATTAGTGAAATTAGTTAGTGAAATTAGCCATTACTTTGTCTCTCTTGTTGGCTAGACCATATGACAATGGTATATTCTTCTGCAGTCGGGATGCTACCGCGCTCGCGTGTTATACCAATATCATGCATCCCGACTGCAGATGAGTGCATTGACTAGTGTTTCCTTGTAGTCTATGGTCTGGAAAGACAATAACACGCAGTCTCGGTAGAAGTTATCGGGGTGGACAATAACACGCATCCCACGTGCGCGTTATTGGGTAGCGGAATGCTTGTCAATGATGTCGATGCACTGCTTTTGAGTTGATCATCTCTCCATTGTTTATTTTCATTTGGTTTTTTGGGACGATGCAATGGAAGGCATCTGGGCCATAATTCCCAAGAAGTAGGTCGTGGGTTGCAGTGTGAGCTGGAGAGTGCTGCGATCCCTTCAGTCCGTCAGGACTGAGCGTACACAGCTCTACACAGCCCTCAAATGCGCCGCGCATGCAGCTAGCGGTACATCTGGTCGAAAGTTCGGGCGTCTAAATTGAATAATAAATCAGTGAAGAAGATATTTTCGTCAGGACTCAGGGATAGAGGTATTATGGACTACAGAGACTTTAAATTTTCCCTATAATGCTTTAATGGTTGCTAGGGACGCAATAAAGGTCTGATTGGCTAAACTGGTCTGTTGGTGCCGACTTCATCTTTAAGACCCATGCAGCTACTCATCCCACATCAAAATGCGGTCCGCCTCTTGCCATCTCCCTGACTGCAGAAGAAATTTCTTTCTTTCTTCCCTCTCCTCCCCACCATGGTCGGGATCTCCGCGGGCTCTCAGATTTCTCCGCGCGCTGAACTGATCCGATCTCGCCGGTGGAATCAATCAGCCGCGGAGGCGCCGGGGGCCGCAATCTGGCACAGGCGGCAGCGCCGATTGAGAAGTCTCTGCTGCTGCTGCTGCTGCTGCCGCCGCGGCCGCTGTCACTTGAAACCTGGGTTGCGAACTTAACTTAGCAAGTGTCACGGCGGGTGTCGAATGCCTCATCGACTCTCTCCCTCTCTCACTTCCCCTCCTCCTGGAAGCAAGCAAGCGGGAAATTCAGTTTGTTGAAAAGGGAAAACATTTCCAACAGAAGATTGCTAAAACAAAATCGCGTCTCAATCATTGCAACCGACTCCAACCCGTCAGCCCGTATAGGATTTCCCATTCTGATACCCGCTGCATCAAGTAAATCCCAATTCCTCGCAGAAAGCCGCGCTTTTAAAAGCAGAAAAAATTCACAGCTGAAAAGCAGCAATCGCGATGAAGCCGCCCTCTTTCCAAAGAGCTGCCTGCCACGCCCGAGCGCGCCCAGCCTCATGGAGTTGCCGAATCCCTGAGAGCTCATCCCAATTATATGGATTGACACCTGCGCAATTCAACTACCAAAAAGAGCGGCAGAAAAAGTAAAGAGATTTGTTTTATCCGAAAAAATCACTTTTTTGCCGCTCTAAAAAAATCCGCGCAATCGCAACAATTGAAGAAGAGGCGGGGTGCGGGGGGGGGCCCGCACTGCTCAGACAGACGGGCGGGCCATTGTCAAGCCGCTTGCTTGAGTCTGCTTTCAGAAGCAGCTTCGTGTCAGATTTCAGTTTGCTGCCTCGCCTCGGTGATGATATTTCTGCAGTTAAAGAAGAATCAAATAAAAGCGCTCGGGCAGGCGTGTCTCCAGCTTGTTCCCCCCATTGTCCCCCGACGCCGGCTGGTGCTGTTTTTCGCGCTATTTTTCTAGCTCTGCTGCAGCGCGGCATCAGTGCAGAGGGGAGCGCGTCAGTCAGTCAGTCAGTCAGTCAGTGTCTCCGGCCTGAGAAATCAATTCCTAATTGGCTGTCAGTTCCGTAGGTGTAGAGAGGCGAAGTAATAAAAGATTTATTGGTCTCGCAGCAAACTGTTGAGCAAACCCATCCCCCCAAACTACCAACCTCTGCCCCCCTGTATTCCCCACTCCAGCACACTTGAATGCAAAGTGCCCAACTCGACACGAGGCCCCGGATAGCGGCCTCCCCATTGGTCCCGGCGGGCAGAGGGGGGCGCTGTGGAGTTGCCCCCCCACCCCACCGGCCCAAAACTCGCAACCCTACCCCCCCCCCCAAAACAAGAAGTCTTCATAAAGGCAGTTTCAGCAGCTCAACAATCTTGTCCCCCCTCGTTCAGCTTTTGCGCTCCCATTCGCGATCCTCATTCTATCCACTTTCGCCAGGTTTGTCTCGGCCAGGTGAGTGAATGAGTTGTGTGAGTTCCTCATTAGCTACTGTTGCGTGTGAGACTCTTTGATCCCCGGGGCCTGCATTTGATGGGCGGGGCCTCACAGCGGGCCCAGAAACTTGGAGGAGGAGGAGGAGCTGAATGGGAGCCCGGGAGACAAGGGACTGAGTTTGAAGAACTGGGGAAGGAGTTTGAAGGCAAGATGAAGAGGTCTCTCGAGGTCTTGGCATTGTACAGGGGGAGAATATTACTGGGGATCAAATTACCTCTTTTCAGAAAGAAAAAACCCAGCAAGCATTGCAGCTACCTCGGTGAGTTGCCACTCAGTCTCTGTTAGGTCGGGAGTTTGTTGAAGGGGTTGTGAAACAACTTTCCCGCGCACTGCATG
Source organism: Macrostomum cliftonense (assembly GCA_950096795.1). NCBI lineage: Eukaryota > Metazoa > Platyhelminthes > Macrostomidae > Macrostomum > Macrostomum cliftonense. The sequence goes on along the minus strand of CATNEM010000259.1, from coordinate 93,368 downwards.
GGGGGGATAAACTTTTCCACTCCAGCAGCTGCAGCAGGTTGCCTCCCATTTGTTGTTAGGCTCGTTCGCATTTATCCCACACTAACTCTTCATCTGCTCCCTCTGCCCTCGTGGCCCATAGCATAGGAGAGGGGAGTAAAAAATTGTGGGAATTTTGTCGAGTGCTATTGCCAGCAATCCCCAGCCATCATTTACCTGTTCGAAATCTTGTTACGATTTTGAAAGCGAAGGTAAGCTACATGGGGAGGAGGCGGCGGACAAGTTGAGCAGACTCTGCTCCATCAATATCTGCTGCCTCCGACAGAGCTTGAAAGTTTTCCCCGCCCGCCTAGGAGCTGTCACTGCTTCGAGAGGAAATGGATATCAGACACTGGGGCGGAGAGGGAAGCAGGAGGGGAAGATCCCACTTCCGCTTAGTGGGGAAGAAGCGGAATAGGATAAAGTAGAAGGTATGGCTCAAGAAGATGAAGGAGCCTGCAGAGAGGAGGCCGCAGAAAGGTGAACCGGCCAAGAAGGCATGAGCAGATTTCGTGCTCTGCCACCGCTCATAAATCAGAGCTGCTGCCCCCCCGCCCCCAACTGTTGACCCGCGCGAGGCTCCGCGCAGACTCAAGTTGCAGACAGCTCGCTTCCTCGTTTGGTTTTTATCTGTAACTTAAAAATCCCTCCCATCCCCCCTCGCTTGACTTTCCCGCGCGGTCGCAGAGTAGACATGTTGGAGGCCGAGGAGTTTCAACAGCAGCAACAGCAGCCGGCATCGCCTTCGCTACCGCCAGGGCCGCCGCCTCATCTCCAGGAAGTCGGCGCCGAGCCAGACGAGCCAGTAGCCGCCGAGCCAGCTGCCGCTGAGGAGGCCGCAGCGCCGGATGAAGATGCCGAGAACCACGAGCTGTCGTCGCAGTCGTCCGGGATGTTTCTGAACCAAACGAAGCCGGCGTCCAAGAGCGGAGGAACCCGGCCCAGCTCGCGGGGCTCAGCTGACGGTGAGGGTCCTTGAATCACTGGCTGTTAAACACCCGCGAAGTGACCGTGAATGAGTGCCCAGAGTTTGTGATCGCCCAATATTTTCCTACTTGCCAAAAATGCATGCACCTTGCATTGCTTTGAGGCCCTGAGCACTTGAAATTTTCTCGATATTAAGCAGACCACTCAGCTGCATGCGTGTTCTATTTCCCACTACAATTTGCGAGGCGACTTTTTTTGGTGAGTTTTACGAGCCCCGAGCCCCTTCGGAATTCGATGGTGTCTGAAAATGAGACAATTTAGGGAGGGGCTGCCGCAGGCTGCGGTGAGTTTCACGGCTGAGAACTGCGCAACAGAGCCGCCTGCTGTAGGTCCTGCCCGGCCCGACTCCACTTGTTTTTTTTGTTCCAATCTCTGAGGCAGACAAAAAAAGAAAGTAAAAAAATCCAAGAGACCATGCAGTTGATTAGCCGGCGGTGCAGGCTGAGCAGCGGCAGACAAGCAAAATTTCAACTAATTTACGTAGCAACTTGACGGGGCGAACCGAATTTCGCACCATCAGCAACAACTTTCACTGTTAGTTTTCATGTTTGTCTGCTTTTAGTGTGCAAAAAATTTGCTTTTTTTGTCAATTTAGTTGAAATTTTATTGCGCACCTTGGGGGGGGGCAGTGAGCTCAGCTGCATTCAGCTCGCCACCTGGACTGGAAACTGCTGCGCCTCCTGTCTGCTATGGTAGCATGGACTCCCCTACCACATTACCTGGACTGGAAACTGCTGCACCCCCTGTCTGCTATGGTAGCATGGACTCCCGTCCCGCATTACCTGGACTGGAAACTGCTGCACCCCCTGTCTGCGATGGTAGCATGGGCTTCTTTAAAAATCTACTTTGGACTGGAAGCTCTTTCATCCCTCCTGCAACGAAAAAATAAAATTTTGTTTGTTGCCGACATTCTGCTTTTAGAAGAGGCCATTGCCTGAATGGAGCAAGTTGCTGCTGGCATGGCTCTGGCTTGTTATCCTTAGGGGAGCGGCTCCTCTTTGTGCTGGCGCCGCGGAGCGCTTTTACCTGAGCTTTTCAAGGCAGCGAAACTGGAACAAAATTTCAAATTCTGCCGTCCCGTTGTTCTTGAAGATGAATTTTCTGTTTTTTTATTTGTCTTTTATCTTTGCGAGCATTTGTGCAGAATTTTTTTTCACTTTCTCTCTTTCCGCTCTCATCTCCCGGCCGTATCGGGGGGGCATCTCTTCCCCACTCTTGAGCAAAACTTTTTGCTCCCTCCGCTCGCGCTCAAAATCCCCGATGCAGCCGGCAGAGAAGCTTTCATCCCCTCCCGATGTCTGCAGCCGGCCTTCACTTTTCTTGCTGTCTCCCGCCATTGTTTAGTTTTGGCCTGCGGGGCTGCAGGCTGTGTGTTTTTTCTTGCAAATATAACTCAGCCAACATGATATATTTTTGAAAAAAAGCAACTTGTTCCTGCTCGCTGAGCAAGAGCGGGGATGGCGGACCCCCCCCCCCTCCTGCCTGGGGTCTTCCGAACAACAAAGGGAAGCCAGTTGAGGAGGACCCGAGGGAATGCGGAATGCGGATATGGGGGAGATCAGGGGGGATAACATTTTGAGGATCTCTCTGCGAGTGTTAATGGCATTTGCATGGCCCAACCGATTAATTTAGCAATCCGACAAGTTTAAATGGGTCGAATTTGTGCGAATTTTTGCACGCATTTTCAATTCAATTGTCTCCGGCGGGCCTCAAAGTTGCGGGACGGCGGGACCGTAATTGACAGGCCGGACCGGCTGCGGTGCATTTTGTTTTAACAAATTTTGCCACCCGCTCTCCCCATGGGAGAACTCGTAACAAGTTTGACTGTCGCCCGGGGAGGATGAGGGGGCTGTACGGGGGGGGATAAAACGCCCAGCCGCTCAGCATCCCCATTTAACGCGAGCCGAAACCCGATCTAACCGAATTCGCGCTCCCGCTGTCCCCGCCATCCACAGACTGCAGCCTCAACGGGAGCGGCGACTCGAGGTGCCCGAACCCGGCTTGCGACGGCTCCGGCCACTCCACGGGGCTGTACTCCCGGCATCGCAGGTCAGTACCAGCCACTCATCTATTATTCCTCACAATTTGCCGCTACAAGGGATATTATTTTTGGGGGCGCCTTCGCCCGTTTCGGAGCCGGCGTCCGCTCTCTCGATTTCCTTGAAAAGCGGGCGGCGGCGCCGGCGGCGGGGAGGCTCGGCGAAATCACACAAAAACATTCGAGTTGACAATTTTTTGTTGAAACGCTCCACGCGCTTTGAAGTGAAGTGTATCTTACTGCCACTCTCTTGAGAGCCTGGGCTTTGGCTGACTGGAATTTTCCCATGCATTTTAACAAAGTGGATTTGGGAATATCTTGAAAATCAGTTCGATTCAAAATCAAATGGAAATAGAGAGAGAGAGAGAGGCAATGAGGATCTCGGTTGAGTTTTTCTGAGAAGAAATGCAAGCAGAGAGGCTGCAGGGACTCCGCATGCGGGCCATTTGAATTAAATTACATTTTTTTCTGCTTATCTTTCTTGCGTCAGGCTTATTGCCATGCGCGCAGAAAGAGGAGGCAGTCATTTCTGCGAGCGGTTCATTAACAGCAGCAAGCAAGCGCCAGTTGCTGCTGAATCAGGACGCGGATCTGCAGAGCTGAACGGTCCCTGGCTTTCCATGGCTCCCTGAGATGCCTGCATTCACAGCCGATGCCAGATTTGGCGCAGAAGATTACGGGCTGGGCTGGGGGGGCCGCTGCCTCTCTCTCTCTCTCTCTCTAGTCTCCGTTTCTGTCATTGTTATTGCCCGATTAATTTATCCCAATCCCGGATGCTGGAGGTGAGGAAACAGCATGGAAGTAGATAGACGACAGAGAGGGGCTGACGACTTTGAAAATCTCTCTCCATATAGATTTTTTCAATTCCAGTGAGAGCTCGCAAAATTCTCACCCCAAAGACCAAAAAGTAGTTGGCGGCGCTCCGGGCACTCAAAAACAAAGCGGCAGAGATTGAGGCCTCTCTAATACAGGAGCCGCTGGCTTGGGATTTGAATAAAAAGCGCGGGGATAAAAATGTGGCATGCTGGTATCCTCCGCACCGGCAGATACTTGTTGCAATTGTGAACTTGGGCGGCCTGAGGGACCTGGCAGGAAGATGGGGAGCGCAGGGGAGATGCTGGCCCTCCTTTTTTTAATGCAGTTTTATCAAAAAGCCCGCAGGTCGAATTTCCCGAGCCAACTCTCGCTGGCTCGCAGTGCTTTTCTTTTCATTTATCTGCCTGCTCAGGCTGAGTCCGCTTTTTTTCTACACAAGCCCTCCGGCCCCTCCCTTGCCGGCTGAGCCCCGGCCGCGGCCATTGTGAACTCAGGGGGGCCTCGGCCGCTTCTGAAAGCTCAGAGTTCAAAAAGCCGAATGCTTGTCGTTATTTCTTTAGGGGGGGGGTGGAGGGAGATTTTTCTGCTGGCAATAGGGGAAACCGAAGAATCGAAAAACCCAATGGGAAAAGCAATACCCAGGGGGGAAAAATCATTTTGTTCAGCCACAAAACTCTAAGCAATTGTTGAAAAGCCCGGACGGTGAAAGCCGAGATGCTGTAATGGCTTTTCCCGTTTTTCAGGTAAAAAAATGTCCAGAGACTGCGCAACTCCTCTGCATTCCGACTGTTTGAGTTACAGAAATTTTTGGGCAACTGGCAGGCACCGCCTTCTGCAGCTGTCATCTGCAGAGTTGCAGCTGGAAGTCCACTCGGCTCTTCTGCCTCCCCTGCCTCCTCACTGCTTTCTCCTCTCTCACCTGTCGCTCTCGTCTCTCTCCTCTCTCACCTGTCGCTCTCATAGTTCTCCTCTCTCACCTGTCGCTCTCGTCTCTCTCCCCTCTCGCCTGTCGCTCTCGTCTCTCTCCCCTCTCACCTGTCGCTCTCGTCTCTCTCCTTTCTCACCGGTCGCTCTCGTCTCTCTTCCCTCTCACCTGACGCTCTCGTCTCTCTCCTCTCTCACCTGTCGCTCTCGTCTCTCTCACCTGTCGCTCTCGTCTCTCTCCTCTCTCACCTGTCGCTCTTTGTCTGTCGTGATCCCATTGTCTGTGTTCCTGGCCCCTCCTGACTTTGGTCAATCAGTCTATAAGTCTTAACTTGCCGAACTCAACGCATTAACGAGCAGCAATTGATTTCGTGTTTGGGATCACCAGCCCCCCCCCACATAGGCAGATACTTTGCATAATTTTCCATAACAGAAGCAGCAAAATCTGCTCTGAAACTGGCACAACTGAAACGGACAAATAAAAAGCCTCCCGGGCCCCTCAACGAAAACTCGGCCTGGTGAGATATGGCCTGTTGTTAGCCCCCGGCCTATGCAGATAGAGACGTCATAAACCGCTCAACAGAGCGCGGATTAAAAGCTTCCTGATCGTGAGGAGACTAACTTGTTGCAGCAATTCGGCTCTGGAAGCGAAAAGTAACAGCGGGGAGAAGGGAGAATACGCATGAGGAATAGAAACCCTGATTGCCTGCTTACCCGGCCCTGTGTTTTACGAGAGTCAACCGGGAAAGCCCCTCTCTTCTGTAAGTCGTTCGTAGCTTTTGGCCGCTGAGAGCCTAGCGGAAGTCCAGCGTGAGGCGGGGATGACAAAAACTTGACCAGAATGCGTCTCTTTCCCACCGTGTGACCGGAGCGCCACACCTTATCCTGACTTGCCTTTTCGCCTCTCCTTCCCTCCGTTGCAGCTTATCCGGCTGTCCTAGAAAAGACAAATCAGCAATTCAAGGTGAGCCGAAAGCAACGAGCTGCCAACGGTGTATGCGCTCTTTGTGTTTTTTTACTGACAAACTGTATTTGTACGCGTGTGCCCGCCCTGGCCTCTGCCGTGAGCCCTGTTTGCCTGAGTTGGCTGTCATCCGTTCTGTGCCTGCCTGTCTCTCCTGAGCTGCTATCTCTCTCTGCTGCCCGTGAAGTTGTAAAATTCCTGGCGGAAGTAAACTTTCTGGCCAGCTGCCCCCCACCTCAGCTCGGTCGCTTGACCAGCCCGCCTGTCAGATCCCGCTGGCCCTCTTCCTGTCCCAATTCTTGTCCTCCGCTGAACTGCTCGTGTCTTCTGCTCCTTGTAGTGCTTTTATTTTATTGTTAATTTTCTGTTGAGTTTTGCATTTGTTAGGTTTATGTGTTGGCCAGAGTCTGCCGAATGCCAATGCTCTGATTGGGTGCTGACTGACTCAGGCCACGGCTGTGCTGCCTCAGGGGTGCTGAAATGGGAGGGATGAAGCGTGCAGCATCAGTGAGATAAGACGTGCAGCATCAGTGAGATAAGACGTGCAGAATCAGTGAGATAAAGCGTGCAGAATCAGTGAGATGAAGCGTGCAGCATCAGTGAGATAAGGCGTGCAGAATTAGTGAGATAAAGCGTGCAGAATCAGTGAGATAAAGCGTGCAGAATCAGTGAGATAAGGCATGCAGCATCAGTGAGATAAGGCATGCAGCATCAGTGAGATAAGGCATGCAGAATCAGTGAGATAAGGCGTGCAGCATCAGTGAGATAAGACGTGCAGCATCAGTGAGATAAAGCGTGCAGCATCAGTGAGATAAGGCGTGCAGAATTAGTGAGATAAAGCGTGCAGAATCAGTGAGATAAAGCGTGCAGAATCAGTGAGATAAGGCGTGCAGCATCAGTGAGACAAGGCATGCAGAATCAGTGAGATAAGGCATGCAGCATCAGTGAGATAAGGCGTGCAGCATCAGTGAGATAAGGCATGCAGAATCAGTGAGATAAGGCATGCAGAATCAGTGAGATAAGGCGTGCAGCATCAGTGAGATAAGGCATGCAGCATCAGTGAGATAAGGCGTGCAGCATCAGTGAGATAAAGCGTACAGCATCAGTGAGATAAGGCATGCAGCATCAGTGAGATAAGGCATGCAGCATCAGTGAGATAAGGCATGCAGAATCAGTGAGATAAGGCGTGCAGAATCAGTGAGATAAGGCATGCAGAATCAGTGAGATAAGGCATGCAGCATCAGTGAGATAAAGCGTGCAGAATCAGTGAGATAAAGCGTGCAGCATCAGTGAGATAAGGCATGCAGCATCAGTGAGATAAGGCATGCAGCATCAGTGAGATAAGGCGTGCAGAATCAGTGAGATAAGGCATGCAGCATCAGTGAGATAAAGCGTGCAGCATCAGTGAGATAAGGCGTGCAGAATCAGTGAGATAAGGCATGCAGCATCAGTGAGATAAGGCGTGCAGAATCAGTGAGATAAGGCATGCAGCATCAGTGAGATAAAGCGTGCAGCATCAGTGAGATAAAGCGTGCAGCATCAGTGAGATAAGGCATGCAGCATCAGTGAGATAAGGCGTGCAGAATCAGTGAGATAAAGCGTGCAGCATCAGTGAGATAAGGCATGCAGCATCAGTGAGATAAGGCGTGCAGAATCAGTGAGATAAGGCATGCAGCATCAGTGAGATAAGGCATGCAGGATCAGTGAGATAAGGCATGCAGCATCAGTGAGATAAGGCATGCAGCATCAGTGAGATAAGGCATGCAGAATCAGTGAGATAAAGCGTGCAGCATCAGTGAGATAAGGCATGCAGGATCAGTGAGATAAGGCATGCAGCATCAGTGAGATAAGGCATGCAGCATCAGTGAGATAAGGCATGCAGCATCAGTGAGATAAGGCATGCAGCATCAGTGAGATAAGGCATGCAGAATCAGTGAGATAAAGCGTGCAGCATCAGTGAGATAAGGCATGCAGCATCAGTGAGATAAGGCGTGCAGAATCAGTGAGATAAGGCATGCAGCATCAGTGAGATAAGGCATGCAGAATCAGTGAGATAAAGCGTGCAGCATCAGTGAGATAAGGCGTGCAGCATCAGTGAGATAAGGCGTGCAGAATCAGTGAGATAAGGCATGCAGCATCAGTGAGATAAGGCATGCAGGATCAGTGAGATAAAGCGTGCAGCATCAGTGAGATAAGGCATGCAGCATCAGTGAGATAAGGCGTGCAGCATCAGTGAGATAAGGCATGCAGCATCAGTGAGATAAGGCATGCAGAATCAGTGAGATAAAGCGTGCAGCATCAGTGAGATAAGGCATGCAGCATCAGTGAGATAAAGCGTGCAGCAAATCTTCCACCCGGACCTGTCCCGCAGGCCTGCAGAGCAGCGCTCAGAGCACAAAGTGTCCAACCGAAGGCTGCCAAGGCAAGGGACACGTGAACGGGCGCCGAAGTCACCACAGAAGGTGAGGCGGAGAGTCTGCAAACTTGGAGCTGTCTGAGAGACAGCAGAGTTCTTTTCGAGGCATTCAGAGCCTGCCGCTTGGAGGGGATATGCAAATGTTTGCTCCCGTAGATGGGCAAGCTTTATGACTTGGGCAATCAGCAGTCAGCACCGATTTGTGCTTTTATTGCCCCCCTTAGCACTGTCTCCAAATCCCGAGTTTTGACATTTTATGCAAATAATGCGGCCGCAACTTATCTTCAACAAATCCCTAAATCTCTCTCCTCAGCCATCTACCCTCTCTATTCTTCCCCTGTCTCAATATTTCTCTCCGCTAAGCTCCGAAGGGGTAGCAGTGACTTTAAAAAAACGAGGAGCATGGTAACAAAATTTGGAGTGCCGCATCTGTCGAGCATTGCGGAGACAGGGCGGGGGGGTGGGGCCGAATAAAGAAGCTGCAACTGGGCCGGCAATTCCACTTCTTGCGCTGAAAGTTGTAGCGAAGCGTTGGCAAACAGAGGCGCGGGAGGCCCGGGCAAAATTTTGGACTCCGGCGTTCATTTCTTGTTTATCCAGCGCCCGCTCTCAACATCTGTCAGAGGCTTTCTGGCATCGATTCCCGACTTTCAAGTTGGCCTTGAGAAGCCCCACCACCCACCCCCCCCGGCCCTGCAAACTCTTCATGTCTCCCTGGGCTTCTTCTCTCGATGGCTGCTGCTGCTGCAGCCGCTCCGCAACTGTCTCTGTTTTGTATCTTCTTCTTCTACCGACTGCAGCTTCCCGCTTCTCCATCATCTTTGGAGCACCTTCGGCCCCTCTCCGTTTACCCCCATGGGAGCGGAGCCGTTAAGGGGAAGGCCAGCAGCAAAGATGGGCCAGTGAAAAGAGTGGACAAAGTGAGGCTGGCTGAGGACAGAAGAAGAGATGTTATGAGGAAGGGAGATGCTGGACAGGTAGCAACAGGCCGGACAGAGTGCGGGCCGAGTAACTTGGGCGGGGGGCATCGCTGGAGTCTGTGCTTGTTTGCCGTGAGTTATCCGTTTTATTTAAAGAGAGTCAGTAATTTCCGCCCCTAACAAATTTTCCCATAATTATCCCCGGACAGCCCGGCTCCCCGTCCACCCCTCTTAGTCACCTGGGATAAGCTGGGCTCCTCTCAGGACTCACGATTATCACAGCGTCCTCACAGACTTCTCCTTTGCCTGCATCTTTCCATCTTTCTTTCCTTTCCTTCGCCCAGCATCTCCCGGCTTCATCTCTCTCTCTCTCTCTCGTTTTCCCCTTGATGGCTGCTGGGGAAAGTTTGAGTTGTCAGCGACACACCGGACTGTAATCTGTCAATTTCATCAGCACCTCTCACTCACTGCCTCAGCCTCCTTGCCACTCGCCTCCCCTGTCCCACCGAGCCGGCTAGGCCTCATCAGCCTGCCGGAGAGCTGTGTCCGCATTCTGGGACCCCCCCACAGGAGCAGCCCGGCATGTGCCGCCGCCGCCGCCGCAGCAGCAGCAGCAGCCGCTGTCACCGCCGCCGCTAGAGATGCAGAGCATACAAGCAGATAGATGATGGGGCAGGGGGGAGGCTGGGAGGCCGGGAAAGCGGGCCAGCCACCCCAGATAAAAGTTAATTAAATCTGTGAGCTGACAAAGTTTGCATCTTCCAATGTCAAGTCCCGGCCGGCTAGTGAGATGTAGCGGCGCGGGGATCAGCGCGGGCTAATCCGGCCTGCATCCGTCAATGCCTGTCTCGGGCAGGCTCAGCCATCAGGCCCGCCGCTGGTCCCCGGGGCCGCTTCGCTACTTCTTGGAATTTCTGCGCCGCCGGCTTAAACACAAATTTTTTTTCGCTTCTTTTTTTTCATTACTCGCAGCTGCCGTGCAGTTTGCTGCTTCTAGAAGAGTCCTAATCTTTCAGGAAAGATTTTTCTAAAATTTGACTCGATGTCGCTGAGTATCCGGGAGGGCTGCGAGGGCCGGGGAACGCATTCAGACAGGGCCCGTAATTAATGTGTTTGGATCCATAAGGCCATGGGGCCATGCGCAAAATCACGGCAAAACTTGATATTCGATGAGTCCAGGGGTGGCTGGCGATCCGGATCCCGAACAGGAAATCCATCTGTTGCAGCAGCAGCAGCAGCAGCGCCTTCCCCTCATTGAAGGAGTTAGTCAGAGCTGAATCAGGCAACACCAAGCACTCGTGAGCCAGCAGGTGAGCCACCCGAGAGTGGCATGTTTTATGACTTAATGCCCCCCCAGCCCTCCCCAGCCGAGCGAGTGAAATGAAAATCTGGGGACACAGATTTGTCGTTCGAGTATCGGGCATCCAATTCCTGACTCTGATTTCGCCTGCCCAGCAGCCGTTCCTCAATACCGGGGATTGATGGGGCGGAGCAGAGAGGATGGAGCTGGTCGATGTGGGGATCAGAACTTCTCAGCTAGTTGCTGCCAAGCGGAGAGTGATTAGGCGGGGTGGGAGCGGATGAAAAGTTGAGGAGGGAAAGTTAATAATCATGGAGGAAGGCTCCGAACGCTGCAATATGTGGCCGCTGCCTCGGCCCACCCAGTCCGAAATGAAAACGAACAACTGGCTTATGAGGCGAATGATGCCGAGTGGGAGGAGGCTGCAACTCGAGAGCAGCTTTCTTTCGCAGCTGGCGACCCAAAAAAAGGCGCGAATGCTTTCCATCAGATTTTCCTTTTCATAAAAATCCTCAGAAACTCACCTGTGAGCCGTTTGCCAAGTTTCGCTTTGATCCCCCGGCAGCTACAGCCCGAAATCCCATTTCAACCTTCTCAATCCCGCAGCCTCTCCGGCTGTCCCGTGGCCGCGCTCAACAAGCTGGTGAAGAGCCGTAACACGGGCAAAATTGCAGGTGAGGGAAGAGGCGCAACTTAAGCCGGCTTTGATTGCAGAAGTGGATTATTCCGCTTTGGTAACTTTGAATCCAAGCTAATAAGTCCGCCTGCGAATATTGAACTGTTAGAGGCGCTTTGATTCAAAAAGTAGAATATATAATTTATAGCGAACATTACTACTACTACTACTACTACTACTACTACTACTACTACTACTACTACTACTACTACTACTACTACTACTACTACTACTACTACTACTACTACTACTACTACTACTACTACTACTACTACTACTACTACTACTACTACTACTACTACTACTACTACTACTACTACTACTACTACTACTACTACTACTACTACTACTACTACTACTACTACTACTACTACTACTACTACTACTACTACTACTACTACTACTACTACTACTACTACTACTACTACTACTACTACTACTACTACTACTACTACTACTACTACTACTACTACTACTACTACTACTACTACTACTACTACTACTACTACTACTACTACTACTACTACTACTACTACTACTACTACTACTACTACTACTACTACTACTACTACTACTACTACTACTACTACTACTACTACTACTACTACTACTACTACTACTACTACTACTACTACTACTACTACTACTACTACTACTACTACTACTACTACTACTACTACTACTACTACTACTACTACTACTACTACTACTACTACTACTACTACTACTACTACTACTACTACTACTACTACTACTACTACTACTACTACTACTACTACTACTACTACTACTACTACTACTACTACTACTACTACTACTACTACTACTACTACTACTACTACTACTACTACTACTACTACTACTACTACTACTACTACTACTACTACTACTACTACTACTACTACTACTACTACTACTACTACTACTACTACTACTACTACTACTACTACTACTACTACTACTACTACTACTACTACTACTACTACTACTACTACTACTACTACTACTACTACTACTACTACTACTACTACTACTACTACTACTACTACTACTACTACTACTACTACTACTACTACTACTACTACTACTACTACTACTACTACTACTACTACTACTACTACTACTACTACTACTACTACTACTACTACTACTACTACTACTACTACTACTACTACTACTACTACTACTACTACTACTACTACTACTACTACTACTACTACTACTACTACTACTACTACTACTACTACTACTACTACTACTACTACTACTACTACTACTACTACTACTACTACTACTACTACTACTACTACTACTACTACTACTACTACTACTACTACTACTACTACTACTACTACTACTACTACTACTACTACTACTACTACTACTACTACTACTACTACTACTACTACTACTACTACTACTACTACTACTACTACTACTACTACTACTACTACTACTACTACTACTACTACTACTACTACTACTACTACTACTACTACTACTACTACTACTACTACTACTACTACTACTACTACTACTACTACTACTACTACTACTACTACTACTACTACTACTACTACTACTACTACTACTACTACTACTACTACTACTACTACTACTACTACTACTACTACTACTACTACTACTACTACTACTACTACTACTACTACTACTACTACTACTACTACTACTACTACTACTACTACTACTACTACTACTACTACTACTACTACTACTACTACTACTACTACTACTACTACTACTACTACTACTACTACTACTACTACTACTACTACTACTACTACTACTACTACTACTACTACTACTACTACTACTACTACTACTACTACTACTACTACTACTACTACTACTACTACTACTACTACTACTACTACTACTACTACTACTACTACTACTACTACTACTACTACTACTACTACTACTACTACTACTACTACTACTACTACTACTACTACTACTACTACTACTACTACTACTACTACTACTACTACTACTACTACTACTACTACTACTACTACTACTACTACTACTACTACTACTACTACTACTACTACTACTACTACTACTACTACTACTACTACTACTACTACTACTACTACTACTACTACTACTACTACTACTACTACTACTACTACTACTACTACTACTACTACTACTACTACTACTACTACTACTACTACTACTACTACTACTACTACTACTACTACTACTACTACTACTACTACTACTACTACTACTACTACTACTACTACTACTACTACTACTACTACTACTACTACTACTACTACTACTACTACTACTACTACTACTACTACTACTACTACTACTACTACTACTACTACTACTACTACTACTACTACTACTACTACTACTACTACTACTACTACTACTACTACTACTACTACTACTACTACTACTACTACTACTACTACTACTACTACTACTACTACTACTACTACTACTACTACTACTACTACTACTACAGAGCTGCAGTCCGTGCTCTGCCGAATCCGGGAGGGCGGCACAGCACCTCTGGCGGCAAATCCGGGCCAGCAGCTCCCACTGCCGACATCCGATACTGCCGTCTGCCTGACGAACACCTACGCCGATGTTAAGACCGAGGACCCCGCCGAAAATGGCGGCGGCTGTTGCAGCGTCCTCGGAGTGGACAGCTGCGTCCTAAACGACGACGTGGTGGCCGTCAGATCGTCTGACATCGAGGGTGACGCGTCGTCCGACGCCGAGGACGCCGTTGCCGACGCCGAGTTCGGCGAGAAAAGAATCAGCGCCGTCGAGTACGAAGCGGACGACGCAGCCTCGTCAATCCAAGAAGCTGCGGCAGCCGCGCCTGACGCTCCGATCGACCTGCGCGTCGGGGCCACCGCCGGCAACGGGGGCTCAGCGCAGCAAGAAACTGGGGAGCGGGCGGAAGCCGCTTGCACGATGGAGGCCCGGGCCAGACTAGAAGACGACAAGGAGCTTAAAGAAGACGATCAGGAGCAGCAGCAGCAGCGGCTAGCTGGCGGACAGGAAGATGGATTGCCGGCGGGCGAGATCACTGTGCCCGAGTACACAGCTGTCAAGAGGTACGAAATTCAAGTTTGTTCCACCTTAGATTGCCGCTGCAATCTCTGGCAGCTCTAACCCCAACCCGATTGCCGACCCCGCAGCTACTCCAGCCACCGCAGGGAGAAAGAGCTGCTGCACTGCCCGACCCCGGGCTGCGACGGCTCCGGCCACGTGCTTGGCAGCTACTCCAGCCACCGCTCGCTGTCCGGCTGCCCCAGGGCCGACCGCAGCCTCGTGCTGCTGCACCACGTCGAGCAGAAGTGCCCGACCCCCGGCTGCGATGGGTCCGGACACGCCACGGGCAACTACAGCTCGCACCGCTCCCTGTCGGGCTGTCCGAGGGCCCGCGGCGCCAAGAGAAGCGCCGCCTCCGCTGCCAACGCCGCGTCGGCCGCAGCTAACCGGAACGGCGACAGCGACAGGTGAGGCTGTGAGACGCCGGTGGAAATTTTCTAGGCTTCAGAGGCGATTTCGCTACTAATACTACTGTTAGTATCGAGCAGGGGGCAAGAGTTCAGACAGTCAGCCAGTGCATCCCGCATCAACCCGCAGAGCCTCCCAGTCGCCGCCGTGCAGCGAGCCCAGCAAGAAGGCCCGCTCAGAGCCGCGCACCCCGACGCCGCATCCAGCGACTTCCCCGGCGCCACCACCGCTGCCGCCGCCTCCTATGCCGTCGGCACCATCAGCGCAGCAGGCGGCGAATCATCCAACTGCGGCCAGTGTCGCCCGAATCGCCGGCAGCGGCCTCCGGGTGCCTCAGCTGCCGCAGCTGTCGCAGCAGGTGCCACAACCGCCGCCGCCACCGCCGCCGCCTCCGCCGCCGCCACCACCGCCGCCTTTGGCTCAGCAGCCACCTTCGCTCGCGGAGGCTCCCGACGCGGAGCGCAGGCGGGCTCTGTGCGAGCAGAACGCGGCGGTGCAGGAGCACATCATGCGGATGCAGGCGGCCTACCTGGCCTCAGCGGCTGAGATCCAATTGCTTGAGGAGCGGCACCAGATGATGTCGCAGCACATTCACCTGCTTCGGGCGGCTATGCTGGAGTACAGCGCCTTCGGCCAGTCCACCGCGGCAGCCGCGGCTGCAGCGGCAGCAGCCGCCATTGCTGTCTCAGCCCCGCAGCAGCATCAGCCACCCCTGTCGCTGCCACTGCCACCGCCGCCGCCGCCTCTGCCGCCGATGTCGACACCTCCTTGTCCATTGACCGCCGCCGCAGCTGCCGCAGCCGCCGCAGCCGCCTCCAACCGGAGCAGCGGACCGAGCTCCCCACCCAGAGCGCCAGGAGCCGTGCTCAGCCTCGATAAAATTCTCGCCGGTTCAGCGCTGCCGCCGCCGCCTCCCCCGCCGCCTCCACCGCCGCCGCCGCCGCTGCCAATGCAGCTGCAGCATTTGCAGGCGCACAGGCTCGCTGGCAAGGACTTTGCATCCGTGGCAACGTCAATCGCCGCCGGTCCCTTCGTGCTGGCGCCGTTCCTGCCGCCAGGGCTGGGAGGCGGCGGCGGAGTCTAGGCGGGCTTGCCGACCTTGGACGCTCTCTCGGAGTCCTCACTGGCCCGCTGCACAGCACCCGTATCCACTAACCATTGCCTGCTCGAGGCACATCGATTTTCGTTTTTACACTTGACTGTCAATCCGATTATCCGTCTGTGTTTCGTCTTTTGTGCAATAACCTTGGCTTTGTCTGCCCTAAATTTGTAGTTTCCTGTAAAAAGCTATACTTGATAAAACTTTGCTTTGCTTTTGCACTTTGCTTTGCTTGTTGTTTTTGTTGTCGTTGTTGTTGTTGTTGTTTCTGTTGTTTCTTGTTGTCTATTGAGAGCGCGCCACAGCAAATGTTATTAGCCGGCTTGTGTTTCTTCAGAAATCATTTAATCTGCACCATCCTCTTTGGTGTCTGGAAGTCTCATTGCCACATGGGTCGGGAGCGGTGGCTGTCCAACAAAACCTGTCAGCCTGTCGGCAAGTGAAAATTTGACAAATCTCAGCATCACAAAGACGGAACCGTTGTGTTCCTTTTCACTGCACAGCTGCAACTCCCGCACCATCCACACAAAGCCCAACTTTCTCATCTTTCTCATCTTTCCAAGTAAAAAATCTGATCGGAATAAAAATAAGACAGAAAATTCGCTTCTTTTCTTTGAAGTTTTTAATTTCCCAAAAGTTAAGGCAGTCCTCGACGAAAAAAAAAAATCAATTAGAAAGAAAGCTTGCGCTTGTCTTGATTTGAATTCTGTTTGATTTCTGGGGTCCACACGATTTCCATGAGGATATTTAAATCTGCTCCTAGAAGAGGCTGCAATAATAATAATGTAGTAATATTTTAACGTTCGATTCACACTACTTATGACCAAGTTTTAAGTAACATGCAGCGCATTGGGTAGATAAACTCTGAGAAGCAGAAAATTTGAGACTGGCAAGCTGCCAATGGCATTTGAGGCACATGCTGTTGCCATGGCGCCAGAATCTCTTCCCTTTCTTGCCATCTACATAGGGAGAAGACAGGGATTTCATGTTGTCATCCCAGCTTCTGTCAGCCGTCTCAACTCCATTTATCTTTAATTCGCCCAGCCCCAAACATTCTCCTCCCCCAAACTCAACAAACTCCTAGCTCAACTCTCGCTTAGAGAACGCCCAGCAGTTTCATGGCATCCGCGGAAAGCGCTGGAAAGTTGGAGGGGGCAGGCGAGGGGGGGGGCGGCTTCCCCACGGTCCGCCGGATTGAGCAGACTGACCGCGCCCAGCACTTGAAGCGGCCATCGAGATGGCACTGGAAGAATGGAAAACAGGAAACAATTTCCAACAAAAGCATTTTTCCTCCGATTCCAATAGAGAGATGGCTTAACAATGACAAATGAGTGATGGAAGACGGCTGAGAGAGGATCTGACGTGAGATTAGATAACAGTTGTGAGATATATGCGTCGGGATAAGGGATCAGGGCAAATGATCGAAGATAGAAATTGAGGTAAAAGAAATAAGATAGCCAGGCGGATGGGATATGGACGAGAAGATTTACATGGAGTTCGCAGAGGAGAGAGAATATTCACAGAGAGATCACAGAGGAGAGAGAAGATTCACAGAGAGATCACAGAGGAGAGAGAAGATTCACAGAGAGATCACAGAGGAGAGAGAAGATTCACAGAGATCACAGAGGAGAGAGAAGATTCACAGGGAGATGAGAGAAAGGAGGTTAAACAGAAATGAGAAAGGAAAGGAGAGAAGCAGAGAAGGGAGAGCGGCAGTGGAAGAATGAGGGAAGTGTGAGAGAACAGGAAATGGAACAGGAGATAAGGGCCAGCTGTGACAGACAGCCGATCCCAGGGAAGAATACCGCAACCGGGTACAGACGAATAAGAGCTGGATGTTTCAAATCCTCCGAGAGGCGGCCATTTAAAGTTCCAATCCGGGACATTTTCCCACTCGCAGAGTTCGCCAGAGAGATTAAGGCTCACGGGAGTGCTCTTTCATTTTCAGATAATCCCCGGATTTTTTCAACAAAAAGCCAGCTCAAAATCTTCTCTCGCCAGAGTTCACATTTTAATTTTGTATTTTCAAATCTGCTTCTTCACAACAGAGCAGAAAGAGAGGCCCCGGATGGGGCTTGGCGTGTCTGCATCTGCAGAGTGTATTTCTTCATCAAACAGCCTCGAACAGCCTCAAACAGCCGGGTGTAAATAGAGCACAGGAAGCGGTATGGATCAATCTTATTCACAGCCGCAAATTCCTATAAAAAATGGTATAGAACCGATGCAGCAAACTAGGGGCATTGCTTTGATAAAGCCAAAGTAACTCGCTTCAAAAAATCACAGCGTCAATTGATAAATAAATGAGGCGAATAAAATACATAATAATAACTTTCTGCTTGGGTTCAGCTTGTACTCATAGGGTTAGAAATAGAATCAGGGAATAAGGAATAAAATAGCACTCATTAGGCAGAGCGAATACTGGGCTTTATTAGGCAATTAGGAGGATAGGGAATGCACTAGCTAAAGGGTCGGAGGCCGCCCCATCCTGAACAGCTCGGCGAAGCTGTCCCTGACTGCGTCGCCGCAGAAGCGCCATTGGCTCCAGAAGCCGGCGTTGCGGCCGACTTCGTTGACAATCACGACGGTGGCGGCGGAGCTGCCGCTGTGGGCCTCGGAGACCAGCAGGTGGCTGACCTGGCCGAGGCCGAGGCCGTCGGGCGCCTGGCCGCAGTTCGCGTCCGCCACAGTCCAGACGTTGCCGGCCTCCAGCCCGACGGTCCGCAGTGCGACCACGTCGCCGACTGAACGGCCGGCCAATAGGAGGCCGGTTCCGGGTTCGAATCCTAATCGGCTGACAAAAGCCGGCGCGCCCTGGGCGACGGGGCGGCTGGAGCTGGCCGAAGCGGCTGCGGCCTCCCTGACCTCGGCGGTCTGCTCGTCGCATAGGAGGCTCTCGCCGACCAAGGGCGGGCCAGGGTCGGCCAGGGTGAAGGCGCGGGTGAAGCGCAGCTCGAGGGTGTCGAACTCGCGGACGATGGGGCTCCGGCGCAGCGACAGATAGAGGTGGCGGCCCGCGGCGTCGGCGACAAGGCATTCAACCTCGCCGGGCAGGTCTGCAAAGGGGCGGGCTTAAAACTACAGAAACCCAACCAGAAGTTGTAGCCCAGTGGCTAGGGCATCTGTCTTAAATAACCGGAAGGTCGCGGGTTCGAACCCCTGCGCTCTAGGAGACAATTTGTGCATTTCTAGTAAAATTTTTGGCGGGCTCACCCTCGGGCACTGGCAGCATGCTGAGGCTCTCCTTATTCAGCGCCACAAGCTGGGAGCAGCAGCGCCTGACCCCCGGCTGGCCCGGCTCGTGTTTCCGCACGGCGAACCAGTTGGCGTCCGGGCAGTGCGCCACGGCGCTCACCCGGTGCTCCTGGGCCAGCAGGCGGATCTCGTGGCGCAGCTGACGGACCGGGGCGCCCGACAGGCTGACCAGCTGCGAGTCGCTGAAGCCGGTGAACAGCAGCAGGTTCTGATGGCCCGTCACCAGCAGGCGGTCCCTGGCCGAGTCGTAAAACAGGGCGGACTCGACCGAGCTGGGCTGGCAGTCGAGCGGCAGCTCGCGCAGCACGTGGAAGCCCTCCGGACGGCCGTTCCTGTACGAGCAGATCTGCAGCTGCGGCTTCAGGCCGGGCGACCAGGTCAGCAGGCAGTAGACGGAGCGGGCGCGGCGCATGCTCACCACGGCCGGCCCGGCCGAGAACGTGGGCGCCTGGCGCCACCAGCCTGTGTCGAGGTCCAGGATGGCAAACTGGCGGCTCTGCTGACGGCTGGCGGCTGTTGACGAGGCCGGCAGCTGCATCCACAGGAACAGCACCAGCACGGAGGACTCCAGCAGCTTTGGGGAGGGAGGGTGCAGGGCAGGAAGTTTACAAAATCGCTTATTTGAACTGCAGGAGGCGTATAATTGAATTAGAGCAAGAGAGTAGCTGTGGGTAGCGGATTCGGAGTAGCAACTAGAAACACCTGACTAGAAGAGGCGAGGCAGGGCGGGAAAGCAGGTGAAAGTGGTGAGTTGCACACACCAGCAACTGAATCTGTTTGCTTCAGTGCGGGGGCGAGCGGTTTGAACTGGCGCGAGCAGGGCGCCTGACCAGCCTGAACGAGGACCAGCTACTCTCACTGCGTGTCAGCCCTAGGGGACGCCAAAAACCGTTTGAGTTTAACAACCGGTTAACCGGTTTTAAAAACCACAATTTTCCAGTGCGTCAGTTTCCAAAAGAGACATGTTTACTGAGCTAGCAGCTTTAAAAGTGCATGTCAAATATCAATTTAAACCTATTTACTATTTGTTGTTCCCTCTGCTTTGACCCCTTAGAGTTGCTGCTTAACTAGCTTAGCTTTATAGTTTAATATGATTTATTCAGTATATTAATAAGCTACGAGCGTACTATCTTAACTCCTTGACTCTTTCCTGTCTTCTGGTCTATCTTTTCCATCTCTCCAATTCTCTCTTCTCACATTCTTCTATCTAATCTAGGTCTCTCTCTCTTGCCCCCTCCCCTATCAGTAGCCGTTATCTCCCCGAGCCCGTTGAACTGTTGGAAGTCATTAAAGTTGCGCAACAGGTCCACGCGGCGGCGTAAACTTCAATTTGCGAATTTCCACACGCGCTCACACAAAGACACAAAGACACCGCCGCCTTCAAATGCAGGCAATGAAATGGCAGATTAGGGCAGATAAGACCCTGGCAATGGAGAAACCGAAACTCAAACCGGTTGGCATCAATTTTTGAAATGGAACATTCAAAAATTCATTTGAAGCCCGTTAAAATGCACGATTAAGTTAAGCGGAAATCATTCAAGCACGGCAGTTAGGAAGAGATTAACTAACCCGAGGCGATGCCTAACAAACGCACCGAAGCTGTCAACAACTTAACAGAAGAATAAAAAAGTTCAACTGCTAGAATTTGGTCTGCTAAACCGCTCCGGAGCTTCAATAAACAGTAGAGAATAAAAAACTGCAGTTAAACTCCAAGTTGGTTGACAGTTCTGGCTGGCTCTGGAGCAGCTCAGCAGGCAGCCGGACTATAAAATAACAGTTTTATTATTATTGAGTACGGGACTCAATTGTGAGTTCGGGCTCGCTCGCAGCAATGGGGGTATGGCGGCGCGGGGGGCAACGCATTTGTTGCACCCATGCTGCACCCTCGCCAACAATACAGATGGCGTTATTTAGCTGCTATTCTAAGAACCCATAAACCCTGCCCAGACGTCATTTATATTGAAAACAAGCAAACCGAACAGTGGGTCGACATGGACTGCTGAAAACTGAGCACCAGGACTGGAAACACATTCGCTTTTATCTGTTTATTCAATTTGAATAAGCCATGATTCACTGTGATTCACAACTGACGATTGCGGTATGTCACCTTGACTGACAGGCTGTTTACAAGTTTTCAATCGAAAACAAAATACCAGTCCAGGTTCACTGTGTCAGTAGTCCACGAACCATGAAATTGTAGTTCACATTTTGATCGCTATTCAAGGCTCTGACGTAAGTAAGCCACACCCGTTCCCAACAACCAACCAAACAAGGAAGAAAGCTAACCACACTAGTAACTGCACGGCTTGCACAACCACCACCGCGGTATTGCCGGTTGCTGGGGGCTTTAGGATCACCGGCAGCACCCTGTGAGCATCAGGTTTCTATAATGCAGAATTGATACGAAGGGTATAGAGCTGTGGAGCTTTGGAGCTGTGGAGCCTTAATCCTCGGTTGGTGGGGGGGGGGCATATAGTCGCTCGTCAAATTCCTTCGAAGGCTTGGAAGGTCAGCGGGTTCAATGAAGGTCAGCTGCTTGTTAGCTTGACGTATACGGTCAATTAGGGATAATGCTAAAGGACGATGGGAATAACTGAGGGAGAGCAAAGTAAAGGGAGCGGAAAACGAGCTTGAAAGAGAGAGTAAAAACTAATAGGGGCGGAAAAGGGGATGATGTAGAAGGAGGAAAGAGGATGTAGAAGGAGGAAAGATGATGTAGAAGGAGGAAAAGAGGATGTGGAAGGAGGAAAAGAGGATGTAGAAGGAGGAAAAGAAGATGTAGAAGGAGGAAAGAGGATGTAGAAAGAGGAAAAGAGGATGTAGAACGAGGAAAAGAGGATGTAAAAGTAGGAAAAGAGGATGTAGAACGAGGAAAAGATGATGCAAAAGTAGGAAAAGAGGATATAGAAGGAGGAAAATATGATGTAGAAGGAGGAAAAGAGGATGTAAAAGGAGGGAAAGAGGATGTAGAAGGAGGAAAAGATTATGTAAAAGGAGGGAAAGAGGATGTAGAAGGAGGAAAAGATGATGTAGAAGGAGGAAAAGAAGATGTAGAAGGAGGAAAAGATGATGTAGAAGGAGGAAAAGAAGATGTAGAAGGAGGAAAGAGGATGTAGAAAGAGGAAAAGAGGATGTAGAACGAGGAAAAGAGGATGTAAAAGGAGGAAAAGAGGATGTAGAAGGAGGACATGTCGTAGAGGAGGAAAGGAGGATGTAAAAGGAGGAAAATAGGATGTAGAAAGAGGAAAATTGGATGTAAAAGGAGGAAAAGATGATGTAGAAAGAGGAAAAGAGGATGTAAAAGGAGGAAAAGAGGATGTAGAAAAGACGACACAGAACGGCGGGGCCAAGCGCAACTGAACGCGAGAGCGAGGCATCAAGCGGCTCAAGACAACAAAATTCAAGCGCCGAAAAAAAGCGGCGAGCGAGACGGCTAGCAGACCGGGGCGATAACGGAGCCGGGGGGAAATGAATATGCATGCATGTTGTTGTTGTTGGCTAACCACAGCGGCGCGTCTGATGAAGAGCCCCCCCACCACCCCGGAAGCTGAGAGCTGCAACGGCAGGGTCAATTTGTGCTGAACAGAACTGCGCGCTGCGGTAAATAATTCCTGGCCATGCTGGCAGACGGCCAAGCGGCAAATTTATCCGCTTCTTTTAGCGCACAAACTGTGGCAGCAAACTGAGCAGGGGAGTCGAATCCGCTCCACTACGCCAGACAGGAAGGCCAGACGGAGCCCCAGACGGGGAGGTCAGTTGATTTGCATAAACAGCGGAGCAGAGGAGGGGAGCTTCGGTTTGACAGCGCTGCCGCGTGATGGATGGGCGTCGATTTGCACCAATTGAGATCCCAGTGGCGAATAGTCGTATATCTCCCAGCAGCTCAGCCAGGCAGGCAGCATCTGGCTCGAGTTTTGCCGGAACGAGTAGCAGAGGGCTAGGCTAGCGGGAAGGGCTTTAGGTCGTAGAGACGGCCCTGGCAGCCCCGATAGCAGCAGCTAGTGAGTCACGTGGGCAACCGCTATCTATCGCTTGTTGTAATCGGGAGGGGGAGAGAGTAGGGGGGGCTCAAAACGTGAGGCGGCCTGTTGCTGCATGCTTGGCTACTTCGAGTTGCGGTAGGACTGCATGCTTCTATACTTGAGGGGAAAGATAATCTCCAGCGCCTCAGCGGCCCCTCCCACAGAGAGTTTTCGCAAGCATGTAACACAGGGAACTTGGCAAGAGTTGGAGGCAAGGCTGGCCGCCGCAGCTGCTGGCACTCTCGGGTCCGGGGACTCAAGAATTGGCCACTCAAAATGCAAGTCAAGCGCGCCTCAAGTGTGGGAGGGGAGTTGCGCGTTTTTATTCTTTCTTGGCCAGAAATTGCTGAATTGCAAACGGCAATGAAACTATGCCAATCTGAAATCAGAATGACATGTGTGAAAATTTTGATAGTCGGAAATCGGATAGCAAAAGTGGGAATATTTAGAGAGCTGCGGGAGGCGCAGACTGGGACGAGAATAAAGTTGCAGAAAATTCTGTGCTCCTTTTTCTCCAACTATTTGCTTTAACTAAAATTAGGCCAGCGTGGCTTGGCATTAGCAAGTCCTAAGCTTGAGCCATGCGCTGCACATGTCAGTGACGTCTGTCAACGTGAGAGCGACGCGTGTACCGCACCGACTGGAGTGCGCAGCAGGGCAGGGGAGAGGGGACAGGCAGAGCAGGCCGAGACAGTTCACGGTGCACAGTCTGCCAGAGGAGAGCTAAATCAAACAAAGCCACGTCGCCATGGCAGGACCAGCGGCCTCCCTCACTCACCCACCCCGCCTACGGGCCGTCCCTCCTCCGCATTCCGCAGTTGTAAAGTGCGCGAGCACTGAATCCCAGAGATGACAATTCAGAGCGTGGCAAAAGTTTCCTTTTAATCCGCTTAATGAGTTTTTATTATTCGGCTAACACAATCAGCTGAATGCAAAATTATTTATAGCTGGCAGCAGGCGATAAATGAAAAGCTGCCAGCAGTGCGAACGCACTTTCCCAACTCGCTTTACAAACCCAGCAGATTTATTAAGCTGTTTGTCCCTAAAACTGGGACAGTTTATGGAAAGCAGAATTTGCCGCGCTTCTTTTGTTGGGCGATATCGAAAAACTGGACTGCGGCTTCGACTAACCCGCGCCCGCCGTTATTCTCGCTAGAGAGAGAAAGTTCAGGTTCGCACGGCCGCCTTAACGGACAGACGGCAGTGAGACGCGAGCTCTCCCGACCCAATGTACCCGTCGCCAAAGGGGCAGGTGGACGGAACAGGCGCGGGCCAGCGAGACAGAAACCAGTCACCGGGAGTGAATCATGCTTGCTACGGCGCGGATGTAGGATGGGAGACAGCGCAGACAGGGCAGGGGGACGGAATTTCCCTCGTGACCCGAGAGCCGAGGACGAGAGCGGTGCCAGCGGGTGGCCAGCAGGGGAGAGCCGTGTAGAGGAAGCGGAGGAGGGGGGCGCAGACGCGTGGGTCTAAAAATAGAAGCAGGCAGAGGGCGCGAGATGCTAGCTGAACTGAACAAGAGGCAATAGGCGAGATGCGTATGCGATAGCTTTTAAAGGGAATGCTGAGTGCGTCTGCGTCACACAGCACACAGCTTGAAGTGGGGCTGGAGTGGATGGGGTGGCTGCCCCCTAGATCCCCCGTGACCGCCAGACCATGTGACTGTCTGGGGCCGTAAAGGCCGAACGCTTGTCATTGGCTGGGCCGGGAAGAGGCAGTGTGAGGGGGCGGTTTTAGTATTAGAAAGGAGTCCCGGGCCAACGCCCTCGGGACAAGAACTGAGAATCACGTGCTCCGGGACAGCCACCCCTCTCCCGCCCACAGGGCCCACAAAAGCAAGAGACGGAGACTCGAGCCAAGAAATTTTCTATATCCAAAACACATACCGAACCCAAAAGCGTCCGCATTTAGTGCCTAAATAAAAATAACGAACTTCCACATATCCATCAAACTTACAGCAAAGCCAAGCAAAAGTCAAATAGCTTCTAATATTTAAAGCAAAAGAATAGAAGTGTTTCAGCAAGCGAATACACCACTGGCACGCACATTGGCAGGCCATGCGAGCATGAGCGGCAGTATTCAACTGTTAACCCAACAAGGCAGCGGCCAGATCAAAACCCACACAGCACAGCAGCAACAGCAGAAACTCGGCAGCGGCGGCGGCAGTCAGCTCCGCAGACAGCTGAAGCGCCTAATCGGGCAGAAGAAGCAGCAAAAGCAACTTCGCCAGCAGCATCAGCAGCACCTGGCAATGCAACCGCAGGTGTACGTCGTGGGCAGTCCCAACATCAAGTCTCCATTCCTGCGCATCGCCCACGTCAGCGACACATGCGAATCGGCCGACCAGGGCGCTTCGTCGATCTACGAGGCGGACGTGCTGGTGCACACTGGCAACCTGAACAGCTACCAGTTCAGCAAGCACTTCTTCAAAGACAGCGAATTCCTCAGTCAGGTGAAGGCCATCAACGCCTTCTTCAACAGCATGCCGCACAAGTACAAAATCTTCGTGGCCGGACCCAACGAGATCTTTGACGCCGAGTCGCGCGAGAAACTGCAGGCGCTCTTAACCAGCTGCATCTACCTGCAGGACTCCAGCTGCGTCATTGATGGCGTCCGGTTCTACGGCACGCCGTGGGCCGTCAGCCGGCGCGGCATCGACAGCCGCGGCTTCGTCAAGTCGCACGCCGAGCTCAAGACAATGTGGTCCAATATCCCGGATGACGTTGACGTATTTGTTGCGCCATCGATTCCAACTAATTCCATGTACGAGGATCTCGTTGCGAGAATAAAGTGAGAATCCTTTATGTTTATCGATTGCTAACAGAACGGTTGTACCGAACTATCTCCACCTTTGACATTGCACTCCGAGCCCGAACCTGATACCATTGGGCTTGCGCCAGCCTGCATCCTTTATGTGCAGCTTGAGAACCTTGAGCAGCTTACAGTTCAATGCTCGATGGATCCATGAAGTACTAGCTATTAATTAGAGAACTTTGCGCTTGCACTTGAGTCCCTCACAACACCGGCACTGTCAGTGTTCCCGCTAAGCTCAGCACGTCGCATCTCCCCAAACACATTCGCAGGCCGAAGCTTTTCCTCTACGGCGCCAGGCCGGACCGGCCGAGCCGCTCGGACCCGAACGGCGAGGAGAACTGCGTCAAATTCAAGGACAACGTCATCTTCGCTAACGGCCACGTGGCCTGCTCGGGCAAGCGCGGCCTATTCGACTTCTACGCCGACGCTAACAGCTCGCGGGAGACGCGGCTGCCAAAGATTTCGCCGCAGGCGGCCAGCGAGGCCTTGCAATCGCTGCCGTTGCCTAGGCG
Organism: Macrostomum cliftonense; assembly: GCA_950096795.1. NCBI lineage: Eukaryota > Metazoa > Platyhelminthes > Macrostomidae > Macrostomum > Macrostomum cliftonense. Next base: position 67,094 of record CATNEM010000259.1, on the reverse strand, counting down.
ACGGTACAGCCTCCTAAGCTGCATCCACTCCTGATGGCAAACTGCCGCAGCAGAAGCAGTAAATAATCACTTCCCGGATGCGGAGCGCAGCACAATCCACACAACTCTCCCAGCGAGAGAGCAATAGGAACTTTATTTAACCCATGCAAGCCTGATGTCTGTACATATGATAATCTGATGCTTAACATTTACCTCAAGCTCGCACTGTAACCAGCTGTACATAAGGTCGAGCGTGTACAGTGCCATCCTGCAGCCCCATGTAAATTGCTTCATAAATTTGCGTCAATTTATATTTGTTGCTCTTTGTTTAAAAATTGTGATAAAACCCGCCAATGTGACGCCACCTCAATATAATCGCTCATTGTTTACATACTATTTTACATATTACCGATATATTCTGCATGCGTATTGCTTCAGATTTTGTGTACTCCCGGCAACCCTGCTGAATACCTCCTGGGCCTAGCTACGCCGACAAATGATCCTCACTGAATCCCCTAAGTGCTCAGCTTCGCCGCATGCTGCACAATTCAATCAGATTGATGCGTGCGCCCTCCGCTGCAATTGTAAACCAGCTCTGACGAGCTATAAATAGCCCCATCAGCATCAAGGATGTTTATTAATTTTCATCTCCCAATTGACGAGTGTACAAAATCCGATGACTTAGTGGGTGGTGAGTCAATGTACAGTTCTTCTCTATAGCGACAGGACATGCCTGCTTGTAAATAGTGATAAATATACTCTGAGATGAATGCCAGTTCGCTGGCTGCAGTCGCGGAGTCAGAGAGGGGGACTCGCTCTGGCGGCAACCCTCCCTCTCTTTGACTTCAGATTCCATGAATTCAATTAAAACTATTTCTTCAATCAGTTTGCTTTAGTTTACTTTGACCGGAACTGACGCTGCAGTCAAGGATGTCCTTGTAGATTTTTATAAAAATTCTAACGTGGTGTGGACTTGGGCTTCCTGTGTGCCCAAGATGGATTATCTAGCTGCTTTTAATAACCACCAGATAGTCTCTAGCTGATCTTAACATCAACCGATATCTGCCAGATAATCTCTAGCTGATCTTAACATCAACCGATATCTGCCAGATAATCTCTAGCTGATCTTAACATCAACCGATATCTGCCAGATAATCTCTAGCTGATCTTAACATCAACCGATATCTGCTAGATAATCTCTAGCTGATGGATCTTAACATCAACCGATATCTGCCAGATAATCTCTAGCTGATGGATCTTAACATCTACCGATATCTGCCAGACATTCCCTAGCTGATCTTAAAATCTACCCATATCTGCCAGATGCAACATAGATGAAACTTCTAGACACGGAGAAATGGTCACGTGACATTATTTGATCCAAGAATTCAAAATAGTTCAACTGCTGCAACTTGTAACAGTCGTCTAAAGCAAACATTTAAAAATGCATTGAGAACGATGCCAGGTGACTCGATAGAAGAATCAAACTGTCAATTCTCAAGCAAAAAACTGTTCAACTTGAGTTCTAGAACGCGACCGCCTCCCATGCAGCAGGCCTTTTATTTCAATGTGACTCGAATCAGCAGCAGCAGCAATCACCCGATCAGGCAGGCCAATTCTACATTTCGGGGCCGCCCACACCCCCTAGCCAAGGAATCGGACACTATAGGTGAAATATAGGGAGCAGAGAATAGCTGAGGATAAATTTGGGAAATCAACTGGAGACACCTTGAGTTCGTGTCCAGTGCTGTTGATTCCCCCACCCCCCAAATGTTTGCTCACTTGCTGTATCTCGCTAGCTAACTGACCCTCTGCGGCCGCTCCCACACAGACATACCCCACCCCACTCTGCCACACTGCATGCAATTTGAAAGCATTAAAACAAACTGCGGGCCCCCTATTGCTTTGTCCATAAAATTGTTCAGCAGCAAAACAGTCGGGGGGGGGTGACACGGCATAATCTTGTTGTGCCGGGCTGTATACTGCCCAACCCCCTAGCCTAGTCACATTGTTCCCATAAAGCACTGGTATTATCTCCCCATTGTGAGCGTGCGGGAACAAGGGCGGCAGGGTAGGCGGAGGCCAGCAGGTGCTGCACCCGCGAGCGCAATCGTTTGAAGTTTTTCTTCCTAATGCTGGCCTTCGTATGTAGCTGGCTAGTTAATGCGCTACGAGTATTTGCGCGAAACGCAACCAGATACTAGCTGTAGAGAGTTCTTGTTTTCCATTGGGATTATAGTCCCACGGCCGCGCCCGCCTCAGTAAATAAGCATGCGTGTGTCTGTGTGTGTCTGCTGTTGTGACGCGCGAGCAGCACAGCATGAACACGCTAATTCTCGAGGACGACGTCACACGCGCGTCAACAGCGCGGCTCCGCCCTCGGCGTCTCTAGGCGCGCTTTTCTTAACCAACTCCGCCGCCTCTCCTCCTCTTCCCCCCCCAGGGGATTTCGGGAAAGATTGAATGAAGGAAACTGTAAGTTCAGCTTTCAGGCCTTGAAAGCAGCCCGGCGGTCACATGATCAGAGGATCGGAGGGCTAAAGACGACAGTTCGAGGTGATTCCGACACCTGGAGGGAAAAGGGGGAAACTTGTCCCCTTCGCCTAGTGATGCTCTCGAAGGATATCTTTCCCTCGCAGCCCTTCATCAACTGAAGACTAGCCGCGCCCTCCGATTCCCTAGGAGAGATTTTCATGCGGCTGGCGCACGACTTGCGACTTTTGGCGTTTTTGTCACACGGAGACAGACAGACAGACAGACAGACGGGACCCGCTGGCTGGCTGGGCGGGCATCGCCAGGGCAATGGTCAGGGAAAGCACGTGACAGGCGACAAAAATAAGTCTGATAGCAACCCAGCAGCCCTTCTACCCCCCGCAACTGCCCTTCCTTCCAAAATGTCCCGCTGATCCCAAGACCCAAGCAGAGGCTCACGTGACCTACGCCTCTCCCTGTCCCTCATCCGCCTCCTCACCCTTTGCCCCCGCCGGTGTGTCCTCAGGCGTAGCGGCGCGCTGCCGACTGCCCACTCTATATTCCCAGTTCCCGCTGCTCCACTTCGCCAAGCTAAAGAGGATAAATTGGTTCGGGACGGGGGGGAGTTACGGAAGGCGAGCCAACGCAGCGGCTTGAAGAAATGAAGACGCGAGATTTCTTGGCGACGATACGCGCGAGGGGAAGGGAGAGAGGAGGCGCTCCGGGGCCTTGGCATTCCGCCAGCTCAGAGCTCAGCCCCCCCCCTCTACAGCAGCAAAGATTAGCGGATAGGGGAAGGCAGGCAGCAGCCAGCTCGGGAGGCGCAAATCTGCATGACCCTGCATGAGTCTGAGTTTGGATAATTTTTTTTAACCCCTCAAACCGCATCGGAGAATTAATTTGATGAGGCTCGCTATTGGAAGGATTTTTGATAGCATCATCAGAAGAATCCCATCCAGACAGTGCCGCAGCAAAAAAAGCACTCTGTCTGTTGATGGAAGAAGGGGCAAAGTTCAGCTTGAACTATTTCTAATCAGATAGAGGTGGGCCGCATAGCGAGGCCAGGGAAATCCCAATGGCCAAGTAAACAGGAACCGGCTTCTCCCATAACGTCTCGTCCTTACAAAATATCCGGTCTTGCCGCGCCTTAGCAGCCGATAATAAACTTATTAGATAATCACGTGAGTCCCAGGTGACGCGAAATAAACACAATGGAGCTGGCTGGGCTAGCTGTGACTGGCCACGCGTGAGCAGCCTTTTATCAGCGCTGCAGCAATAAATGCATCGATTTGACCGAGCTGTCGAGACGAGGGCGCTAACAGGCAGACAGACAGACAGACAGACAGACATGCCAAGCTTGCGTGGCACTACGTGACAGATTGAACGGGGATAATCTGGCTGTCTCGAAGTTGACCGAATCCGAGCCGCTTTGTGAATTGTATCCTTTGTGTGAGTGAGAGAGGCAGCCCCCACCCACTGCGCCGCCTGACCTTCGGGCCCAGGCCAAAACAGTCAGTCACGCGCGGTCGCAGGATGCAACGCTTTTTTATCCTTGTCTTGTTTTTCCCTTTTTTTCTCTATCTCTCTCTCTCTCTCTCAGGTTTCCCTTTGTCTGGAAACGCTCGTCGGCAGCTGAAAGCCGCAGAGAGCCGGCGAGGGCGAGGGCGAGCCAGGCGACCCTGCGGCTGCCGGGCCCTGCGTGGTCGCGGCTTCCTGTGCGGCGCGAGGCACGCAAATTTGGGCGGGGAGTGGGGGAGCGCGGGGATTCGCAGACTGAGGGGGAGCAGACACAACTTGCACTTAAGGGGTAAGCAAATAACAAGGTAAATAATTAGGTCGCTAACAACATGACAGCAAAGGTCACTTAGATTCAGTGCACAAAGGGCGTCAAAACAAGACTCTGATGTGTCAAAGAAGACGCAGCGGCGTCAAATTTTGACTCTGCCGCGCTACTCAAACGACGCCAAACGAGGGGGATTTGAGCAGCACGCAACAAAGCAACTAAAAGAGCTACTCACTTCCGTAATGCAAGCGCAGGTGGGCTCAGCCATGGCTCCTACGAACTCCGGGTCGCCGCTGCCGCCGCCGCCCCCTCCGACATTCGGTCGATGAGCCGCCGGCTCCGCATTTGCCGCCTCGGCTCGACCTGAGCCGCCGTCAGTTGGCAGGGCGATGAATCGCTCCAGAGCCCAGCGACTGTGCGACTCCATGGCAACGCAAATGTCTTTGGCAGCGGGCCGGGCGCCGGGGCTGTGGAGCCAGCACTGCTTGGCCAGCTGGCCCAAGTAGGCGGCCTGCTCCGCTTCCTGCACTGTCAGCTCCGGATGGCGGCCGTCCAGGACCTCTTTGGTGAGGTTCTTGCTGCTGGGCAGCTTGCTGAACGGCCGCTCGCCAGTGATGAGCTCGTACAGCACCATACCGAAAGAGTACACGTCCACCTGCGAGGGAGTGTTGAAGTCGATATCAAATCCCCATATCTAATATTTAATTAAAGAATCTCAAATCTTATTGATAAAGTCTCAAATCAATTCTAGAAGTCCCATATCGAATCAAGAAGTCCCACATTGAATCTAGAAGTCCCACGTAGAATCTAGAAGTCCCACATTGAATCAAGAAGTCCCACATTGAATCTAGAAGTCCCACATTGAATCTGAAAGTCCCACGTAGAATCTAGAAGTCCCACGAAGAATCTAGAAGTCCCACGTAGAATCTAGAAGTCCCACATTGAATCTAGAAGTCCCAAATGGAATTTAGAAGTCCCACATTGAATCTAGAAGTCCCACATTGAATCTGAAAGTCCCACGTAGAATCTAGAAGTCCCACGTAGAATCTAGAAGTCCCACATTGAATCTAGAAGTCCCACATTGAATCTAGAAGTCCCACATAGAATCTAGAAGTCCCACATAGAATCTAGAAGTCCCACATTGAATCTAGAAGTCCCACGTAGAATCTAAAAGTCCCAAATTGAATTTAGAAGTCCCACATTGAATTTAGAAGTCCCAAATGGAATCTAGAAGTCCCACATAGAATCTAGAAGTCCCACGTAGAATCTAGAAGTCCCACATTGAATCTGAAAGTCCCACGTAGAATCTAGAAGTCCCACGTAGAATCTAGAAGTCCCACGTAGAATCTAGAAGTCCCAAATGGAATCTAGAAGTCCCACGTAGAATCTAGAAGTCCCAAATTGAATTTAGAAGTCCCAAATGGAATCTAGAAGTCCCACATAGAATCTAGAAGTCCCACATAGAATCTAGAAGTCCCACGTAGAATCTAAAAGTCCCAAATTGAATTTAGAAGTCCCACATTGAATTTAGAAGTCCCAAATGGAATCTAGAAGTCCCACATAGAATCTAGAAGTCCCACGTAGAATCTAGAAGTCCCACATTGAATCTGAAAGTCCCACGTAGAATCTAGAAGTCCCACGTAGAATCTAGAAGTCCCACGTAGAATCTAGAAGTCCCACATTGAATCTGAAAGTCCCACGTAGAATCTAGAAGTCCCAAATGGAATCTAGAAGTCCCACGTAGAATCTAGAACACCAGATTTTATCCTTAGCAGAGTTCTCCTGGTACTGCAGTACGAATGAAGAAAAACAATAACAATAAAACTCCCATAATCCATTTCAACCAAAATAAAATGGTAAAAATAGAAAGCCACGAAGTCAATCACGATAAAAGGCCAATTCATTCGCGGACGCCCATTTTCTGGCTCTTCAAAATCCTACGCCCATGGGCTAGATAATTAATGAAAATTGGGTCGGGAGCGGCGCTGCGGAGCCGAAAGCAGGCAGTAGAGCTGGAAACTGGCAACTAAGCGCGCAGCCAGACAGACAAAAATAAGAGGTGGCGGAAAAAAATTTTGCCCACAAAGTCAGAAGCGGCTCGGCGCGTCTTAGGCCATTTAAAATTAGAAAACTGGCGTTTACATGCGCGAGCAGATCGCGGATCACGCGGTGACCTGAGGCAGCGCCAGGACAAACGCAATGAAAAGCCCGTCGAACAATGCGAGCCGCCAACGCCGATAGCTGAGCGCGGCTTCCCTTCACAGCTTCCCAGCCCCATCAACTGACGGGTTAATGGGAAGACTCCCTACGCGTGCGTGCGCATCTTGTTTTCATTTTTTTCGCGCGAGCGGAATTTCCCATATGGTCCGGAATTTGATAGAAATGGGAGAAATGGGAGAAATGGGAGGCCGACCGCTCGCGCAACAGTTTGCAACCGATTTCAGGTTGCGGAGGGCCGAATATATTGGGTCAGAAATGGGATTTTTTAAGATCGAAAAGGCGGGGCTCTAAGAAGAATGGGAGCTGATCCGGGCGATAAGCGCCGGCAGAACAGCTGCCGCCTGCAGGCCTCGAACCCCAAAGCAGCGAGCGCCTGCACGCGAGCTTCTGCTTCTGCGTGGTATTTTTAGAATGCGGAGGATGCAGCATTGCAGCAGCAATATTTCGCCGCGGTCCGGAGGCTGGCATGGGTCACGGCAGCGCGCATAATGCCTGCCAACTGCCGCGCTAGAGGTTGAATAATAGGCCGTAATGGAGTGACTGGCCCCACTATAGTCAGCTATGCGGCCAAAACAGTGGCTGCTTATTGTGCATTTTGTGTTTACATAAACAGCCCCTAAAGCCAATAATACTTTTTCCTACAAATTGAAAACCGCATTTCAAAAAGCCGCGCCCGCCCGCAGCAGCTAAGGCGAGCCGAATCTCTAACTGGCAATCACCGCCAGAATCAGGCCGCCACTGAGGTGCCAAAATATTTGCGGACCCGAGCGACCCCCGGCTGACCCAGCCTGCCTGGCCAGAGTCGCACTGAGTCAGAGATCGGGCAAGCAGTTGAACACAGATAATAGGAGAAGATAGAGAGAGGCCCGCCCCCGCAACAAGCAGGCGGCAGCGGCAGCAGCACCTCAGCTTGCCTCAGCTTGTTTTGCCAGGCCAGAGTGGCTGCCGCTGGCTCCCGCCCCCCTCCATCGGACACTCGATCCGCTAGCTGCCCTTTTCTCAGCCAGTAGCGCCAGAAATATTCTTCTGACAAATTCTGTTATTGTCGCTCTCTTTTGAGTCACTGGGCCGAGAGAGGGGGGGGGTAGGCGGCTCAGAGACCGACAAGTGGACAGAAAATCTTCTTATTTTTAAGCCCTTTGCACCAAGCCGACCCGGCTCAAGCACGCGGCTGATCTGCTGCCACTGCCAAAGCCGCCGGCAACAACAATGAGACGCGCGTCTGCCGCAGTCCGAGAAAAAAATAATTGGAAAAAACAGTCACAACAATAACAACTACCAATTTAAAAAAATAGAATGCTCTGCGTCAACGAAGCTCGAACTGCTGCAGCAGAGAGCGGAGAGCGGCACTTCACAGTCACATGACCGACTAAACCAACTCGGGAGGCGGAGGTAGAAAATGAATGAGAAGAAAGATACGAGAAAGCGAATAAATTCAATACAGAATGAAGGGTTCCTAGATAAAAATATGAGTAGGGATGGACAGATCTGAGATCTGAGACAGATCTAAACTGCTTGTGATGACGAATGCTAAAATGATTGTTCAACGGACTGTGACAATTCGTGCTTGTGATTTAGCATGTTTTTCAACGAATTGGAGTTATTGATATGCAGACAGAATAAGAATTTCACAGCGACCTGACACAGTGACAGCCAGGACACCCCTGGAAGTTCAGCTCGACCTTGCCAGCACGCCCAGCAAAACAGGCCCGGGTCAGCTGTCGCCAGGCGGATACTAGCGGAAGTTCGCAATGCGCTAATTGCGCAAGCTAGCGAGACTGTCGGCTGTGTTGTTTTTCTGAGGCCCCGAAGGCTGTCCGGCGTTGCAAATTTAATCAACTCATTTGAGAGAAGGCAACGCCGAGCGGAAGACGCAAAACAGGCCCGGTCGCTTAAAATTTAGGCGGGCGGTCGCAGGTGTTGATTAGCCATGCCAAAAGCAACAGGCCGGAGCGCGTGACGTCGAGCGTCAGGTAAACAGCGGGGCGAAGAATTTCTCTTTTAGCCAAGCGGTGATTTATTTCAGTTGTGCTAGCGGAGCAGAAGGCGCGCCAGGCGGTGTCAATATCTTACCAGAAAGGAATGATAGGCGCGCGGCAGCAACACAAGGCGGCACTGATTGATGGTCGCCAGGCCAGGGGCGAAGGCGAGGCCGCGGTAGAGAAAGCAATGCCCAGTTCGGGGCCATAAAGTCGCTATGTTGGACCCACCGCTTAGCGAGTTGGAAATTAAAGCCAAGCAAATACAGAGTAGCGATAAAAGCTTCGGCTTCAGCCACCAAGTTTAGCTCTTCCACTTTCTATTTTTGGTTGTAAAACAAAAATAGAACAAAAATTATGCGATAAAGATGGTTCGAAATGCACTACTCACAGTAGGGGAAGTCGAAAATATATTCTGAAGTGAATTTAATCTTTAGTCACACCGCTTCTAAATCAAAATGGACTAAATAATCCCAGATCCCAATCGGGATTCTCATATTTTCTCACATCCTAGTTCCCCAAACATTCCCCAATACAAAAGCACTCGCCTGCCGCCGCCTACCTTCTCATCATACGTGCAGTCGCGCAGCACCTCAGGCGCCATGTAGCCCGGCGTGCCCTGCCTGCCGGTGGCGCCCTGGAGGCCCGTGTTCAGCGAGGTGCCGTAGTCGCTCAGCTTCACGTGCAACTGGGCGGCCGGGTCCTTGGAGAAGACCAGGATGTTGTCCGACTTGAGGTCGCGGTACAGCACGCTCTGGGAGTGCATGTAGGCCACGGCAGAAATCACCTGCCACCAGGATGGGGATTTTTTTAATCGACGGATCAGAGCGTGATCAGAGTAGCAGCTGGGAGCTCTCCGCCTTCTCACCTGGTAGGCCATCTTGTAGCTGAGAGCCCGGCCCAGCGGCAGGGCGGTCCCGGGCCGCTGCTTGCGCGCCTCCTCGCGCACCTCGGCGAGGGAGCCGAACGGCGCCAGCTCGGTGAGGAAGCAGAGCGGCTCCAGGCAGATGCCACGAAAAGCCACCAGGAAGGGGCTGCGCAACGCCTGCAGGACGTTGGCCTCGTGGCGCATTCGCTTCAGGCCGTCGATGGCCTGGTCGAGGCGGTGGGCTCGGTCCAGCTGCACCAAGGAGTCGGCGGGCGCGCCTGCTCTCCCGCTGCCGAGCTCAACCGATCGAATATTGGAGGAGCCCCGCCGCCCGGACTCCGGGCGCAGCCTGACGGGCTGGTCAGCTTGGCCTGCCGGCTGCTGCTGAAGCTGCTGCTGCTGGTTCAGGAAGCTGTCCAAGTACTTGCTGATCTTGGCAGCTACCGGCTCGTCGCCCAGCCTTCAATGACGCATCGAATTAATTATTTAGAATGCCATAAAGACACAACTCTATAAGGCACAAAAATTATAAGTCATGCAACACCAGCTAAAGGTCACTCCAATTAGATTAAAAGTCACTCCAGCCAGACTAAAAGTCACTCCAATCAGACTAAAAGTCACTCCGATCAGACTAAAAGTCACTCCAATCAGACTAAAAGTCACTACAATCAGACTAAAAGTCACTACTGATGTAGATGAACTTACTTATATAGATTATAACTTATATTATGCTTTCTATGGCACTGACCTCTGAGATGCTCGAGCTGTGACAGTCACTCAAATATATTCATTTCAACTTGGCTTGCCATCGCAGCAGCCCAACGCCTAGTGTTAAGGCAAAGACATATATCATATATAACATGGCATCGCAAGCAGGCATCGCAAGCTTCTAAAAGCAGCTCGTGACGAAACCGCACGATGCCCCCAAAACGGCAGCAACGCTCCACTTCGGCATCACCGCCACGACAAGACCGGCCCTCAGATCGGACAGCAGCAGCAGCGGCATCTGAACAAACAGAGCTCAAACTGTCGTTGCCTGGATTGCACATTCCCCGTTTAGATCTGTCAGTGGATACGATTGACGACTTTGACGCCTGGAAAGCCACCCTAGAGGCATACTTCGACGCGGTCAACATCCAGCGAGACAGAACAGATGGCAATACTGTTGCTCAGAAAAAGATGGCAGCTCGAAGAGCTTGTATGTTAAATGCGTTTACTTCTGCAACCTTCACAAAGTACAAGAACCTCCCACTGACCGACCAGCAGTTCAAGGACCCAGAAGTAGTCATGGACGCAATTAGAGAACACGTGCTCGGACAGGTTAACATCATTGTGGAAAGAAATAGATTTTGGAAACGACAGCAAAACGATGGAGAAAACTTCAACGATTACGTCATGCAATTAAGGGATTTGATGCGTACGTGCAAGTTCTGTGAGCACTCTGAGGACCTCCTGAGAGACAAGATTGTACTGGGAGTGCGAAATCCCGAGACAGTGAAGCGTCTTCTCACACAACCAGACCTTTCACTTGCTGCTGCCCTCGCGATCTGCCGATCTGAAGAAGCATCTGAGAACCAAAAGAACGAGATATGCCCAGCTTCTCAAGTGTCGGCCGTGCGAAAGTACAGAGGAAAAACTCCAGCTAGGGCTAGCTCAAAGGCCCCAGACACTAAGAAGTGCACTGCTTGTGGCAAAGGGCGACACCAGCGCTCGGAATGCCCTGCTAAGGACAAAAAGTGCTTTAACTGCGGTCGCATTGGGCACTTTGGCTCCGTATGCCGGTCCAATCGCAATAGTGGTCAGCCCGAAAAGAAGCGACCACCAAGAGTATCGACTTTGGTTGCTACACTGGAACCCGCAACCCCAATGGTTACAGTTTGGATCAACGGGGAGCAACTGCAAATGATGCCCGACACGGGATCTAATATTGATGCAATTCGTGAATGTGATTGCAAGAAGCTTCACATCCCCATTCCTCAACTGAGGCATGATCCAATAATGCCTAAATCAGCCAGTGGGCAGTTAATCAAGAGCAATGGCAGTTTCTTCGCCACTATAACGCTGAACAGGAAGCACGCAGTGACAAGCATCCACGTGTTGAAGAACTTGGTCGCACCAGTGCTGTCCTGGCAAAGCTGTAGAAAACTGGGAATCATTCCCCAAGATTTCCCGAGTCAGATAAGCACAGTTCTGACGAATGACGGAAGAAGAAGCACAGAACTGGATTTAATCCAAGAGTTCCCGAGGGTGTTCGATGGAGAAATTCGACCAATGAAGGGCGAAAAATTTTTGATCGTGCTAAAAAAAGACGCGATCCCATTCTCCGTAAAGACGCCACGTCGGTTACCACTGCCACTGCATGAAAAGCTCAAGACCGAGCTAGACGCCTTGGAAGCGCAGCAAATAATTCGTAAAGTTACTGAGCCTACCCCATGGTGTGCTCCGATAGTCGTAGCTCCGAAGAAAGGCTCGGATCAAATTCGTCTTTGCGTGGACTTCCGTGAAATCAACAAGTATGTCATGAGGCCTCGATATCAATCACCAACACCACTAGAAGTCGTTGCCAGCACCAATGTGTCTAAAGCAGAATGGTTTACAGTAGTCGATGCCTTGAAAGGATACCATCAAGTACCGCTTCATGAGGACAGTATGCCTCTGACGACATTTATTACGCCATTCGGCCGGTATATGTTCAGGATGGCACCTTTCGGTATTAGCTCGATTTCCGAATATTACAACCAGAGACTGGACAGTGTGTTGCAAGACCTGAAAGACACTCGCCACATCGTGGACGACTGCATAATCGCAAGTGCCGACTACGATAGTCACGTCCAAGCTGTTCGTGAATTTCTAAGAAGATGTGATGAAACTGGCATTGCAATGAATAAGAAAAAGTTCGTTTTTGCCCGGAAAAGTGTCAAATTTGCTGGATTTTTGCTATCACCGAACTATTATCAAGTGGACCCGGACATGACAGCAGCAATTGCTCAATTTCCAGAACCATCTAGCATCACAGAGCTACGTGCATTCATGGGTCTAGTGAACCAAATCGGACCGTTCACCGACTCAATTGCCGAATGTACCTCGACGCTAAGACCTCTTCTAAGTGCAAAAATGCATTCATTTGGAACGAGGAGCATCAAAAAGCCTTTGAGAAAGCACGAATTCAGCTAGCCAAGGCTCCGTCATTGGCATATTATGATCACAAGAGGCCAACCGCATTACATACAGATGCATCAAGACTAAGAGGACTTGGATTCGTTCTCAAACAGCAACAAGCGGATGGCATTTGGCGAATGGTTCAGGCAGGATCACGATTTTTGGCAGATGCAGAAACGCGATATGCTATGATCGAGCTCGAGTTGCTTGCAATAGTGTGGGCTACACAAAAGTGTCGTTTGTTCCTAGAAGGACTGCCTTCATTTCAAATCGTGACGGATCACAAGCCACTTATTCCGATATTAAACGGCTATCAACTAGACCAAATTGAGAACCCAAGGCTACAGCGCCTTCGCGCCAAGCTTAATCGCTATAACTATGATGCAAAGTGGGTTCGAGGAAAAGACAACGTTGACGCCGATGCATTATCCAGAGCCCCTATTACAAATGCGACTGAAGAGGACCAGATTGATGAGAATCAGGCGCTAAGCAGCGTGAGTCTGTTGATTATGGCAATGGAAGATATCGAAATTGATCTTAACATGAAGAGAGTACAAGAACATGTAAAGAAAGACTCAGAAATGCAGGAGCTCATCCGAGTAATCGAGAACGGGTTTCCAAACGACAAAGCTAATCTACCAGTCAGTCTACGACCATACTGGCATGTAAGACATAAGCTCGTGGTCGAAAATGGAATCATTCTCAATGGGTGCAGGTGCATCATTCCTAAAGAATTGCGACGAGAAATCTTAAAAACTCTGCATGCAAGTCATCAAGGTGCTACTAAGACCAAAGCAAGAGCAAGGCTGATCATATTTTGGCCTGGTATGGAACGCCAGATTGATGACACGATTTAACAGTGCAAAGCTTGTCAAGAAACTCGACCAAGTCAGACTAGAGAGCCGATGATTCAGAGAAAGATGCCAGAAAGATGTTTCCAAGAAGTTCATGCAGACTTTTGCGAACACCGCGGCAGGCAATTCCTTGTGATAGTGGATGGATATTCTGGCTGGATCAATATCTGGAATTTTGGACAGAATGCTCCGGTTCACAAGCTTATTAACGCGTGTCGTGAACTTTTTTGTCAAACAGCCGTACCGGAAGCGTTCTGGTCAGACTCAGGCCCGCAATTCAAAGCAAGTGCCTTTGTCAACTTTTTAAAAAGGTGGGGAGTCGAGTCCAGATTTTTATCACCCTATTACCATCAAAGTAATGGAAGAGCTGAAGCTGCAGTGAAGTCCGCCAAGAAAATCATTCGAGGATCCTGGGATTATCAGAACAACGATATAGACAAAGACAAGATGGCAGAAGGAGTATTGATTTACAGAAATACCCCCATGTACGACGGGCGTATTCCTTCCATCATGCTGTATGGGCACCCAGCAAGAGATTCACTTCCTGCTCATCGACGAAGTTTTCACTCCGAGTGGTTCAACACTATTCAACAGATGGAGCAAACTGCAATGGAAACTTACGAAAATGTGACGCAGAGATACAACAAGTCCAAAAGAAGCCTCCTAGGAATTAGAATTGGCTCGACTGTGGTTCTACAAGATCCGACAACAAAGCTGTGGCAACGGAGGGGCGTGGTAGTGGAAGTTGGAAAACACCGCGATTACCTGATCAAATTAGCTAGCGGCCGAATATTACGGAGAAACCGCGTCTACATACGGCCAGTGCTACCATTGACCGCTGACGACTTGCGATCGTCGAATACAGTGGATCGCGACAGTGCTAAGACGAACGATCAAGGGCAGCGTAATCTGGAGCCTACAGAGAGACTTCGGAGTAGCACAAGGTCAACGAAAGGCATCCCACCAGTTCGATTCAAGTACAGTCGGCTGGGACATCCGAAAGTGAATTTTATTGAGTAATTAGGGCGCAATGACTCCAAAAGGGAGATGATGTAGATGAACTTACTTATATATATTATAACTTATATTATGCTTTCTATGGCACTGACCTCTGAGATGCTCGAGCTGTGACAGTCACTCAAATATATTCATTTCAACTTGGCTTGCCATCGCAGCAGCCCAACGCCTAGTGTTAAGGCAAAGACATACAAGGCTCCGTCATATATAACAACTACAATCAGACTAAAAGTCACTACAATCAGACTAAAAGTCACTCAAATCAGACTAAAAGTCACTTAAATCAGACTAAAAGTCACTCCAATCAGTGACTAAAGGTCACTACAATCAGACTAAAAGTCACTCCAATCAGACTAAAAGTCACTTAAATCAGACTAAAAGTCACTCCAATCAAACTAAAAGTCACTCCAATCAGACTAAAAGTCACTTAAATCATACTAAAAGTCACTCCAGCCAGACAAAAAGTCACTCCAATGAGTGACTAAAAGTCAATCCACTCAGACAATAAGTCACTCCAATCAGTGACTAAAAGCCACTCCACTCAGACTAAAAGTCAATCCACTCAGACTAAAAGTCACTCCAATCAGTGACTAAAAGCCACTCCACTCAGAAAAAAAGTCACTCCAGTCAGACTAAAAGTCACTCAGAGGCGGCCCTCTCACCAGCCCCTGTAGACGCTGCCGAAGGCGCCCTCGCCCAGCAGGCAGTCTGGCTCGCGTCGCAGCCGGAGGCGGCCGGGCTCAACGATGGTGGAGCGGTCGACGTCGGCGAACAGAAGCTCCGGGACGAGGCTGCGCGGCTCCGGGCTGGCGCCGCAACGAGGGCAGCGCAGCGCCCGGCCGGTCAGGGCGCGCTCGGCGCAGCGCCGGTAGCCGAACCAGTGCGCGCGGGCGCGCCAGTCGGGCAGCCGCTCGGACAGGGCGCTAAACGAGCCAGCGCCAGTCTGATCCATGAGGCCGGACAGGCACTCCGGACACGGCACCTGCGGGCGCGCCACTGGCGGCTTTTGACTTTCATCTCGATACTTTATGCTTAGCTGCTGTCCTTGCCTGCTGTGTTTACCTGTTTTGTTTACTTGCTGCTGTGTTTATCTGTTGTGTTTACCTGCCGTGTTTTCATGTTGTGTTTACCTGCTGTGTTTACATGTTGTGTTTACATGTTGTGTTTACATGTTGTGTTTACATGTTGTGTTTACATGTTGTGTTTACCCCCTGTCCCCGTCTGCTCTTATAACACCAGCCGATTCGCGAACCCCAAGAAGCCACCGTGGCACCCACCAGCCGGCGCATCAACCCGTTCGGCTGGCCGCCGCCAACTTCGCCGAGTCTATCGACCTCTTCGCCGTCATTAGCGATATCGACGATGCCGTCCTCCTCGAAGCTGGCCAGCCCGGGGAACCAGGTGTCCAGCAGCTGGTCCACCTCGTCAACCAGCAGGCCGATTGGCGCGAAGTTCCTGGACTGGCTGAGGACGCACAGCTCCAGTTCCACGCCGCTGTCGCCCAGCTGGACGCCGAAACGGCCGTCGTCGTGTTTCAGCATGAAGCCGCGCCGCCAGCAGCAGATGCTGGTCCGCCTGCTCAGCAGCTCGCGCTCCCAGCCGCCCAGCGACCGGCTGCTCCGGCCGAGTATCTGGACGGTGTCGGCGACCCCGATTGAAGAGGAGTACAGCAGGCGGGAGGCCGCGCTTGGCTGGCGCATCAGCGGCCGCAGCGGCCTCGCTCTGCCGGCTTGGTAGAAGCGGACGCGCTCCTTCAGATCGGCCACGGCGGCGTGGAGGCGGGCGACCAGGCGGGGCCAGAGACCCGGCGGGAAGTAGGGGAATTGGTACACGCGGATCAGGGCGCGGCAGGGCTGAAGGGATTCGCGGGGCACGAACTCCGGATCCAGCTGCTCAGTCGGGTGCTCGGCCAGGTCGTTGGGGAACAGCAGCCTGGCGATGGCGGTGACCATGGTGGTTTTTGGGATTCTGCGCGAGCTCGTTGAAAGGGGTTTAGATCTGGAGAGGTGGGGGTTTTAGATCTGGGGAGGTTAGGAGGTTTAGATCTGGGGAGGTGGGAGTTTTAGATCTGGGGAGGTGGGAGTTTTAGATCTGGGGAGGTGGGAGTTTTAGATCTGGGGAGGTGGGAGTTTTAGATCTGGGGAGGTTAGGAGGTTTAGATCTGGGGAGGTGGGAGTTTTAGATCTGGGGAGGTTCGGAGGTTTAGATCTGGGGAGGTTAGGAGGTTTAGATCTTGGGAGGCTAGGAGGTTTAGATCTTGGTAGGTTAGGAGGTGTAGAACTGGGGAGGTTAGGAGGTTTAGATCTGGGGAGGTGGGGGTTTTAGATCTGGGGAGGTGGGAGTTTTAGATCTGGGGAGGTTAGGAGGTTTAGATCTGGGAGGTTATGAGGTTTAGATCTGAGGAGGATGGAGGTTTAGATTTGGGGAGGGTGGAGGTTTAGATTTGGGGAGGATGGAGGTTTAGATCTGAGGAGGATGGAGGTTTAGATTTGGGGAGGATGGAGGTTTCGACCTGAGGAGGTGGGATGTTTAGATCTGGGGAGGTTAGAAGGTTTAGATCTGGGAAGGTTATGAGGTTTAGATCTGGGAAGGTTATGAGGTTTAGATCTGAGGAGGATGGAGGTTTAGATTTGGGGAGGATGGAGGTTTAGATTTGGGGAGGATGGAGGTTTAGATTTGGGGAGGATGGAGGTTTAGATTTGGGGAGGATGGAGGTTTAGATTTGGGGAGGATGGAGGTTTCGACCTGAGGAGGTGGGATGTTTAGATCTGGGGAGGTTAGAAGGTTTAGATCTGGGAAGGTTATGAGGTTTAGATCTGAGGAGGATGGAGGTTTAGATTTGGGGAGGATGGAGGTTTAGATTTGGGGAGGATGGAGGTTTAGATCTGAGGAGGATGGAGGTTTAGATCTGGGGAGGTTATGAGGTTTAGATCAGGGGAGGTCAGGAGGTTCAGATGGGGAGATTAGGAGGTTTAGATCTGGGTAGGTTAGAAGGTTTAGATCAGGGGAGGTTAGGAGGTTTAGATCTGGGGAGGTTAGAAGGTTTAGATCAGGGGAGGTTAGGAGGTTTAGATCTGGGGAGGTTAGAAGGTTTAGATCAGGGGAGGTTAGGAGTTTTAGATCTGGGGAAGCATGCATACGAACATGCGCCAAAGCTTTACTTTTTATCATTGAGCTTGTGACAGATGTTGAGATCGTGGAAGAGGTGCATGAAGGTGTCCGTGTGGCTCTCCGGCATCTCCAGGTCTCTGGTGAGGAATTCCTTCAGCTGGCTGATCTGCAGCTCGCCGCGCTGCGACACCCCGGCCTGCAGCGGCGAGGAGATTGTGGCGGGGGCGGCGGCGGCAGTGCAAAGCTATGGAAAACTCAGCGCAACAAGCAAAATGCGCTCACCGAGCTCTTGAACAGCACAACGGACTGCAGCACAAAGAGGAACCACTCGGCATCGGGGCAGAACAAAGACGGGTTGAAGTCGCCGCGAATGTGCAGCAGCAGGCCGAGCTCGTGCATGAAGTCGATGGCTGTCGGGCGGCGGGTGGGAAAAATTCCAGCTGCTTGCTCAGCTTCACAACACAAAATATGAAAAATATGAAATATGGGACAAAAGCGGACGCTCAGCGACCCGAATTCGAACCTCTTTCAAACGCCTGGCTTGGCACCTCGCAACTTCTGGCTGCCTCCCTAAGCAGCTCCAGCATTTCATCCTCCGTGATCAGCGGCACGTATCTGGCGACATTTTCAGACATTACCATAAGCTAAACATATTGCTGACAAATCACTGTTCAAGCCCCACATAGCAGGAATGCCTCGTTAAATCAATTTTTTTCGACACCCCTATTCCCCTTTATAGATGTAGAATCCCTATAGAAATCCCTAATTACTCTAAACAGATGTATAATCCCTATAGAAATCCCTAATTACCCTCCAGAGATGTATAATCCCTATAGAAATCCCTAATTACCCTCCACAGATGTATAATCCCTATAGAAATCCCTAATTCCCCTTCATAGATGTATAATCTCTATAGAAATCCCTAATTACCCTACACAGATGTAGAATCCCAATAGAAATCCCTAATTGCCCTCCACAGATGTATAATCCCAATTGAAATCCCTAATTACCCTACACGGATGTAGAATCTCTATAGAAATCCCCAGTTCCCTTCATTCGATGCAAAATATAAACCTATAAGAACGAATCCCTGTAAAATTATTCAGTTTTCTTCATGTACAATTTCTCAAGGGATAAAAAGTTCCTATCCGTAGATGCAGAGTCCCTATGGAAATAAAAGTAAAACGACAATCCCTCTTGAAGTCGTTTTTCTTTAACTTTGAATGGAAATAAAAAATGGAATCCCCATCCCGGAAGCGCGGCAAACCTCTGAGCGCTCTGGCACCGCTGAATGGCTTCGAAGCGCTGCACGACCAGCTCCATGGCGTTGCTGAAGAACAGCGGCAGCGGCCGGCCGACGGCGAGGCCTCGCTGGGGATCGTCAGGACACGGCACCTCCAGCGACCACTTCAGCACCGTCCAGCGCAGCCGGGATATGGACTGCTCGTCCGGCTTCTCGGCCAGGGTGAGAAACTCGACAACGGGCGGGTAGCCGGGGGTCCGATCGAGCTCGGCGCGCCAGTCGGCCACCATCGTGTCAACGGAGAACGGGTCGCCTGGCGGCAGGTTCTGGCCGATGGCGATCACAAAGCTCTTGGGGGCGCGGGCCTGCAGGGTTGAATCGGCTTGGCGGTTTGTCACCCCATCTGCCTGCGCCACTCTTATCGATCTCTCGACTGGATGCGTCACTCTAAAATATTCCTCGCTCCGAGCGGTTCGTTAAACTTGCGATCTGTCACACTTTGTGATCTGTCACTCCATGTGACATCTGTCACTCCATGTAAACTCAGTCACTCCAAGTGATCTATGTCACTCCATGCTTAGTCATTCCATGTGTTATCTGTCCCTCAAAGTGATATCTGTCCCTCTATGCTCTATCATTTCTTTCTTTGATTCCTTCTGAGATGTCAATTCACACAAAAATAGTCTACCAATGAACATAATTAATTAATTTTACTCCAGTAAGTAGTATGAAAAGCACATCATCAGTCAAACCTGAATAGTGAGCAGGCTGTGCTTGATCTTGTCGAATGCCCGCTGCCCATCGAGGCAGTCCCACAGCAGCAGGTAGAGGGTGTTCTTCGTCAGCACGACCTCGTGCGCGCTGTCTATGGCCGGGCTTGCGCCTCCACCGCCGCTGCAGCCCGACTGCAGAATCCAGGCGTGCAGGTGCAGCGTAGGCGGAAAATCCTCCTGCATTAGCAGTTCAAAGAGCAATTAAATGCTGTTAAAAGCTAGGAAGTCTGATTTCAAATGGCTTCAGAACTGAGTTCAAGGGTTTGGTTTATCCTACTTTTTGGGGATCAGAAGTTGAGGTTTATCCAGTTTGGGGATCAGGAGTTGAGTTTTATCCTGTCTGGGGATCAGAAGATGAGCTTTATCCATTTTGGGGATCAGAAGTTGAGGTTTCTCCAGTTTGGGGATCAGAAGTAGGGGTTTATCCAGTTTGGGGATCAGAAGTAGGGGTTTATCCAGTTTGGGGATCAGAAGTTGAGTTTTATCCAGTTTGGGGATCAGAAGTAGGGGTTTATCCAGTTTGGGGATCAGAAGTAGGGGTTTATCCAGTTTGGGGATCAGAAGTAGGGGTTTATCCAGTTTGGGGATCAGAAGTAGGGGTTTATCCAGTTTGGGGATCAGAAGTAGGGGTTTATACAGTTTGGGGATCAGGAGTTGAGTTTTATCCAGTTTGGGGATCAGAAGTAGGGGTTTATCCAGTTTGGGGATCAGAAGTAGGGGTTTATCCAGTTTGGGGATCAGAAGTAGGGGTTTATACAGTTTGGGGATCAGGAGTTGAGTTTTATCCAGTTTGGGGATCAGAAGTAGGGGTTTATCCAGTTTGGGGATCAGAAGTAGGGGTTTATACAGTTTGGGGATCAGGAGTTGAGTTTTATCCAGTTTGGGGATCAGAAGTAGGGGTTTATCCAGTTTGGGGATCAGAAGTAGGGGTTTATCCAGTTTGGGGATCAGAAGTAGGGGTTTATACAGTTTGGGGATCAGGAGTTGAGTTTTATCCAGTTTGGGGATCAGAAGTAGGGGTTTATCCAGTTTGGGGATCAGAAGTAGGGGTTTATCCAGTTTGGGGATCAGAAGTAGGGGTTTATACAGTTTGGGGATCAGGAGTTGAGTTTTATCCAGTTTGGGGATCAGAAGTAGGGGTTTATCCAGTTTGGGGATCAGAAGTAGGGGTTTATCCAGTTTGGGGATCAGAAGTAGGGGTTTATCCAGTTTGGGGATCAGAAGTAGGGGTTTATCCAGTTTGGGGATCAGAAGTAGGGGTTTCTCCAGTTTGGGGATCAGAAGTAGGGGTTTATCCAGTTTGGGGATCAGAAGTAGGGGTTTATCCAGTTTGGGGATCAGAAGTAGGGGTTTATACAGTTTGGGGATCAGAAGTAGGGGTTTATCCAGTTTGGGGATCAGAAGTAGGGGTTTATCCAGTTTGGGGATCAGAAGTAGGGGTTTATCCAGTTTGGGGATCAGAAGTAGGGGTTTATCCAGTTTGGGGATCAGAAGTAGGGGTTTATCCAGTTTGGGGATCAGAAGTAGGGGTTTCTCCAGTTTGGGGATCAGAAGTAGGGGTTTATCCAGTTTGGGGATCAGAAGTAGGGGTTTATCCAGTTTGGGGATCAGAAGTTGAGTTTTATCCAGTTTGGGGATCAGAAGTAGGGGTTTATCCAGTTTGGGGATCAGAAGTAGGGGTTTATCCAGTTTGGGGATCAGAAGTAGGGGTTTATCCAGTTTGGGGATCAGAAGTAGGGGTTTATCCAGTTTGGGGATCAGAAGTAGGGGTTTATACAGTTTGGGGATCAGGAGTTGAGTTTTATCCAGTTTGGGGATCAGAAGTAGGGGTTTATCCAGTTTGGGGATCAGAAGTAGGGGTTTATCCAGTTTGGGGATCAGAAGTAGGGGTTTATACAGTTTGGGGATCAGGAGTTGAGTTTTATCCAGTTTGGGGATCAGAAGTAGGGGTTTATCCAGTTTGGGGATCAGAAGTAGGGGTTTATCCAGTTTGGGGATCAGAAGTAGGGGTTTATACAGTTTGGGGATCAGGAGTTGAGTTTTATCCAGTTTGGGGATCAGAAGTAGGGGTTTATCCAGTTTGGGGATCAGAAGTAGGGGTTTATCCAGTTTGGGGATCAGAAGTAGGGGTTTATACAGTTTGGGGATCAGGAGTTGAGTTTTATCCAGTTTGGGGATCAGAAGTAGGGGTTTATCCAGTTTGGGGATCAGAAGTAGGGGTTTATCCAGTTTGGGGATCAGAAGTAGGGGTTTATCCAGTTTGGGGATCAGAAGTAGGGGTTTATCCAGTTTGGGGATCAGAAGTAGGGGTTTATCCAGTTTGGGGATCAGAAGTAGGGGTTTATCCAGTTTGGGGATCAGAAGTAGGGGTTTATCCAGTTTGGGGATCAGAAGTAGGGGTTTATCCAGTTTGGGGATCAGAAGTAGGGGTTTATCCAGTTTGGGGATCAGAAGTAGGGGTTTATCCAGTTTGGGGATCAGAAGTTGAGTTTTATCCAGTTTGGGGATTAGAAGTAGGCAAATCTGACGATTTTTGCTCACAGTTCTAGCGGCGCGCAGATCGCGCGAGCCGCGGCGCGGTACGGCGCGCCGATTCACTTCCATCATTTCGTTTCGCGTCATCCTCCAGTGAAAAATTCTTGCCGGCGGCTGCAGCAGAGCGTCCCGGAGATTGCGCCTCAGAGAGGGCTCCGCATTGCGGATGTAGTTCTGCTGCACCACCCGGTCCAGGGACCAGTGGCTGCGCTCGCCGCCGCCCGCCTGGTCGCCAGCCGGCCCGTCGTGCAGGTAGAGGGTGCGCAGCGAGTCGGTGCACCTCTGCTTGAAGCCCAGCCTACTCAGCAGCGACTCGCGATCCTTTGGCTGCGGCGAGGGCGAGCATTAAGTTGGGATAAACTAGGGGAAAAAGCAACATCTAACTTAGCAACTCGATTTCTTACACCATTGCCGGCAACAACGAGCTTGAGGTGGTAGCAGGGGCTGATTTGGTACAGCTGCATGCGCAGGTGGTTCAGCAGGGGAATCGTACTGACAAACCCTGGAGTTATCATGCGGCATTTTAATGATGCTTGGAAGCTGTGAATAGACAAACACGATGAGCGAGAAAGACAGACTGACGGACAGACAGACAGACACACGAACAGACAGACACACAGACAGACACACAGACAGACAGACAGACAGACAGACAGACAGACAGACAGACGACAGCGTCCCACTGCTCACCCTTCTGCACAAACTGGCGCAGCGGCACCTGCAGCTGCCTGGGGTCGCAAACGAGCCGCATCAGCTGGCGGCACCGGGCCAAATCCACTGGGATCTCCTGGATTCCGCTGTTGCTGCAGTGAGTTAAAATTGCACATTCGGCATTATCAAATTATTAGAGGGCGACTGTGTGAGTGAGTGAGTGACGAGTGAGTGAGGGAGTGACGAGTGAGTGAGGGAGTGACGAGTGTGTGAGTGAGTGAGTGACGGAGTGAGTGAGTGAGTGAGTGACGGAGTGAGTGAGTGAGTGAGTGACGGAGTAAGTGAGTGAGTGAGTGAGTGACTGTGAGTGTAAGTGAGTGAGTGAGTGAGTAAGTGAGTGAGTGGGTAAGTGAGTGAGTGGGTGAGTGAGTGAATGAGTGGGTGAGTAAGTGAGTGAGTGAGCGAGCCTATACCCAGATATGTCCAGTGTCTCCAGCATGGCCAGCTCGCAGATGCTGGGGGGCACGCGGCGCAAACGGTTGCCACCCAACATGAGGCGATGCAGGCCAGTCAGCTTCTTTGGGATCACCAGCTGAAGTTTAAAAGGATCAAGCAGGGGTTACGAAAGCTAAATAAACCAAACAAAGCGCAAGCAGGCCAGACCTCGTAGTCGTATTTCAGTTCACGTCGGAACGGCAGCCCGCCAACCTCGTGGAATCGCTCCTCAAGACGGTTGCCGTCCATGTCGAGCTCGAACAGCAGCTCGCAGCGCCACAGGTGCTCCGGCGGCAGGGTGGAGAACTGGTTCCGGGCCAGCGATAGGCGCAGCAGAGTTTCTAAATTCGCCAAATACAACGGCAATGTGTTTTCAGGCTACTTGCAGTAGGTCGCAGGCAAATTCACCTCATTAGCTTATGTTCTTTAGAAATGGAAAATTACCGACAAGGCTTTCTTAAGTTACAAGTACAAAGGAGAAATATTCAAGTGCAATTTGGACTACTCAGAATATGCAGTTAAAGGGATGTAGTAAGGTGCCAAGGCTGATGAATAGGGGGCGCCACAGGTGCTGGATCGCCAAGGCTGCTGGATAGGGGGCGCCACAAGTGCTGGATAGGGGGCGCCAAGGCTGCTGGATAGGGGGCGCCAAGGCTGCTGGATAGGGGGCGCCACAAGTGCTGGATAGGGGGCGCCACAGTTGCTGGATAGGGGGCGCCACAAGTGCTGGATAGGGGGCGCCAAGGCTGCTGGATAGGGGGCGCCAAGGCTGCTGGATAGGGGGCGCCACAAGTGCTGGATAGGGGGCGCCAAGGCTGCTGGATAGGGGGCGCCAAGGCTGCTGGATAGGGGGCGCCACAAGTGCTGGATAGGGGGCGCCAAGGCTGCTGGATAGGGGGCGCCAAGGCTGCTGGATAGGGGGCGCCACAAGTGCTGGATAGGGGGCGCCAAAGCTCGTTGATAGGGGGCGCCAAAGCTGATTGATAGGGGGCGCCAAAGCTGCTGGATAGGGGGCGCCACAGGTGCTGGATAGGGGGCGCCACAGTTGCTGGATAGGGGGCGCCACAGGTGCTGGATAGGGGGCGCCACAGGTGCTGGATAGGGGGCGCCACAGGTGCTGGATAAGGGCGCCAAAGCTGATTGATAGGGTGCGCCAAAGCTGATGGATAGGGGGCGCCATAGCTGCTGACTGGGGGCGCCAAAGCTGATGGATAGGGGGCGCCACCTGTTGCCAGCCTATTGGGCCACTTCGCCCCCTGATCCGCAAGCATATATACCTATTTCATATTTTTTAAAAATAACACACACTTTCAATGTTACTTAAAGTAGGCAACATATCTGTGTTGTTAACTAGTCTTTAAAAAGTTTTTATGGTGGTATAGACACTCACTGACAGCGACCATCATCACCAGACACTTCTCGGAGCTCAGGCAGTTCCCAGACAGCCTCAGTTCCTTCAGGCTGTTCTGCCACAGGGTGGACAGATGGCTCGGTATCGCTGCTATCTTGTTGTCGCTAAGGTCCAGAATCTCCTGCAAATTTGTTGATTTTATTTTAGGTCTAAAATTAGCCAGCTTGGCCAATAAAAGCTAACCCGCCTTATCATCTATCAGCAGTAAGATAGCAACAGTAAGATAGCGACTGCCCGATTAGCAGCTGCGCTTCTGCAGCAAGGCTGCGCAATTTTATGGAGAGAGCCACGCCGGAACTTCCATCTTTTAGGAACAGCCCTCGGCACGCAAATAAAGCTTTACAAACTTCAATAAGCTTCAATAAGATAGCCATAATGACTAACTACAATGAAACTGAACCCACAGACAGACAGACAGACAGACAGACAGACAAGACAGACAGACAGACAGACACACACACAGACAGACAGACAGACAGACAGACAGACAGACAGACAGACACACAAATACAAACAGACAGACAGACAGACAGACAGACAGACAGACAGACAGACAGACAGACAGACATACAGACAGACAGACAGACAGACAGACAGACAGACAGAAAGACACACAGACAGACAGACAGACAGACAGACAGACAGACAGACAGACAGACAGACAGACAGACAGACAGACAGACAGACAGACAGACATACAGACAGACAGACAGACAGACAGACAGAAAGACAGACAGACAGACAGACAGACATACAGACAGACAGACAGACAGACTCACCAGAGGACAGGCCCAGCAGGCAAAGTTGGTCAAGCAGTTGCTGCTAGCGAAGAGGCGGACCAGCCGGCCGCAAACTTGGCCGAGCTGGGGCGGCAGGCTGGCGAGGCCGTTGCAGGACAGGTTGAGGGTCTCAAGTTGTCGGCAGGCCCAGGGCGCGGCGTTCCAGGCGGTCTGGCCAAGCTGGTTCTGCGCCAGGTTCAGCTCCTGCAGAGACTGGACGGCGAAGACGTGATGCGGCACCTCGGTGAGGCAGTTCTGCGACAGGTCCAGCTTTTGAAGCGTCCTTAATACGGATTGCAGAGGAGTTTTCAGAGATTAACTCGGAGAGCGAGTGAAGCGCCTATTAATTAATAAGGACAGTTGGTGGCAAAGAAAGAAATGAAGGAGAAGAGGGGGAGACGATGACGCCATGAGCGGAGGCTTGGCAGCTGAGAGCAGGGGGAACTCACGCTGATGGCGGGGCGTCGCGGGCGGCATCCTCCAGGTAGGTGATGCGGTTGCGCGATAAGTCCAGCATCTTGAGGCGCGGCAGGCTGTGCAGCAGGGCCGCAGGCAGGCAGGTGAGGCCGCAGTCGGTGAGCGTCAGTTCGCTGATTGCCTCCGGGTTGACCAGGTGGGCTGGGCTGAGCCAGGCCAGCTTGACGCCGACTAGACGGGCAACCTCGCTGGGCGGGGCGATCTCGGCGCCGGCGCCAGTCTCCGGCCGCGCCGCGTGGCGCTGAAACAGGCGCGCCAGGGCGTTGCGCAAGGTGAGATCGCGCGACTCGGCTTGGACGGCCTCGCGCGGGTCGCAGGCGGCTCCGCCGGCCAGGAGACTCGCCAGCAGTTCGCTGTGGCCAGCGCGCAGGGCGGCCGTCGCCGGGCCGAAGGTGGCCGTCGAGGCGCCGAGGTCCAGCAGCGTCTTGGCAATGGCGAGGCCGCCTCCGCCACTTCCGCTTTCAACGGAATTCACGGCGGCCTCAAGCAGGAGGTTCAGCGCGGACTGCGACGGTGCGGAGTAGGACTGGCGGGCCGCCAGCAGCAGGTTGAAAACGGCCGCGCTGCCCGCCGAGCAGCACTCGAACCACGGACTGCCGCGGCATTCAGCCGGAGTCGTTGGCAGCTCCGGCAGCTTGACGTCGGCTTTCAATAGGATGTCCACCACTTCCCAGTGGCCGTGCCTGCGGCAATCGTGTGGGTGGGGTTCGACTTGAGGAGGGTTGTTTAGGTGGCATTATCTAAACTTGAAAAGTCCTGACCCAGCCACAGAAACGCAGCTCTTGTCCCGCACTGACCCTCCACTTTTGGTGCCAGCAATCTGGCTCTAAAAAGTGGAAGTTCGCCAAAGCCACGGACTCTCTTAACCAGCAAGACCAGATAGGGAGCAGATAACAAACACAAAGCATGTTCGTAATTTTTTTCAGATTCGTAAAAAACTCACTCAAATTTTATTACGCATGGCACACAGTATTAGCACCTGAGCACACAAGTCTGACACCTGAGCACACAGCTATAACACCTGAACACACAAGTTAACACAAATTTAACACCTCAGCACACAAGTCTAACACCTCAGCACACAAGTCTGACACGTGAGCACACAAATCTAACACCTCAGCACACAAGTCTAACACCTCAGCACACAAGTCTAACACCTCAGCACACAAGTCTGACACGTGAGCACACAAATCTAACACCTCAGCACACAAGTCTAACACCTCAGCACACAAGTCTAACACCTCAGCACACAAGTCTGACACGTGAGCACACAAATCTAACACCTCAGCACACAAGTCTAACACCTCAGCACACAAGTCTAGCACCTCAGCACACAAGTCTGACACGTGAGCACACAAATCTAACACCTCAGCACACAAGTCTAACACCTCAGCACACAAGTCTAACACCTCAGCACACAAGTCTGACAACTGAGCACACGGCCATAACCCCTCAGCACACGGCTATAACACCTGAGCACACGGCTATAACACCTGACCACACGGCTATAACACCTGACCACACGGCTATAACACCTGACCACACGGCTATAACACCTGAGCACACGGCTATAACACCTGAGCACACGGCTATAACACCTGACCACACGGCTATAACACCTGACCACACGGCTATAACACCTGACCACACGGCTATAACACCTGAGCACACAGCTATAACACCTGAGCACACGGCTATAACACCTGAGCACACGGCTATAACACCTGAGCACACGGCTATAACACCTGACCACACGGCT
Source organism: Macrostomum cliftonense (assembly GCA_950096795.1). Lineage (NCBI taxonomy): Eukaryota > Metazoa > Platyhelminthes > Macrostomidae > Macrostomum > Macrostomum cliftonense. Next base: position 39,529 of record CATNEM010000259.1, on the reverse strand, counting down.
ATAACACCTGACCACACGGCTATAACACCTGACCACACGGCTATAACACCTGAGCACACAGCTATAACACCTGAGCACACGGCTATAACACCTGAGCACACAAAACTCATGCGCACCTGGCAGCGATGCACAGCGGGGTACCCTCTTCGCTCTCCAGCTCCAAGTCCACGCCGCGCATGTTGACCAACTCGGTGACGCGGCCGACATCGCCGCGGCGGCACCAGAAGTGCACCAGCTTGTTGGCATTGATGTTCACCGCCATGGCGTCCTGACTGTCCCGGCCGCCAGCAATTCGCAGCGTCTCGGTGTAAAATTGCTCCCGCGTAATTCTTCGATCGGGTCGCTCGGGCCTGAAGTAGGCCAAGACCAGCTCCTGCAGCCGGCCCAAATCTGAATACGAAAAGCAAACAAATTAGAAGCAACAGAGCCTAAACCTGATAGTAAATTCGGTGCGCGAAACTAAAAGCGCGCCAGCTCGAATGAATCAGCAGAGACAGAAATCGGGTCAGGCAACCCGGGAGAGATTATATTAGCCACATGTGCGCCAGGTGCAATGAATGTACATTCAATTCACTAAGCAAGAACGCTAGGGCAGGGTTATGGGACACTCACCGATTGGTCGAGCCGCCATGTGCTTTCACTGTTCCTTGCTAGCCTCGGCTGGTGCCGGGCACTGAAATTCACAGTTAATTAGATTAGCAGTCGAAATAATGAACTCCTAGATATGTACAAATGTAGAGACTAATTAGACCTAGGCTAACCTACAGAAAGCCATGATACAATAGCGCTGAATATAATGACGCTCAATTTTCAATGGAAAATATAGTTTTCAATACAGAAATCTTCCATTTGTACTGAAATTATGATTAAACAAGGCTACCTGTAACATATTAGTATTATTATAGCTTCCAAAAGATTTTGTGAACTGTCCATAAAATAATTCTTGACTACACAAATATATATCATAAAAAATAAAATAAAATAAAATTCCAAAAGCACTTTCAAAATTCTAAAATTTATCTATAGACTATAGACGTAAATCTTAAATAAAGTGATGCATAAATTGACATTTGGCCCACTTGTTACTTACTTTTTAAATACTAGCATTATTTTTTATCTTTGGAATCAATGATAGGCCTTATTCTTAAATCAATTAGTGCTAAAATCTGCCAGCAAACATGAAATATCAGCACTTATTTTTAAGTTGCAATTTTGCCTAATGCTAAATTCAGTTATCAGCTTTAAAAAAATCATAAAAATGTTACTTAAAAAATGAAGCTGCGTCCTGTATAGAAAAATAGTCCCAGCTTATTTTAGTTTTTTATTCAAACTTTATTAATTTTTTTGCAATAAATGAAGCACCAGAGACAGAATAAAATTTACCCGTCACCATTGCTCAGACACATTTTGTGGTAAGTGCACGCATAAACTTTTGGAGTGGAAGCTATTTCTAGTAATATTCCGGGAATCTCGAAATTTTGATTTTCTTACCTATTTAAAACAAACGTTTGTAATACATACGCTCCAGTATGAGCAATTTTGAATTTTATATGATTAACCAATATATTAAAAAATTAGGTAAAAATCTTGAAACAGTTTTATACACTTAAGCATTATTTTTATGACTGGATTGCAAATGTAATTTAGCTTCGTACTGAACTGTCTGTTTGCAAATAATGAATTTGACACGTAATTGTCATATCAATTTTATCATGTTTATTAACATGTCAAGTAATACCCATTCGTCTTATTTCTCCTTTTTTATATTTTATGCAGGGACATGTTTCAAGTTGTCCCAGCTGAGTTTATATTGAATGTATAAACAGGCAAACAGCTAAGCTCGACAGGTCTCTGAAAGAATCGAACTTCTAAAAAAGGCAGGGTTCGAATCTAAAAAAAAAATAACGTAACAACTGCCATAAAGGATATTGTTTATACGAAGGACTTCTCAAGTGGTCCTTGGTTTAAACATGCATTTAACGGTGTCATTTTTTAATTCCACAAAATTTTTGTGCTGCTCCCTTAGTTGACTCGAGTTATGACTCAATAAGGTTTTAAAAAAGCCTATTGAAAGAATTCAACTACATGCATTGGGCCCATTTAAACATAAATACATTCAATTTGTGAACTTGCAATATCGGATCGGACAAACTTTATGATTTTCAGGATAACTCAGGAGGTATAAAACACTGGGATTTATCGTGATTGGTGTACGTAGCGATAGCTGAAAATCATGCATATATATATCCATAAATATGAATAAATGTTTTATTAATATAATTAAACTGGGAAGCCAAAAGAATTAAGCACTAAAGCAAAAACCTAGATAACACTGCACGCTACTAAAAGTACTAGTACACAAAATTCTAGCTTTTAAATTTTTCTATCATTTTGAAACCTCCATCCTAGTTGTAATCAGATTTGGCCATCGCATATTTAGCTACAGCAAGTAAAAAGACAAAAGGATCAAAAGTCTTATTGAATCTAAAACCTTATTTTCTCCACAAAGAAGGTCTCACTGACCTACTTCCAAAGGCTACAATAAGTCATCAAGGAACCTAATTGCAAGCGCAAAACTATTATTAATATTTTTAATAGCCTTTAAAATAGAATAGAACAGCGCAAAGGCTATAAAACAATAATTAGCAGGATAGAAAAATCGAAAAAACAATGTATAAGCACGAACAGGGTAAGTTTATGTCATGTAAAAATTGCTAGAAAATCAGAAGCATAAAATCCGTTGAATTGAACTGTTCAGGGGGTCCTGCCGAAACAAATTGAAACTTGGGCCGCGAAGGCTTGATCCGCAATCAGGCAGTCACGGCCTCGCTCCACTCCCACAGCCGGTCTTCGTTGGCTTGCAGACTTGTCTCCTCTGACGTCGGCTTTGACCTGCCGTCGTAAAAGTACAACCCAGTCTTGTCCTCATACGGTGGCACGCCGGTGGCGATGTTGAACATGTGCCCGGCGGCCTCCTGCGGCGTGCGGGTGATCCGGCAGCAGCAGCAGAGGCCGCTGAAGCAGCAGATAAAAAAGCAGCGCATGCAGCCGTGAAAGAAACCCGTGGTTGGCAGGAAGCCAGGGTGCAGCGCGTTCACGTACACCCCGCTGCCTTCCAGCATCCTGGCCAGCTTGCGGCAGTGCAGGATGTTCATCGCCTTGGAGTTCTTGTAGGCCTGGCTGCCGCTGTACGCGCCTGGCTTCTCCATAAACAGGTCGTCAAAGTCCAGCGGCTTAACGCGAAAAGTGTAGGTGTGATAGTCCGAGCTGATGATGAGCACGCGGGCAGCTCCGTGTCGGCTGGCGGTGTACTTCAGCGTCTGCAGCAGCAGCTTCGTCAGCAGGAAGTGGCCCAGATGGTTCGTGGCGATCGTCATCTCGTGACCTTTCGCGTTTAAGCTTCGCTGCCTCTTGGAGAACTCCTCGGCGTAACCGGCGTTGTTGATGAGGACGTCGAGTCTCGAGAACTTGGCCAGGAACTCGCCCGAGAACTGCCGCACAGACTCGCAGTCGCTCAGGTCCAGCTGAAGCGAGAGGCGCCCAGTCTGAGAAGCCGCTCCCGCTGCTCACCCACCTCACAGCGCTGCCCTTCCGCTACGAGCGTAAGAAAAGCTAAATCTTCAGAAGGGCTGTATAGGCACCTTAACGCTTGAAGCGACATTGTCCCACAACCAGCGACGGGGCATTACTGTCCAGTGCGCTGACTGCTGAAGCGTGTTCAGTCTCACTAAATAACGTAGACACACAGACACACAGCGCCCAGTCACGCACTCACATAGGGTCTAGAATTGGTTATCCAGGAATCTACACTCTCTATTCCCTAGGGGCTTGCCCTGATGGGCGTGAATTGCACAACTGGCCCATAGCCCAACCAATTCGTGCACAAGGCCCCGAATTAATGTGACTCTGCGAACGAAACCGCACAAGCGTGCCTTGTGGCACTCAAGGCAGACGCGCTAGACCGCCGAGCCACCCGCCCCCGCCGCACTCACCCGCATCGGCACCAGCGAGCCGCTGCTGGTCAGCGATGTGGTCTCGTTCTGCATGGCCGCCACCGCCTGACTGGCCCTGTCCAGACTCCGGCACGCCATCACCACGATGAAGCCGCTGCGGACCAGCAGCTTCGTGACCTCCAGCCCGATACCGGAGTTGGCGCCAGTTACAATAGCAACTTTTTTATTGTTTTCTGACATTTTGGTAGGCAATCTGAAGTCTGAAAAAAAGATATATTTTTGGAGACTTAAATAAAATAAGAAAAAGATACCTTGATTAAATTTAAAACAAAAAAGTTTATTGTAAATTTTTAATTTATACTTGCTTAAAAATGCATTGCTGTAAATAAAAAAAACTAATATTTTAGGCTCATAAAAGTTCCATAGTCAATAATTATTGTTTGCTTAAAAACAATAAATTTGCTTAAAAAATTATTATTGCTTAATTTACTTTTAGATAGGGTGAGGCATCTATTATTATATAATTTGTATTGACTATTACACTATTCTTGTTTATACAAAATTGTGCATCACTAATTAGTACATAAGAAAAGGCTTACTTGAGCTATTTGTGAACTCTAAGATTCTTAAAAATGTGAATTCGTACACAGTAAATTTATATTTTCAAAAAGATCTATTTAAAATCGAGCAATAGATTTTACTCACAGAGAAAAAACTTTATGCTTAGTTAAAAAAGGAAAGGGGACATAAAATGACTTCATGACTTTCAAATTATTTTAGAAGGCAATTTTTATTAAACTCACTTATTTTATACAATTTTTGTGTTGTTTTCTCTGCCGAAAGAAAATCAACAAGTCAAGTCAACTTAGGTTTTTAAATTCCTTGAAATAGCTGTTTTTGTATTTTCAATGATTTACCTAAAATAACCAATTCCATGTTCGTAATATTATTGGATGGGTGCATTGCTAACATTTTGAATTGCAAAATTACAAAATAAAATGATTTTTAAGAAGAATTTACGAAAGAAAATTTTTTTCTGACCTATTAAGAGTGTTTTAAATAGTTTAAAGTTTTTTGCGTTCTAGTCTACCGCACCAAGGAGCACTGGAGCTTTTACAGGATGTTAAACTTAAAGCTTGTGTTTAGCCTGGAGAAGTAAAAATTCTTGGAAAATATCCACCGCAGAGATAGATAGGAAAACTTTAGTTCGTTTCCTAATGTCTCTAGTGGTCCAGTGGTCGAGGAAATAGTATGAACAAAATGTAGTAGGAATTAAAAAGAGAATCAATAGAACGACTAGGGCATGTGAATACTTTTTTGGTAATTCATTAAGCGAATAAAATAAAATTCGGTCCGAACAACAAAATTGAGTCGATAATATGCATGCATATATTCTTCTGGCACACTCAAAAACATCTAGACACTATATTTTTAACTGAATTCGGTTAGCAATTGCAAAAAATACATCACAAGTACGTATTGAAAGTGTTAAATCGACATTCACGATCATGCTTCCTATTTAATTTGCTCTTTGGATGTAAAAAATCATTTAAAGTGTTTTTTAGATCCAGATCCAGACCTAGGGCGGCGTCTGAAGGGCCAAACTTTGGCTATGCTACTTAGAATTTAAGATTTTTTAATGCTCTGTACTTGAAGATTAGAAGCCTCTCGTATGGGACCCTACGCATAACCTAGTGTCTCATCGCTTTGTTAGTTTATCGTACATCTCGCTGAGCAAAGCACTCCCCTAGACACCTACATGTAGCTGACATCAAGCACTGATAAAAAGTACAAAAATAAAAGCACGCAAGGTGCACGATTTGTGATTACGTAGAATTCAAGATAAAAAGGACGCAAAAATTAAATACCATTAATCTCAGCGCTAAGCGGCAAATTTTCCCTAGAATAGGCGAAATTAAAAACATTGTTGGAATGCTTGAACTCTAAAGCTGAAGGCTCAGTTGTCTTGCTTTCACTCTGGTTTTGGTTCCTCTTTGACAACAGTGCCGTCGGCATTCGCTCTCTGCCCATCCCCGTATCCGCCGCTGATGCAACCTGCCGCATCCGGCTCGGCAGGCTCATCGATGCCCTTCAGTTCGAATGTGGTGGCTTTGACGTCTTGGTCTTCACGGCGCTTGCAGCGCTTCCAGATGCGGTAGGCCGAGACGATGAAGTAGAGCGGCACCGGGGTCAGGATGGTGGCGGCCACTGGCACGATGCTGGCGATGTCGCCCTCCGGCTTGGCCATGGAGAACAGCAGCAGCTGGATGGGGATGCCGGAGTTCTGGACGCCGCACTCCAGCGCAATGGCTATGGACTGAATCCGTGGCAGGCGGAACACCATGGTGACGAGGAAGCTGACGATGAAGCCGAGCCAGGGAAGCAAGCCGGCGAACGGGATCACGAGAGGAAACTTCACTGCAAAGCGGATCGCGGCGGAGCTGCAGCCTTTTTTCGCAGTGCCAAAAAGAATCGTTAATCAAGAAAGCTCACCCAGCAGCTCCAGCAGGTAAAAGTACACGTAGGAGCCGAATCCGGCCACCGTGAGGATGAACAGAACGGACAGCGGTCCGATGGCCTTGGTGATTTTCTTGCCGACCCGGGGCCACCGGTGCCGCACGAACACGCCAAGGACAAGCGACACCACGGACTGCAGCAGGGTGTAGGCCACCTGGTCGAACGGAATTATCACCTGGTCGGACTCGATGAACAGCCGGCCGTAGGCGAACAGCCACAGCGGCATCATGACTGCGGGGATCAACGCGTCAAAGAAATCTCCTGATTCAAGGGGAGCCTTAGTGTCAGTGGGCCCGTTAACTCACAAAATGCGCAGATGTTGCTGAAGAAGGTCATGGTCATGCTGAGGTCGAGGTCGCCGTTCAGCAGGTAGGTCCACATGTTGCTGCTGGAGCCGCCGGGAGCGCAGCCGTAGGTCAGCAGGCCGAAGCCCATCGCACTGGGGTAGGGCAGGTCGGGGTACTGACCGAGGGCGAGCACCAGCAGCTGGCCGACCGCTAGGCCCAGCTGCAGGAAGGGGGGTTGGGCGCGCGAAAAAGTAAATTTTATATTGCGGCGATTTCGGTGAAGTTGAGAAATTGCCACACTTAGCAGCCATGTTGCCGCTTTGACCTTTTTGCGCAGTTTAGAAAGCAAGGAGGCGTCAGCGCGGAAAAACAAACTGCTATTGCTACTGGTATTTAGCCATCTATTATTGGAGAGGAATTCAGTAACTTAAGCATTCGTAGCCATAGCGACCACAGTAAAGGCGCACTTTCGTTACACCGAAGTAGCAAAAGGAGTCTTACTTTACGACCAAAGTATTTGGATTTCGAGGCTTGCAAGTGCCTATGGATCCTCTGATAGATGTTAGTTAGAACAACAACCTGCTGTGACTCACGTGCGGCATGAGGATGAACTGGCACACCCAGCCGATGCTGATGGCCACCGGCCGCTTGACCAACTGGAGCACCACCCGGAGCTCGATATTGGCGCCCATGCAGAACACGATCGCCACCACGAAGAGGATCAGCAGGACCCGGTAGCTGATTTCCAGCGGTCCCGACGGCTGCAAGACGGTCAGCTGCAGCCGGCCAGAGCCCAGCGCATCCGCGGTGCACTCGAGGTCCGTCCAGCCGAACTTGCGCCCCACCAGCTCCAAGGCAGCGGTCCAGTTTCCTCCTCCTCCATCAACAGCCGACCAGTTACCGACTGACTTCAAGCTGGCAATGCTGGGATCGGCGACGGAGCAGTTCGGGCTGCCGGCGGCGTAGCCAAAGTAGGTCGCGGTGACGTTGGCGAGCAACGCGGAGCCGACATCCAGCACCAGAGGTGACGGTTGCGAGCTGAGCAGCAGCCAGTCGCTTGTCTGCATGACGCAGTCTTCTAGAATTGAAAAAGTAAAAAAAACAAGCAGCTTTTTGCCTGTCGCCCCTGTTTCGTACCGAGTTTTATCCGCACTTATTTACAGTTGATCGCTGCTCCGCCGAGAGCGAAAAAAAGTGTTTACGGCAGGCAGGAGGGTAGGCAGGAGGGGTAGGCAGGAGCGGAGTTCATTATGTGGAAGGGGCAGTAGGCCCAGCAGTGTTCGCTCATTGGCAGGCAGGCTTTTTGACAGAATCTATTTTTAGCCACAGCGCTGCAGTCCCAGACGCACAGAAAGCGAGCGTGGGAAGGTCGTTGCTATTGAAAGTTTGCGCTTCGCCAATGCACGTTGGTTTCGCCTCGCAGGCCGTCAGCCATGATCTTCCAGTATCTGGGCTTCGGAGAGAACAGGGGAGGTGAAGCTTTCTGGACGTGGCAATTATAGGGCCCTCTTAGACTTGATGCTACTGAAAGAAGTCCAACAGAGCTAGCCAAATTGATAATTATTTTTCGGCTTTGTTTTTTATTATTGCCAAAAAAATTTTTATTTTCAACCAAATAGATATGAAATAAATTGACAGAAAAAGCAGTCAACAGCAGAAAATCGAAAATAAGCATGTGATTTCCTCTACGCTTGCACATCACGGAAGCTCATGGACTAATTGCATGGACAGATTGCAATGCAAAAGTTTAGTCTGCTAGGCTCTGAGGTAAATTGCAGCTTTAACATTGTTCGAAAGTTAAATCTCGATTGAAAAAGATGAGTTTTTGGGACACATCTCAAATAACTTCATGGAATAATAAATAAAATAATAATAATAATAAATTTAGACACCCGACCTTTCGATCAGATGTACACCTCACAGCACAGCCGCAGCTAGTTGCGCGGCGCATCCAAGGGCTGTGTACAGCTTTCAGCCTGACGGGCTGGAGGGGCCGCAACACCCACCCTAAAGCTCAAACTGGTACCCATTCTCAGCTGGGTAGACTGAAGCAATGCGGGATTAAGTGCCTTGCTCAAGGGCACAAAGTGTCTCCTAGGGCCGGGACTCGAACCCACGACCTTCCGGTCATGAGGCAGGCGCCCTAGCCACTAGGCTGCAACTCATCTGCAGATGAGTTGTAGAGGAGTTGTAGCCAGAGGAGTTCATGGAATGTTTCAGTTCAATGAAGGCTGAGCTGGCACACGATTTGCTTGTTTTACTTCGCAATGCAATCGGACAGCTCTGACACCCCTGCGGGCTTCTCTCCCATTGACTTCGCACTGCCAGAGCCTCTTCCACTGAAAGCCGCACCCGCATCTGCAGCCGCTTGTCCGGCTTCAGCGTCGCCTTTGTCGGCAGCTTCAGCAACTCCGTCGGCGGCTTTCAGCTCAAACGTTGGGTCCGATTTACCTTCGCCACCGTCGCCGAACTTGCAGCGCTTCCACACGCGGTAAATGACGGCGATGAAGTAGAGCGGCACCGGGGTCAGGATGGTGGCGGCCACCGGCGCGATGCTGGCGATGTCGCCCTCCGGCTTGGCCATGGAGAACAGCAGCAGCTGGATGGAGATGCCGGCGTTCTGGACGCCGCACTCCAGCGCCACCGCTGTGGACTGCGGCCGGGACAGGCGGCAAACCAGGGTGACGAGGAAGCCGAGGACGAAGCCGAGCCAGGGAAGCATCGCCGTGAAGGGGATCACGATGGGAAATTTCACTGCGGATGAGGAAATCGTTGACAAATTGAAGCTGTGATTGACAGAAATCGGACAGATGAAGCCATGCAAACAGACTCCGGTCGCTCACCCAGCAGCTCCAGCAGGTGCCAGTACACAAAGCCGCCAAAACCGGCGACCACGAGGATGAACAGAACAGCCAGCGGTGCGATGGCCTTGGTGATCCGCTTGCCGACCCGGGGCCACCTGTAGCGCACCAGGATGCCGATCACCAGCGGCACCACCGACTGCAGCAGGGTGTAGGCCACCTGGTCGAACGGGATCCGCACCACCGAAGGATCGATGTACAGCCGACCGTAGGCGAACAGCCAGAGCGGCATCATGACTGCGGCGGGTTGAGCACCAAACCGTGGACTTTCTGGCCCATGTGAAATTGCAATGAAATTCGTACACCACAAACTGACTCACAAAATGCAGAGATACTGCTGATGAAGGTCATGGTCATGCTGAGGTCGAGGTCACCGTCCAGCAGGTAGGTCCACATGTTGCTACCGCCGCCGCCGGGACTGCAGCCGAACGTCAGGAGTCCGAAGGCCAGCGCGTTCGGATTCGGGAAGCTGGAGAATCGAGTCACCACGACAAGCAGCAGCTGGCCCACTGCCAGGCCCAGCTGGAGGGTGCAATCGTGGGGGCGGGAGGGAGCCGATAATTCCCACGGAAGCTGTAAATCTTCAAAATTCCAGCTTTAAAAAGCACTCAAAGAAACCAACAACGGTGTTAAACTCACGTGCGGCATGAGGATGAACTGGCACACCCAGCCGATGCTGATGGCCACCGGCCGCTTGAACAGCTTCAGCACCACCCGGAGCTCGATGCTGTTGCCCATGCAGAACACGATGGCGACCACCAGGATGATCAGCAGGATGCGGTAGGCCAGCTCCAGCCGGCCGGACGGCTTCAAGACGGTCAGCTGCAGTCGGCCAGAGCCCAGCGCATCCGCGGTGCACTCGAGATCCGTCCAGCCGAACTTGCGCCCCACCAGCTCCAAGGCAGCGGTCCAGTTTCCTCCTCCATCAACAGCCGACCAGTTGCCGACTGACTTCAAGCTGGCAATGCTGGTGTCGGCGACGGAGCAGTTCGGGCTGCCGGCGGCGTAGCCGAAGTAGGTCGCGGTGACGTTGGCGAGCAACGCGGAGCCGACATCCAGCACCAGAGGCGACGGTTGCGAGCTGAGTCTGCCTGCCTGCATTCCGGCGCTTTTTCTGCTTGAAGCTGAGCTGCACTTTTCTTTGCGTGCCCGGGCCTTTATTCAGGTCGCGAGATTTTACTTTAACTCTGTGTGCCTTGCTTAGGCAAACGAAGCGAATTTGATGCCAAGTTTGAGGGGGTCTACAGAAATCTTCTAATACCAACTGAACACACTGAATGCAGAGCAGCGCTGACAGACAAGTAGAGAGCCTTTTAGGCGAGAATTGGTGCAAGGGATCTCTCTAAACTTGGAATTAGCGTGAGAACGCTGTATTGCTAATAAACGAGTGGGCCATCCGAGCAGACTCACAGAACAATGCCAACTGGACTTGCGTTTGTTGATATTGGGCCGAAATTAGCGCACAAGTCTTCGAGTGAGGCCTCATGAGGGAGACTTCCATGGGTGCAATTAGTGCTTGAGGTCTGAGGGGCCATGCAGAGTTTAACCATTGGTATGGAGGGAGACTTTATTGCACTTATGACTTGAGATATTAATTGTAGTGCAGAAAGAAGCAGGGCAAAGTTTTGCAAAGCCAATAGAACTCAAGCTACCGTATGTGAAGCATGAGTAGCTGAAGCACGAGTAGCTGAATCATGACTAGCGGAAGCATGAGTAGCTGAATCATGAGTAGCTGAAGCATGAGTAGCTGAAGCATGAGTAGCTGAAGCATGAGTAGCTGAAGCATGAGTAGCTGAAGCATGAGTAGCTGAAGCATGAGTATCTGAAGCATGAGTAGCTGAAGCATGAGTATCTGAAGCATGAGTAGCTGAAGCATGAGTAGCTGAAGCATGAGTATCTGAAGCATGAGTATCTGAAGCATGAGTAGCTGAAGCATGAGTAGCTGAAGCATGAGTAGCTGAAGCATGAGTATCTGAAGCATGAGTATCTGAAGCATGAGTAGCTGAAGCATGAGTAGCTGAAGCATGAGTAGCTGAAGCATGAGTATCTGAAGCATGAGTAGCTGAAGCATGAGTAGCTGAAGCATGAGTAGCTGAAGCATGAGTAGCTGAAGCATGAGTAGCTGAAGCATGAGTAGCTGAAGCATGAGTAGCTGAAGCATGAGTAGCTGAAGCATGAGTAGCTGAAGCATGAGTAGCTGAAGCATGAGTAGCTGAAGCATGAGTAGCTGAAGCATCAGTAGCTGAAGCATGAGTAGCTGAAGCATGAGTAGCTGAAGCATGAGTAGCTGAAGCATGAGTAGCTGAAGCATGAGTAGCTGAAGCATGAGTATCTGAAGCATGAGTATCTGAAGCATGAGTAGCTGAAGCATGAGTAGCTGAAGCATGAGTAGCTGAAGCATGAGTATCTGAAGCATGAGTAGCTGAAGCATGAGTAGCTGAAGCATGAGTAGCTGAAGCATGAGTAGCTGAAGCATGAGTAGCTGAAGCATGAGTAGCTGAAGCATGAGTAGCTGAAGCATGAGTAGCTGAAGCATGAGTAGCTGAAGCATGAGTATCTGAAGCATGAGTAGCTGAAGCATGAGTAGCTGAAGCATGAGTAGCTGAAGCATGAGTAGCTGAAGCATGAGTAGCTGCAGCATGAGTAACTGAAGCATGAGTATCTGAAGCATGAGTATCTGAAGCATGAGTATCTGAAGCATGAGTAACTGAAGCATGAGTAGCTGAAGCATCAGTGGCTAAATGATCATAGCTGAAGCATCAGTAGCTAAATGATCATAGCTGAAGCATGAGTAGCTGAAGCATCAGTAGCTAAATGATCATAGCTGAAGCATGAGTAGCTGAAGCATGAGTAGCTAAAGCATCAGTAGCTAAAGCATCGATAGCTAAAAAGATAAAGTCTGACAGATTTTCTCCCGATTATTTATTTAGATTGTTTATTTTTACCACGAAAGCTAAATTTAAAATATTCCGTAGCACTTTTGTTACATATATACGGAAAGAATGATTTGCAACGAAGCTTTCACAGCCCGTGCCTTTTGATTGGTAGAATTTTTATGCAATAACACAGCTAAAATTATGCAATAACACAGTTTTTATATTGTGCATGTTCTTGTTTTTGTTACTCATTTTTTAGCATATTTTTTCTTTTATGGCTAGCTAATAAGTAACAGAAAACATTGGTACAGTGCAGTCACAGACTATTGATACTCGTAATTGCAGATTCACAAAATTGCAGATCGTTACGGACTGATTTCTGGGTCTAACCCGGGCAGATGTTGGTTAAAGTCTAACTAAAGGAAGAGTTTTTTTACTTTTCCCAGCGACAGCTGGCCGTCCTGTCGCTACGTCGTCGTGGTGGCGGCTCGCCTCAGCGCGCTGGTCACCGGGTGCGGATCGGCGGACAGTCGGGCCCGCGGCCGGCCCAGCTGTCGTGGCGTCGCCAGCGGAGGTGGCTGAAAGCGGAGGCCCAGCAGCGGAGCCGCGGTCGCCACCGCCGCCGGCCGCTGCAGCAGCCCGATGGAGAAGTCGCGCGGCTGCGGCGGCGGCGGGCCCGGAAGCCAGCGGGCGCCGATGCTGGAGGCAGCTGTGGTGCCACGGTGACTCCGAAGACGGCGACGTCCCTGCGAGTCGTCGAAGGCGTCGAGTTCCTCGTCCTGCCCAGTTTTGGCTGGGGTCGGCGGCTGCAGCTGCAGGGAAGCGAAGCGGCAGCGGATGGAGGCGTCGGTGGCAAACGGCGTCGGGAGTGCCACAGCAGGCGGTCCGACATCCTCTTGAGTGTCCGCTGACGGCATCTCAGGCGGCTGCCTTCCACGACGTCGCCGACGGGGCCGCCGCTTTCGCTGCGGCCGCGGCAGAGCGAGGCCGGCTGCCAAGCTTGCTGCCAGGGCAAAGTGGGATGCGGGAGCTGCCTGCAGGAAAGTCGGCTTCCTGCCCTCTATCTGCAATTCTGCAATTCCTGCCCTCCATCTGCAATGGCCCTCCATCCGCAATTGCCCTCCATCTGCAATCGCCCTCCATCTGCAATGGCCCTCCATCTGCAATGGCCCTCCATCTGCAATGGCCCTCCATCTGCAATTGCCCTCCATCTGCAATCGCCCTCCATCTGCAATGGCCCTCCATCTGCCATTACCATCCATCTGTAATTACCCGCCATCTGAATTCGCCCTCCATCTGCAATTACCCTCCATCTGACGCTGCAGCTGCTGCCGTCGCTGGCAGGCCATCTGGTCATCATCGGCCGCCTCGCCGGGCGGCACGAACAGCGGGCAGACGAGACCGTCAATGTCGGCAAAGCTGACGAAGGCCTCCCTTCGGTGGGCCAGCAGGTCCAGCTCGCTCCCAGCGGCCTGGTGCTGCTCGTGCAGGTGAAGGCCGCACACCTGGCGCCGCCGGATCAGCTGCCTGACGAGGTTCCTGTCCGCCGTCTGCATCTCCGGGCTCGCCTGGCGACTTCCGACTCTTCTCACTGATGATGAAGCTTTCTCTCTCCAGTTTCTCCGCAGTAGCGGGACGGGCCTTCCCGCCCCAGCCTGATTTATAGCTGTTGACTTTCTCTCCCCGCGGCGCCGTCTCTCTTGAGTGCCGCTCTCAGCCAGGCTGAGGTGAGCGCAGCTTATTTACTCACAAGCAGACCCGGCAGCGCTGCCTGTCTGCAGGCAGAAAAAACTGCTTGCCCCGGTAGGGAAGACCCCGGCCGCGCATCCGACTGACGATCGTCTTTTCATTGCAGCAGCTTCCCGCGTGTTTGCCCGCCCCGTGAGCTGCAGTCGGGGGCCCCCCAACAATTGGCTGCCCATAGCCATTTTGTCACGCACTTTTTCCACCGCTTGGGGTGAGTACTCTGTAACGGCAAGCAGTGAGAACTGGATTCATGCGGTGAGCTGCTGTGGGGCCTTATCCTCGTCTTAGTGTACCGGCTCTAGCAAATACCTGTTACCTGGTACCGCTTGTAGCAACAGGTCTTGACTGTCATTTTTTACCAGACCGGACTATGACCCCTACCTTCAGATCCGGTCAGAGCAATGACCCGCACCGGGTCCTGACCCCTACCTTCAGTTCCGGTCAGAGCAATGACCCGCACCGGGTCCTGACCCCTACTTTCAGTTCCGATCAGAGCAATGACCCGCACCGGGTCCTGACCCCTACCTTCAGTTCCGGTCAGAGCAATGACCCGCACCGGGTCCTGACCCCTACCCTCAGTTCCGGTCAGAGCAATGACCCGCACCGGGTCCTGACCCCTACCTTCAGTTCCGGTCAGAGCAATGACCCGCACCGGGTCCTGACCCCTACTTTCAGTTCCGGTCAGAGCAATGACCCGCACCGGGTCCTGACCCCTACCTTCAGTTCCGGTCAGAGCAATGACCCGCGCCGGGTCCTGACCCCTACCTTCAGTTCCGGTCAGAGCAATGACCCGCGCCGGGTCCTGAGCCCACTTTCAGTTCCGGTCAGAGCAATGACCCGCACCGGGTCCTGACCCCTACCTTCAGTTCCGGTCAGAGCTGTGACCCGCACCGGGTCCTGACCCCTACCTTCAGTTCCGATCAGAGCAATGACCCGCATCGGGTCCTGACCCCCACTTTCAGTTTCGGTCAGAGCAATGACCCGCACCGGGTCCTGACCCCCACTTTCAGTTTCGGTCAGAGCAATGACCCGCACCGGGTCCTGACCCCTACCTTCAGTTCCGGTCAGAGCAATGACCCGCACCGGGTCCTGAGCCCCACTTTCAGTTCCGGTCAGAGCAATGACCCGCACCGGGTCCTGACCCCTACCTTCAGTTCCGGTCAGAGCAATGACCCGCACCGGGTCCTGACCCCTACCTTCAGTTCCGGTCAGAGCAATGACCCGCACCGGGTCCTGACCCCTACTTTCAGTTCCGGTCAGAGCAATGACCCGCACCGGGTCCTGACCCCTACCTTCAGTTCCGGTCAGAGCAATGACCCGCACCGGGTCCTGACCCCTACTTTCAGTTCCGGTCAGAGCAATGACCCGCACCGGGTCCTGACCCCTACCTTCAGTTCCGGTCAGAGCAATGACCCGCACCGGGCCCTGACCCCTACCTTCAGTTCCGGTCAGAGCTGTGACCCGCACCGGGTCCTGACCCCTACCTTCAGTTCCGATCAGAGCAATGACCCGCATCGGGTCCTGACCCCCACTTTCAGTTTCGGTCAGAGCAATGACCCGCACCGGGTCCTGACCCCCACTTTCAGTTTCGGTCAGAGCAATGACCCGCACCGGGTCCTGACCCCTACCTTCAGTTCCGGTCAGAGCAATGACCCGCACCGGGTCCTGACCCCTACCTTCAGTTCCGGTCAGAGCAATGACCCGCACCGGGTCCTGAGCCCCACTTTCAGTTCCGGTCAGAGCAATGACCCGCATCGGGTCCTGACCCCCACTTTCAGTTTCGGTCAGAGCAATGACCCGCACCGGGTCCTGAGCCCCACTTTCAGTTTCCGGTCAGAGCAATGACCCGCACCGGGTCCTGACCCCTACCTTCAGTTCCGGTCAGAGCAATGACCCGCACCGGGTCCTGAGCCCCACTTTCAGTTCCGGTCAGAGCAATGACCCGCACCGGGTCCTGACCCCTACCTTCAGTTCCGGTCAGAGCAATGACCCGCACCGGGTCCTGACCCCTACCTTCAGTTCCGGTCAGAGCAATGACCCGCGCCGGGTCCTGAGCCCACTTTCAGTTCCGGTCAGAGCAATGACCCGCACCGGGTCCTGACCCCTACCTTCAGTTCCGGTCAGAGCTGTGACCCGCACCGGGTCCTGACCCCTACCTTCAGTTCCGATCAGAGCAATGACCCGCATCGGGTCCTGACCCCCACTTTCAGTTTCGGTCAGAGCAATGACCCGCACCGGGTCCTGACCCCTACCTTCAGTTTCGGTCAGAGCAATGACCCGCACCGGGTCCTGACCCCTACCTTCAGTTCCGGTCAGAGCAATGACCCGCACCGGGTCCTGAGCCCCACTTTCAGTTCCGGTCAGAGCAATGACCCGCACCGGGTCCTGACCCCTACCCTCAGTTCCGGTCAGAGCAATGACCCGCACCGGGTCCTGACCCCTACCTTCAGTTCCGGTCAGAGCAATGACCCGCACCGGGTCCTGACCCCTACTTTCAGTTCCGGTCAGAGCAATGACCCGCACCGGGTCCTGACCCCTACCTTCAGTTCCGGTCAGAGCAATGACCCGCACCGGGTCCTGACCCCTACTTTCAGTTCCGGTCAGAGCAATGACCCGCACCGGGTCCTGACCCCTACCTTCAGTTCCGGTCAGAGCAATGACCCGCACCGGGTCCTGACCCCTACCTTCAGTTCCGGTCAGAGCTGTGACCCGCACCGGGTCCTGACCCCTACCTTCAGTTCCGATCAGAGCAATGACCCGCATCGGGTCCTGACCCCCACTTTCAGTTTCGGTCAGAGCAATGACCCGCACCGGGTCCTGACCCCCACTTTCAGTTTCGGTCAGAGCAATGACCCGCACCGGGTCCTGACCCCTACCTTCAGTTCCGGTCAGAGCAATGACCCGCACCGGGTCCTGACCCCTACCTTCAGTTCCGGTCAGAGCAATGACCCGCACCGGGTCCTGACCCCCACTTTCAGTTCCGGTCAGACCAATGACCCGCACCGGGTCCTGAGCCCCACTTTCAGTTCCGGTCAGAGCAATGACCCGCGCCGGGTCCTGACCCCTACCTTCAGTTCCGGTCAGAGCAATGACCCGCACCGGGTCCTGAGCCCACTTTCAGTTCCGGTCAGAGCAATGACCCGCACCGGGTCCTGACCCCTACCTTCAGTTCCGGTCAGAGCAATGACCCGCGCCGGGTCCTGACCCCTACCTTCAGTTCCGGTCAGAGCAATGACCCGCGCCGGGTCCTGAGCCCACTTTCAGTTCCGGTCAGAGCAATGACCCGCACCGGGTCCTGACCCCTACCTTCAGTTCCGGTCAGAGCATGTGACCCGCACCGGGTCCCTGACCCCTACCTTCAGTTTCCGGTCAGAGCAATGACCCGCACCGGGTCCTGACCCCTACCTTCAGTTCCGGTCAGAGCAATGACCCGCACCGGGTCCTGACCCCTACCTTCAGTTCCGGATCAGAGCAATGACCCGCACCGGGTCCTGACCCCTACCTTTCAGTTCCGGTCAGAGCAATGACCCGCACCGGGTCCTGACCCCTACCCTCAGTTCCGGTCAGAGCAATGACCCGCACCGGGTCCTGACCCCTACCTTCAGTTCCGGTCAGAGCAATGACCCGCACCGGGTCCTGACCCCTACTTTCAGTTCCGGTCAGAGCAATGACCCGCACCGGGTCCTGACCCCTACCTTCAGTTCCGGTCAGAGCAATGACCCGCGCCGGGTCCTGACCCCTACCTTCAGTTCCGGTCAGAGCAATGACCCGCGCCGGGTCCTGAGCCCCACTTTCAGTTCCGGTCAGAGCAATGACCCGCACCGGGTCCTGACCCCTACCTTCAGTTCCGGTCAGAGCTGTGACCCGCACCGGGTCCTGACCCCTACCTTCAGTTCCGATCAGAGCAATGACCCGCATCGGGTCCTGACCCCCACTTTCAGTTTCGGTCAGAGCAATGACCCGCACCGGGTCCTGACCCCCTACTTTCAGTTTCGGTCAGAGCAATGACCCGCACCGGGTCCTGACCCCTACCTTCAGTTCCGGTCAGAGCAATGACCCGCACCGGGTCCTGAGCCCCACTTTCAGTTCCGGTCAGAGCAATGACCCGCACCGGGTCCTGACCCCTACCCTCAGTTCCGGTCAGAGCAATGACCCGCACCGGGTCCTGACCCCTACCTTCAGTTCCGGTCAGAGCAATGACCCGCACCGGGTCCTGACCCCTACTTTCAGTTCCGGTCAGAGCAATGACCCGCACCGGGTCCTGACCCCTACCTTCAGTTCCGGTCAGAGCAATGACCCGCACCGGGTCCTGACCCCTACTTTCAGTTCCGGTCAGAGCAATGACCCGCACCGGGTCCTGACCCCTACCTTCAGTTCCGGTCAGAGCAATGACCCGCACCGGGTCCTGACCCCTACCTTCAGTTCCGGTCAGAGCTGTGACCCGCACCGGGTCCTGACCCCTACCTTCAGTTCCGATCAGAGCAATGACCCGCATCGGGTCCTGACCCCCACTTTCAGTTTCGGTCAGAGCAATGACCCGCACCGGGTCCTGACCCCCACTTTCAGTTTCGGTCAGAGCAATGACCCGCACCGGGTCCTGACCCCTACCTTCAGTTCCGGTCAGAGCAATGACCCGCACCGGGTCCTGACCCCTACCTTCAGTTCCGGTCAGAGCAATGACCCGCACCGGGTCCTGACCCCCACTTTCAGTTCCGGTCAGACCAATGACCCGCACCGGGTCCTGAGCCCCACTTTCAGTTCCGGTCAGAGCAATGACCCGCGCCGGGTCCTGACCCCTACCTTCAGTTCCGGTCAGAGCAATGACCCGCACCGGGTCCTGAGCCCACTTTCAGTTCCGGTCAGAGCAATGACCCGCACCGGGTCCTGACCCCTACCTTCAGTTCCGGTCAGAGCAATGACCCGCGCCGGGTCCTGACCCCTACCTTCAGTTCCGGTCAGAGCAATGACCCGCGCCGGGTCCTGAGCCCACTTTCAGTTCCGGTCAGAGCAATGACCCGCACCGGGTCCTGACCCCTACCTTCAGTTCCGGTCAGAGCTGTGACCCGCACCGGGTCCTGACCCCTACCTTCAGTTCCGATCAGAGCAATGACCCGCATCGGGTCCTGACCCCCACTTTCAGTTTCGGTCAGAGCAATGACCCGCACCGGGTCCTGACCCCTACCTTCAGTTTCGGTCAGAGCAATGACCCCGCACCGGGTCCTGACCCCTACCTTCAGTTCCGGTCAGAGCAATGACCCGCACCGGGTCCTGAGCCCCACTTTCAGTTCCGGTCAGAGCAATGACCCGCACCGGGTCCTGACCCCTACCCTCAGTTCCGGTCAGAGCAATGACCCGCACCGGGTCCTGACCCCTACCTTCAGTTCCGGTCAGAGCAATGACCCGCACCGGGTCCTGACCCCTACTTTCAGTTCCGGTCAGAGCAATGACCCGCACCGGGTCCTGACCCCTACCTTCAGTTCCGGTCAGAGCAATGACCCGCACCGGGTCCTGACCCCTACTTTCAGTTCCGGTCAGAGCAATGACCCGCACCGGGTCCTGACCCCTACCTTCAGTTCCGGTCAGAGCAATGACCCGCACCGGGTCCTGACCCCTACCTTCAGTTCCGGTCAGAGCTGTGACCCGCACCGGGTCCTGACCCCTACCTTCAGTTCCGATCAGAGCAATGACCCGCATCGGGTCCTGACCCCCCACTTTCAGTTTCGGTCAGAGCAATGACCCGCACCGGGTCCTGACCCCCACTTTCAGTTTCGGTCAGAGCAATGACCCGCACCGGGTCCTGACCCCTACCTTCAGTTCCGGTCAGAGCAATGACCCGCACCGGGTCCTGACCCCTACCTTCAGTTCCGGTCAGAGCAATGACCCGCACCGGGTCCTGACCCCCACTTTCAGTTCCGGTCAGACCAATGACCCGCACCGGGTCCTGAGCCCCACTTTCAGTTCCGGTCAGAGCAATGACCCGCGCCGGGTCCTGACCCCTACCTTCAGTTCCGGTCAGAGCAATGACCCGCACCGGGTCCTGAGCCCACTTTCAGTTCCGGTCAGAGCAATGACCCGCATCGGGTCCTGACCCCCACTTTCAGTTTCGGTCAGAGCAATGACCCGCACCGGGTCCTGACCCCCACTTTCAGTTTCGGTCAGAGCAATGACCCGCACCGGGTCCTGACCCCTACCTTCAGTTCCGGTCAGAGCAATGACCCGCACCGGGTCCTGAGCCCCACTTTCAGTTCCGGTCAGAGCAATGACCCGCACCGGGTCCTGACCCCTACCCTCAGTTCCGGTCAGAGCAATGACCCGCACCGGGTCCTGACCCCTACCTTCAGTTCCGGTCAGAGCAATGACCCGCACCGGGTCCTGACCCCTACCTTCAGTTCCGGTCAGAGCAATGACCCGCACCGGGTCCTGACCCCTACTTTCAGTTCCGGTCAGAGCAATGACCCGCACCGGGTCCTGACCCCTACCTTCAGTTCCGGTCAGAGCAATGACCCGCACCGGGTCCTGACCCCTACCTTCAGTTCCGGTCAGAGCAATGACCCGCACCGGGTCCTGACCCCTACCCTCAGTTCCGATCAGAGCAATGACCCGCATCGGGTCCTGACCCCCACTTTCAGTTTCGGTCAGAGCAATGACCCGCACCGGGTCCTGACCCCTACCTTCAGTTTCCGGTCAGAGCAATGACCCGCACCGGGTCCTGACCCCTACCTTCAGTTCCGGTCAGAGCAATGACCCGCACCGGGTCCTGACCCCTACTTTCAGTTCCGGTCAGAGCAATGACCCGCACCGGGTCCTGACCCCTACCTTCAGTTCCGGTCAGAGCAATGACCCGCACCGGGTCCTGACCCCTACCTTCAGTTCCGGTCAGAGCTGTGACCCGCACCGGGTCCTGACCCCTACCTTCAGTTCCGATCAGAGCAATGACCCGCATCGGGTCCTGACCCCCACTTTCAGTTTCGGTCAGAGCAATGACCCGCATCGGGTCCTGACCCCCACTTTCAGTTTCGGTCAGAGCAATGACCCGCACCGGGTCCTGACCCCTACCTTCAGTTCCGGTCAGAGCAATGACCCGCACCGGGTCCTGACCCTACCTTCAGTTCCGGTCAGAGCAATGACCCGCACCGGGTCCTGACCCCCACTTTCAGTTCCGGTCAGACCAATGACCCGCACCGGGTCCTGAGCCCCACTTTCAGTTCCGGTCAGAGCAATGACCCGCGCCGGGTCCTGACCCCTACCTTCAGTTCCGGTCAGAGCAATGACCCGCACCGGGTCCCTGAGCCCCACTTTCAGTTCCGGTCAGAGCAATGACCCGCACCGGGTCCTGACCCCTACCTTCAGTTCCGGTCAGAGCAATGACCCGCGCCGGGTCCTGACCCCTACCTTCAGTTCCGGTCAGAGCAATGACCCGCGCCGGGTCCTGAGCCCACTTTCAGTTCCGGTCAGAGCAATGACCCGCACCGGGTCCTGACCCCTACCTTCAGTTCCGGTCAGAGCTGTGACCCGCACCGGGTCCTGACCCCTACCTTCAGTTCCGATCAGAGCAATGACCCGCATCGGGTCCTGACCCCCACTTTCAGTTTCGGTCAGAGCAATGACCCGCACCGGGTCCTGACCCCCACTTTCAGTTTCGGTCAGAGCAATGACCCGCACCGGGTCCTGACCCCTACCTTCAGTTCCGGTCAGAGCAATGACCCGCACCGGGTCCTGACCCCCACTTTCAGTTCCGGTCAGAGCAATGACCCGCACCGGGTCCTGAGCCCCACTTTCAGTTCCGGTCAGAGCAATGACCCGCGCCGGGTCCTGACCCCCTACCTTTCAGTTCCGGTCAGAGCAATGACCCGCACCGGGTCCTGAGCCCCACTTTCAGTTCCGGTCAGAGCAATGACCCGCGCCGGGTCCTGACCCCTACCTTCAGTTCCGGTCAGAGCAATGACCCGCACCGGGTCCTGAGCCCACTTTCAGTTCCGGTCAGAGCAATGACCCGCACCGGGTCCTGACCCCTACCTTCAGTTCCGGTCAGAGCAATGACCCGCGCCGGGTCCTGACCCCTACCTTCAGTTCCGGTCAGAGCAATGACCCGCGCCGGGTCCTGAGCCCACTTTCAGTTCCGGTCAGAGCAATGACCCGCACCGGGTCCTGACCCCTACCTTCAGTTCCGGTCAGAGCTGTGACCCGCACCGGGTCCTGACCCCTACCTTCAGTTCCGATCAGAGCAATGACCCGCATCGGGTCCTGACCCCCACTTTCAGTTTCGGTCAGAGCAATGACCCGCACCGGGTCCTGACCCCCACTTTCAGTTTCGGTCAGAGCAATGACCCGCACCGGGTCCTGACCCCTACCTTCAGTTCCGGTCAGAGCAATGACCCGCACCGGGTCCTGACCCCCACTTTCAGTTCCGGTCAGAGCAATGACCCGCACCGGGTCCTGAGCCCCACTTTCAGTTCCGGTCAGAGCAATGACCCGCGCCGGGTCCTGACCCCTACCTTCAGTTCCGGTCAGAGCAATGACCCGCACCGGGTCCTGAGCCCCACTTTCAGTTCCGGTCAGAGCAATGACCCGCGCCGGGTCCTGACCCCTACCTTCAGTTCCGGTCAGAGCAATGACCCGCACCGGGTCCTGAGCCCACTTTCAGTTCCGGTCAGAGCAATGACCCGCACCGGGTCCTGACCCCTACCTTCAGTTCCGGTCAGAGCAATGACCCGCGCCGGGTCCTGACCCCTACCTTCAGTTCCGGTCAGAGCAATGACCCGCACCGGGTCCTGAGCCCACTTTCAGTTCCGGTCAGAGCAATGACCCGCACCGGGTCCTGACCCCTACCTTCAGTTCCGGTCAGAGCAATGACCCGCGCCGGGTCCTGACCCCTACCTTCAGTTCCGGTCAGAGCAATGACCCGCACCGGGTCCTGAGCCCACTTTCAGTTCCGGTCAGAGCAATGACCCGCACCGGGTCCTGACCCCTACCTTCAGTTCCGGTCAGAGCAATGACCCGCACCGGGTCCTGAGCCCCACTTTCAGTTCCGGTCAGAGCAATGACCCGCACCAGGTGCTGACCCCTACTTTCAGTTCCGGTCAGAGCAATGACCCGCACCGGATCCCGAAATCCCAAGAAAGAAGCAAGCAACAACAAATGTAGTCTTGAACTAAATATTGAAAATTGACTGACGGGTTTAGTAGAAATTTCGGGCCAATTATATATAGTGTAGTACTGAAGTAACAGCAAACTTTTAGCGCCGATAAATAAGCCCTTGGCCTGGCTGCACAGCTTCGAATACTTGGGGGGTCGAACAAGAATAATTGAAATAGCAAAAACACGCAGGGCGAGGCGAGGCGGGGGACTTCCGTGCGACTGACAAAATCGGTGAGGGGCGGGAAGGGGTCAGGTGTGAACTAACAAAAATCAGAAACTCTCTTGGCCTGGTCCTTAGCTGATAACGGATCTGAAAAAAGCGTCAGAACTATTCGAGAAAAAACCTCCGTGAACTGTGCCAGCATTAGCTGGGTGACTTTCGCATTTAAAACAATAACAAAAAAGGTTCTAAAAAATCAGAACAATCACAGGTCGAAACAGGTTAAAGGACAAGGCTGGGAGATCTTCGAGGCACTTTTGCTGGCTGGTCAGCTGGCTGCAGTCTCTGTGTTAGCGCAGATTCTCTAGTTAAAAACGGGGGCTGCCGATGGATGCGATGGCTAATACTGTTGAGATGCAAAAAAATTTTAACTCAATAATCGCAGCTCTCTACTGCCCAATACGCGGAAGTAGCAAGCGACGCAAACTATCAGTATAATGATGATAAATAAATAGAAATAAATAGCGGTAACAGCAATGTAAGATTGTTGCCGCGGCGCTGACAGGCCTGACGGCCGCCAGAGACGGCCCATAGCAACTGGAAGCAAATCGCTGAGCTATCATCTAGTGCGCTTCGAACTAACAAAAAATAAACATTCGTTCGAGCTGCTAAGAGGCCGCCACGGGCGCCGCCGGACCCCGACAGCGCTGGCGGTGAGATTGGAGGGACAGGCAGCGCAGAGCGAAAAAGAAAAAAAGCTTTTGAAAAAAATCGATCAGAAAAAAAGCCGAGAGAGATGATTATTTAAAAAAATATCAGTTAGTGAGGCGGCGGGCGAGGCCGCCAAGCTGAAGGCAACGCGAGCATGCGGCAACGGCCAGTGAGGAAGGAAAAGCGGCAGCAGTTTCAAAGCGAGACGCGCGGCACTGTCTGTTCAGCCGATGATGACGAGGATGAGGGAGACCGTCAGTTGCTGGGCAGGAGGGCGAAGGTCAGAGCGGGCTCAGCGGTCTAAGAAATTGTTGCTAGGCAGATAAGTATTGATTTGATTATTTCTAACTAGGCGTTTGCACAGGTAGCAGTAAAAATCGCTAATTATTAATTGTTTTAAGCTTTAAGCGCTTCAGCCAGCTATTGTTAGTGGAGAGAAGGAGATCACGTGACGTTGATGCGGAAGGGCGAGCCGGGCACGTGCTGGTCGCCCCACTTGATGGTGAGCAGGTGCACGCCGGGCGAGGTGACCTGGTAGCGCACCGTGTAGCGTCCGGCGCCCTCGTGCTGCACCCGGACGCTGTCGGAGCTGTCGGCGGGGCCCAGGATGCCGACTAGCAGCATGTCGTAGCCGGCGCGGCTGGCATCGACAGAGAAGGTCATCTCCTGGTTGGCCACCGCCTGGCGGAGGGCGTCGCCGCGGCAGATGACCCGCTCCGGGTAGGCCGCCTGCTTGGGCCGCGTCTCAACCAGCATGGCCGAGTGGGCCAGCAGCTCCGACTCGGCCGCTGACGGCTCCGCCTCGCCAGTCACGTGGGCGGTGAACGGGGAGCCTGTGGGGATGGGGAAAGGGGGATCAGCTAGTAAGCACAGGAGTAACGGGAGGCGGAGGAGTAGAATGGGAGGCGGAGGAGTAGAATGGGAGACGGAGGAGTAGAATGGGAGGTGAGGAGTAGAATGGGAGGCGGAGGAGTAGAATGGGAGGCGGAGGAGTAGAATGGGAGACGGAGGAGTAGAATGGGAGGTGAGGAGTAGAATGGGAGGCGGAGGAGTAGAATGGGAGGCGGAGGAGTAGAATGGGAGGCGGAGGAGTAGAATGGGAGAATCCAAAAGTGTAAAACAGCAGAGCCAAGCCACCAGCTCCAAGCCGCCGAGACGCTCACCGACAATGTGGAAGTTGCCGCCGTACTTGATGGTGATGACGTACTCGCCAGGCGCGGAGGGCAGGTAGGTGAACTCGTAGCCGTTCTCACGCTCGTGGCAGTTCAGCTGCACCTTGCTGGGCCCGTCGACTGTGACGGCGAGGGCGCCGCTGCCGGCGTTGGCCGTGTGCACCAGGAACTTGGCCCGCTGGCCCACCCGGCCGCGGTGCAGGCCCTCGCCCTCCGCCCGGACAGCCCCGGGATCGGCGGCGCCGGCGGCCAGCGGCCCGGACACCAGGATGCGGAACGGCGAGCCCTCGGCTCCGGGCACCTCGACCAGGTGGGAGCCGGTCTCCTTTGGCGTGAACCGGACCACGGCCTGGTCGGTGCCGGGGATCTCCTGCACCGGGGCCTCGGTGCGCTCGCCGGACGGCGCGGTGATGACCGCCACCGTGTTGGCCGGGACGCCGCGCAGGGTCAACGCCGCCGGCTGGCCGACGCCTTCGAATGGCGAGACGCCGGAGCCGCCGCGCGACGTGGCGCCGCCGCCGGTGACTGGCACGTGGAACGGGGAGCCGGTCACGTGACGCCCGTCAAACTTCACCGAGACCGTGTAGTCGCCCGGCTCCGGCACCGTCCAGTTGACGGCGCACCAGCCGTCCCGACGGTCCTGGGTGCCGAATTGGGTTCAGGTTAGCGCGGAAAGGATTTTTGGGATTTGGGAAGGAAATTGACTGATGGGTGGACAGCTGTTGCCGAATAAGCTAGGAAATTATCCCTACTGAAGTCGAGATCGTCAAATGCTAACTTATCTATTCAAATAAAGATTCCACAACTTGGTATCCCAAAAATGGTATCCCCTGAATCCACTACATCCTCACCTGGAAGTTGATCTCGGCCTTGGCCGGGCCCTCCACGGCGATGGCGAGGCCGCCGGCGCCCGCCTCCCTGGTGTAGATGCCGAACTCGTTCGGCCGGCCGGCCTGGCCCCGCTCGATGCCGTCGCCGGCTACGCGGACACCTTTGGCGCCGAGGCCGCCGCCGGCCAGCGGGCCAACGGTGAACTGGAAGGGCGAGCCGGGCACGTGGACGCCGCGGTGCTGGACGGCCACGGCGTGGACGCCGGCCTCGCGGGGCACGAAGCGGACGGCGTACTGGCACTCGTCCAGGTCGACAATCTCGGCGGCCTCCTCCAGGCCGCTGGGCGCCGTGACGCTGGCCGACATGTCGAACGGGTTGGTGCCGGGGATGCGGAGCGACAGCTCGCACTGGCTGCCGACGTGGGTGGCGCTGGCCTCCTCAGCTGAGCCGGTCACCTCCGCCTTGCCCGCCGAGACGCCGGTGCCGCCGACCCGCACGTTGAACGGGCTGCCCGGCACGTGCTGATCCGCGTAGCGGACGCTCACCAGGTAGGTGCCGGGCTCGGTCGGCGTGTACGTGACCAGGCAGGTGCCGTCCTGGTTGTCGTGGCACTCGATGTCCGCCTTGCTGGGGCCCTCGACGCTGAGCGACAGGCCGCCGTAGCCAGCCTTGCGGGTGTCCACCTGGGGCGGTTGGCGACGGAAATTAATTAGAGCTAATTATTAAGTCACGTGCCGAGGAGCTACTAGAAAACATTTGATTGTTGGGTCCTGTAACCACGGGCTACTGGCTGAAATCAATAAGTCACGTGACCAATAACTATAATCAATTTAATAGGTTCACATAAGTATTAGCTACTGACTTGAATGAAAAAAATCACGTGACTATTAGCTACTGCCTAAAATCAATACGTCACGTGACCATTAGCTACTGCTCAAAATCGGTAAGTCACGTGACTATCAGTTACTGCCTGGTATCGATAAGTCACGTGACAATTAACTATGTGACTATATTCAGCGCGGCAGCACGGGCTCAAAAGCCATAAATCACTCACAGTAAACGCGTTGGCCTGCCCGGCCATGCCTTCCTCGAGGCCGCGGCCGGACACGCGGACGCGTTGCGCGTCGCCAATGTCGCTTTCGGACACGTCGATGCGGAACGGCGAGTTGGGGATGTGCTTGCCGGCCCGGTAGACGCCAACCTGGTGCTCGCCGACCAGCTTGGGCGTGAAGGCGATGCCGAGGTGGCCGTTGGGAAGCCGCTTGAGCACGCAGGGCTCTTCCATGCCGTCAGGCCCGGTGATGCTGGCGGTCAGGCCTGCGGGGTGGAGGACCAACGTGAGCTTGATGAGTGCACATGCACCGTAGATAAAAGTGCGAATGTACTTTTACTGCAAATAGCTGACTCCATCATCGGAGCGCACTGTACTTTAAATAAAAGTACATAGACAGAATGTACAGACTCACCGCTAATGTCGGTCTCCGTGATTTTCAGCGGGATCTCGTTGGCCTGGCCAACGGAGACTTCGGCCCGGCGGCGCGGCTCGCCGGTGATGCGGGCGGTGAACGGCGAGCCGGGGATGTGGCGCTCCATGAACTTCACCACGATGGTGTAGTCGCCAGGCGCAAGCGGCAGATAGTTCACCGAGCAGGTGCCGTCTTTGCTGTCGTTGCAGTTGATCTCGGCGCGCGAGGGGCCCTCGATGGCCAGGGCCAGGCCGCCTGCGAATTCGGACAAGGAATGGGTGCGGATGTCAAACTAAAAACTGAATGATCTGAAAGGTTGGCGGCCTAACCTGAAGGATCAGAGAGGGCACCGGCCTAACCTGAAGGATCAGAGAGGGCACCGGCCTAACCTGAAGGATCAGAGAGGGCACCGGCCTAACCTGAAGGATCAGAGAGGGCACCGGCCTAACCTGAAGGATCAGAGAGGGCACCGGCCTAACCTGAAGGATCAGAGAGGGCACCGGCCTAACCTGAAGGATCAGAGAGGGCACCGGCCTAACCTGAAGGATCAGAGAGGGCACCGGCCTAACCTGAAGGATCAGAGAGGGCACCGGCCTAACCTGAAGGATCAGAGAGGGCACCGGCCTAACCTGAAGGATCAGAGAGGGCACCGGCCTAACCTGAAGGATCAGAGGGCACCGGCCTAACCTGAAGGATCAGAGAGGGCACCGGCCTAACCTGAAGGATCAGGAAAGGTCGTGTTAAGCATGCAACAGACAGCGAAAAGGAAGGAGGGAAATTGGCTGGCCGCAGCAGCGCAAGCTGTTTGACGCAATCAAAACCTGCGACTGTCCTGCAAAGATTTGCGCAACTCCCCAGAACAAAGTCAGTCACCAAAATACTTCAGTGAGCAAATTAATGCTCAAAAGAAAGCAAAAAAGTAGGCAAAAAATATAGGAATCAATTCAGACACCGATCAAGGAAGCTGGGCTAGGATGGATGTGATGAAGAGGATTAATGTATGCCAATGAAATTTGAAAAAAATTTCTGCACCAAAACTGATTCGCCAAGCTATACCGATTCTAAATCAGATTTTAAAGCGCAAGTACATTGCGTAATGACCGCATGGAATGCCGATTTTAACAAGATAACGTACGCTTGCGAACCCGGACGTGCAGGTGCAGCACCGTCACCCTGAAGGGGTAGCGGCGCTTGCAGCTCAGGCTGCGGTCGGGCGGGCCCAGCCGCTTGGCTGCGCAGGCAGTTGAGAGGAGACGAGAGGTGGGGCAGATTGGCGTTGGGCGCAAAGTCTGGGAGGTGCTCGGCATGCATGCAAACCTCGGTGCGCTAATTGAAGTACACTGTGTACTGGCATGCAGTGCGACACGCTCAACTGTTTTAGAACCTCACTATTCGAACTTAAGATATGGTCACGTGACTATTGCGTAACTACCTATTGCCTAATTACCTACTATTACGTAATACACCGATAACGTAACATTCGTCTAATTTTATCCATAATGCATGTGTTAATGCAGGATGTTATTAGAAAACTAAAATCAAATATCTGAAGCGGACACTCAAAACAAGACTAAAAAATGGATCCATCACTTTAAATAATAATATACGAAACTGAATGTTGGAAAATTTTCCGGCTTTGTCAATCTTAACTCGGACGGAAAAATTTGTACCTAGACGACAGCTTGCAATTATTAATTCTCAAACATTCTACTGACTAAACGAGTAGCGGAAATACAAATTGATGCAAAAAACAGTAATGATTTTGTTGCCTGGCCATAATTAATTAGTCTTTTTCTTGAGTGCTTCACAAATTTACTGTCTACAATGTGCGACTGAAAGCCCCGAGGCGCATTAGCGACAAAACTCCTTACTAAAATTGCGTCCATAGCCTATAAATAGAATCAGAAGGCCTGCAAAGATAAGAGAAGTTTCACAACAAACTGTCGCACCAGACTACTTAATTCGTGCAATTCAGTAGAGTAGGCAGGTTCTAACAAAATAAATATATTAAATGCACAAAAAAGCTCAAGACAGCCAGGCGTGCACTTTTGAGAGTTACAAGCGTTGCAATCAAAAGGAATCTGCGGAATTAAAATCCAACTGTTGCGTCACTCACCTGCCCCGGCGTCCTTGGTAACAATGGTGAACTCGGCCGGCTCGCCGGTGTGGCCATGGCTGAGGCCCGGCCCGTAGGCGGTCACGTGACCTGTGCCGACACTCTCCACAAAGAATTTGAACGGCGAGCCGGGAATCGGCTGGTCGTTATAGCGCACAGTCAGCTCGTGCATTCCTCGCTCTGTTGGCAGGTATTTGAAGGTCACCGTGCCGTCCCCGTTGTCCTCCAGGCTGGGCCGGGCGGTGCGACCGTTGGGCGTCCGGATCAGGCCTTCGACACGGGCGAACACGGGGCCGACGGGCAGCTTGAAGTCCACCGGGTGGTAGTTGGACGGCTGCAGGCTGCTCGGGGCGGCCTTCTTTGCGCCGACCTCCTCGACCTGCGGGTCGAAGGACGGAGTAAAAATAAAATCGTGCACATGCACTTTTAAAATTCAGAAGCACTCTTTACAAAAATAACTTTCTTTGCAGCAAGTACCATGATTTAAGCAAAAAAATAAGATATTGTCAACTGTTATTGCACAGATTTCAATTTTAAAGTTCCTAGGCACACATAAAGTACGCGCGCACTTTAAATAGTCCACATGTACTTTTAAATAGTACACATGTACTTTAAAACGTACACGCGTACCTAAAATTTGTGCATAGGAACATTCTATTTTAATTATTGCGCGTAAAAATGTCTCCTTTGAAGCAAAACAGTGCAGTTTAATTATGAATTTTATCGACAAGTAGGCATGCAACTTTGCTGCGATAAATACTTTGCAACTTCAAAAAAGCAAACTTTATCTAACTTAATTAGTTGAATGAGTTTTTTCGTTTCAATTTAAAACGCTGCCCAAAAAAGTACACTTTTTGAATCAATTAAAAAGTAAAAAATCAACAGCCTAACAGAGAATAAAAATATGCAACTGTCATGCAACACACACAATTTTTGTAAATTTAATATTAGAGTGAGATTTTAACTATATCTATAGAGTTGATTACATTTTTAAAAGCCATAAATCTGAACTAAAAATGGCTGTTATCCGGCACACATCACACATTAGATTGCACTGATAAGTGAGCGGTCTGTTTGTGAAATTT
This sequence comes from Macrostomum cliftonense, assembly GCA_950096795.1. NCBI lineage: Eukaryota > Metazoa > Platyhelminthes > Macrostomidae > Macrostomum > Macrostomum cliftonense. The sequence goes on along the minus strand of CATNEM010000259.1, from coordinate 8,610 downwards.
GAGCTCACAACAATACAGAATTAAGGAAAACAATGTTATTATCAGATTAACTATGTGATTCAAAATCATGCAAAGCTGGAATGACAGGAGCTGCAGAAACGGGTCGCGCTGCAGCTGGGAGACAGAGGCAAAAGCTCTGGCGTGATTTGAAAGCAATTTCTAGGAAATAAGTATTTACCACGTCTTGCATGACACCGTCATAGTCATCAAGCACCTGTAAATTTTGCACCGTAATAGGTGGGATAATCAGGCTGGGAAAAGGCTAAGGCTGCTAAGGGCGATAGAAACTTTGTTTAAGAATTTCAAACGGTTTGTGCTCAGTTTAGGTTTTTCGGTTGCTCATCCAGAGTAGGATTGGTAAAGTGAAGTATATTACAGACAGGCAAGCAGACAGAAAAACAGAAAGATAGACACACAGACAGACACACAGACACACAAATACAAACAGATAGAGAGACAGACAGACAGACAGACAGACAGACAGACAGACAGACAGACACACAGACAGACAGACAGACAGACAGACAGACAGACAGACAGACAGACACCCAGACACACAGACAGACAGACAGACAGACAGACAGACAGACAGACAGACAGACAGACAGACAGACACACAGACAGACAGACAGACAGACAGACAGACAGACAGACAGACAGACAGACAGACAGACAGACAGACAGACAGACAGACAGGTTGGTCAATCAGATTCAACCCTTACTACCTGCAAGTTCCTGTTGCTCCTTAGGACCGAGGAGGCCGGGAGGACGCGGCAGAAGAGAATTGGGGGAGGCGGCGCAGCTTAGGGATGCCTTATAAGGCCACACGGCTCAAGAGCTGGCGCTTCTTTATAAACCGCGGGGGGTTAAGGTTCAGGTAGGGAATTGATCGTTGAATTATTCAAGCCTTCATCAGCAGCTCCGCACTCTGGGAGCCCAGAAACCCGGGGCAACCGGAGGCCGAGTCCATTAGCAAGCAAGCCATGCAGCTGGCTCAAAGAGGCTTCGCTCTATTTCTAAGTAAAATTATTTTTTTGGATATTAAAGTACGCATTTTTGCTCTTCTCCTTCGGTACTTAACTCAATGTGTGTCTGCCCTGTGGCTGCATCTGATTTACCTACCCTTAGGCCTGTCTGACTGCCCATCTGAGTACCTGTCTTCGTACATGTATCTGCGATACCCTGTGACTGCGCCTGTCTGAGTACCTGTGACTGCGCCTATCTGAGTACCTGTGACTGCGCCTGTCTGAGTACCTGTGACTGCGCCTGTCTGAGTACCTGTGACTGCGCCTATCTGAGTACCTGTGACTGCGCCTGTCTGAGTACCTGTGACTGCGCCTGTCTGAGTACCTGTGACTGCGCCTATCTGAGTACCTGTGACTGCGCCTGTCTGAGTACCTGTGACTGCGCCTGTCTGAGTACCTGTGACTGCGCCTATCTGAGTACCTGTGACTGCGCCTGTCTGAGTACCTGTGACTGCGCCTGTCTGAGTACCTGTGACTGCGCCTGTCTGAGTACCTGTGACTGCGCCTGTCTGAGTACCTGTGACTGCGCCTGTCTGAGTACCTGTGACTGCGCCTGTCTGAGTACCTGTGACTGCGCCTATCTGAGTACCTGTGACTGCGCCTGTCTGAGTACCTGTGACTGCGCCTGTCTGAGTACCTGTCACTGCGCCTGTCTGAGTACCTGTGACTGCGCCTGTCTGAGTACCTGTGACTGCGCCTGTCTGAGTACCTGTGACTGCGCCTGTCTGAGTACCTGTGACTGCGCCTGTCTGAGTACCTGTCACTGCGCCTGTCTGAGTACCTGTGACTGCGCCTGTCTGAGTACCTGTGACTGCGCCTGTCTGAGTACCTGTGACTGCGCCTGTCTGAGTACCTGTGACTGCGCCTGTCTGAGTACCTGGCCCTGTACCTGTATTGGACATACCTGTCTCTGTACCTGTCTGAGTACCTGTGACAGCTCCTGTCCCAATGCCTCTGCCCGCCTTACCTTCAGCCGGCAGCCACCAACAGTGGGCCGAGCCCATCGCAAGTCCTCAATGCAGAGCGCTGCGGCTGGCACAGGCCGAGGAGCAGTAGCTGCCAGCATTTGTGGCGATCAACAACTGACTTGCTGACTGACAGCTTCTATTTGAACTTCAAAAGCACTCGCTCTGGCATCTCCAGGTCGGGCACCCAAACATAAGAAGGCAATTCGGACACGGGCAGGGGGGCTACGGGGCGTGGCGGTCTGCCAGCCACCCCGCCAAGCGTAATCTCTACGACCAATGCTCGAATTGTGCAGCTCCCTCTGCGCATTCAACAAAGCCATTGTCAGAGAGTAGCTATTCGCACACACAATGGCACACAATAAAACACAGTACTGAAACGGACTGAGTTAGGGCCAACACTAATTGTAAGCCAGAGCGTGAGAGAAAGGGACGGACAAGACAGGAGGAGGAGGAGAAAGGCAGCAGCCCTCGCATTCCTGCCCAACAGCCAGATAGCAAAGAAAAAGGGTTAGATTTTTTGTGCGGCAAACATTTCTTTTTAGGAAAAGGCAATTATTAGTTGCGAAAAGTTAAGGTTAAACACTGTTAATTGCTTTCATATTAGGCGTCCAATTAGATATTCCAATGATTCCAATGAAAGTACAATCGCACAATAAAAACTCACCTCCTGCTTGATCTCGCCGTTAGGAATGACCTGGCCGCCGAACTTGATCTCGATGGTCTGCATGCCGGGCTGCCGCGGCGTGTAGTACAGGCTCACTGTGCCGTCGTCGTTCTCCTCCAGGTCGATGTCCAGCTCCGAGTCGTTGGGGGCCCGGATCCGGCACGTGACCTTGCCGTTGCCGGCGTCCGACGTGTCCACAGTGATGACGGCCTCCTGGTGGGCCGGCACGCTGCTCTCCGGCGGCACCACCATCTTGACCTTTTCGGCGTCGCCTGTGGGCTCCGTGCGCACGTGGTAGGGACTCTCCGGCACCTCCACGCCGCCGTACTTCACGCCCACAGTGTATCTGGGCGGAAAGATGCGAGACATGTTGCGTTCAAACTACTCATAGTAGGCATTGACGGGTTTATAAAGAATATAAATTACTAAGGTATTAAATTAAAGGCTACTATACACGGTCTATTGAAGGCCAGTCTATCACAGGGCCTATTGAATGCCAGTCTATCACAGGGCCTATTGAATGCCAGTCTATCACAGGGCCTATTGAATGCCAGTCTATCACAGGGCCTATTGAATGCCAGTCTATCACAGGGCCTATTGAATGCCAGTCTATCACAGGGCCTATTGAATGCCAGTCTATCACAGGGCCTATTGAATGCCAGTCTATTACAGGGTCTATTGAAGGCCAGTCTATCACAGGGTCTATTGAAGGCCAGTCTATCACAGGGTCTATTGAAGGCTAGTCTATCACAGGGCCTATTGAAGGCCAGTCTATCACAGGGCCTATTGAATGCCAGTCTATCACAGGGCCTATTGAATGCCAGTCTATCACAGGGCCTATTGAATGCCAGTCTATCACAGGGCCTATTGAATGCCAGTCTATCACAGGGTCTATTGAAGGCCAGTCTATCACAGGGTCTATTGAAGGCCTGTCTATCACAGGGTCTATTGAAGGCTAGTCTATCACAGGGCCTATTGAAGGCCAGTCTATCACAGGGTCTATTGAAGGCCAGTCTATCACAGGGCCTATTGAAGGCCAGTCTATCACAGGGTCTATTGAAGGCCAGTCTATCACAGGGCCTATTGAAGGCCAGTCTATCACAGGGCCTATTGAAGGCCAGTCTATCACAGGGTCTATTGAAGGCCAGTCTATCACAGGGCCTATTGAAGGCCAGTCTATCACAGGGCCTATTGAAGGCCAGTCTATCACAGGGCCTATTGAAGGCCAGTCTATCACAGGGCCTATTGAAGGCCAGTCTATCACAGGGCCTATTGAAGGCCAGTCTATCACAGGGTCTATTGAAGGCTAGTCTATCACAGGGCCTATTGAAGGCCAGTCTATCACAGAGCCTATTGAATGCCAGTCTATCACAGGGCCTATTGAAGGCCAGTCTATCACAGAGCCTATTGAATGCAAATCTATCAGAGGATCTACTTTTGTCGCGCAAATCAATCAAGCCTCACCTGCCGACGTCGGCCGGGGTGTACTTGCACAGGTAGACGCCGCTCTTCTGCGGCTCAATCCTCGGCGCCACAGGCCGGCCGTCGCTGTCCTCGATGGTCACCTGAAGGTCGCCCTCGCCGGCCTCGGTGGTGTCGATGCAGAACTCGGTCGGCAGGCTGGCCAGCACGCCGCTGGACCGGACGCCCTCGCCTGTGACCACCACCTTGTTTGGCTCGCACTTGGGCAGAGTGTGCACGCTGAAGGGACTCTTCGGCACCTGCTGGCCGGCGTACATGACGTTCACCTTGGTCGGGCCCTCCCGGTCCGGGGTGTAGCCGACCGAGTACACGCCCGGCTGGCCCGGCTGCTGCGTGGCGGCGCACGGCTTGGTCTGGCCGGCCTGGGTGACGGTGGCCGCCAGCTGCCCCGGTCCGGCCCGGCTGGCGTCCACCGTGAACGTGGCCGGGACGCCCTGGCGCACCTTGCCGGTCTCCAGGCCCGGCCCGTAGACGGTCACCTTGTTGGGCGCCGTTTTGGCGTCGATCCGGACGGGGAAAGGCGAGCCGGGGATGTCCACGTCGGCGAACTTTACCACCACGTCGTACATGCCGGGCTCGCTAGGCGTGTACTGCACCGAGCAGGTGCCGTCCTTGTTGTCCTTGCACTGGATCGGCGCCTCGCTCGGCCCCTCGACGGCCAGGGAGAGGCCGCCCTGCCCGGCCGTGCCCAGCTCAACGGTGAACTCGGCCGGCTCGTCGGCGAAGCCGCTCTGTAGGCCGGGCCCGAAGGCGCGAACCCGGCGCGGGTCGCAGCCGTTGCTGACCTTTACGGGGAAGGGCGAGCCCATCACGTGCAGGCCTTCGTACAGCACCTCGACCTGGTAGGGGCCTTCCTCCAGCGGGCAGTAGGAGCACTCGTACATGCCGTTGCCTTTGTTTTCAACGCGGGCGGCGGAGCGCTGCTTGGAGGGCGCGTTGATGACGCCGCTGACCTGGCCCTGACCGCTGCGGTCCAGGGCGGAGGCGTCCACCGTAAATTTGGCGAAGGACTCGCGGAACACGCCTGGCGGATGCGTGGGGCGAGTTTGGGCTTTGATGATGATGATTCTCTCTCAACAAACTGGGGATCTGCTGATGAGGCTCTCCCACTAAACTGGGGATCTGCTGATGAGGCTCTCCTACTAAACTGGGGATCTGCTGATTAGGCTCTCACTAAACTGGGATCTGCTGATGAGGCTCTCACTAAACTGGGATCTGCTGATGAGGCTCTCCCACTAAACTGGGGATCTGCTGATGAGGCTCTCCTACTAAACTGGGGATCTGCTGATTAGGCTCTCACTAAACTGGGATCTGCTGATGAGGCTCGCACCAAACTGAAAATCTGCTGATGAGGCTCTCCCTAAACTGGGAATCTGCTGATGAGGCTCTCCTACTAAACTGGGGATCTGCTGATTAGGCTCTCACTAAACTGGGATCTGCTGATGAGGCTCGCACCAAACTGAGGATCTGCTGATGAAGCTCTCCCTAAACTGGGGATCTGCTGATGAGGCTCTCCTACTAAACTGGGGATCTGGTGATGAGGCTCTCACTAAACTGGGATCTGCTGATGAGGCTCGCACCAAACTGAGGATCTGCTGATGAGGCTCTCCTACTAAACTGGGGATCTGCTGATTAGGCTCTCACTAAACTGGGATCTGCTGATGAGGCTCGCACCAAACTGAGGATCTGCTGATGAGGCTCTCCCTAAACTGGGAATCTGCTGATGAGGCTCTCCTACTAAACTGGGGATCTGCTGATTAGGCTCTCACTAAACTGGGATCTGCTGATGAGGCTCGCACCAAACTGAGGATCTGCTGATGAGGCTCTCCCTAAACTGGGAATCTGCTGATGAGGCTCTCCTACTAAACTGGGGATCTGCTGATTAGGCTCTCACTAAACTGGGATCTGCTGATGAGGCTCGCACCAAACTGAGGATCTGCTGATGAGGCTCTCCCTAAACTGGGAATCTGCTGATGAGGCTCTCCTACTAAACTGGGGATCTGCTGATTAGGCTCTCACTAAACTGGGATCTGCTGATGAGGCTCGCACCAAACTGAGGATCTGCTGATGAAGCTCTCCCTAAACTGGGGATCTGCTGATGAGGCTCTCCTACTAAACTGGGGATCTGCTGATGAGGCTCTCACTAAACTGGGATCTGCTGATGAGGCTCGCACCAAACTGAGGATCTGCTGATAAGCCTCTCCCTAAACTGGGGATCTGCTGATGAGGCTCTCACTAAACTGGGATCTGCTGATGAGGCTCGCACCAAACTGAGGATCTGCTGATGAGGCTCTCCCTAAACTGGGAATCTGCTGATGAGGCTCTCCTACTAAACTGGGGATCTGCTGATTAGGCTCTCCTACTAAACTGGGGATCTGCTGATGAGGCTCGCACCAAACTGAGGATCTGCTGATGAGGCTCTCCCTAAACTGGGGATCTGCTGATGAGGCTCTCACTAAACTGGGATCTGCTGATGAGGCTCGCACCAAACTGAGGATCTGCTGATGAGGCTCTCCCTAAACTGGGATCTGCTGATGAGGCTCGCACCAAACTGAGGATCTGCTGATGAGGCTCTCCTAAACTGGGGATCTGCTGATGAGGCTCTCCCACTAAACTGGGGATCTGCTGATTAGGCTCTCACTAAACTGGGATTTGCTGATGAGGCTCTTACCAAACTGGGGATCTGCTGATGAGGCTCTCCCTAAACTGGGATCTGCTGATGAGGCTCTCCCACTAAACTGGGGATTTGCTGATGAAGCTCTCTTTAAACTGGGGATCTGCTGAGGAGGCTCTCTAAACGGGGGGGCTTTCTAACCAAACTGGGAATTTTGCAAGCAAGGTTGCAAGCAGGGCAACTGCAGCGCAAAAATCCATGCTTGACCGAAAATGAACTACAAGTTAATTTTTATCAACACATTTAAAAAAGGCAGGCCCATTTTTGTTAAATTGTGACATAAAATCGTATGAAGTAACCCTGCGGCTATAGCCACAAGCCATTCCCGATATTGGCTGCCCTGAAAGGCTACCAAATCTTTCCAACATTTTTACACATCAAAGCCACATGCGGCAAGCAAGCAATTTCTTTCTTCTGCCAGAAAAAACACGCAGGCAGGGCGGGTCAGTGGGTGAGAGGGTGCGGGTTAAGGCCAGAGGCGGTCAGCAGATTCGGCAGACGGCATGCGGCCACGCAGGCATGCAGACTTGACGCCGACGCCGCCGGCTTTGAAGGTCGGCATCGATGGCTGCCCTCACCGTGCGGCTGCAGGCCGGGCCCGAAGGCGCGCACTTTCTTCGGATCGACGCCCTCGTAGCCGGAGCGGACGGCGGTGACGGTGAACGGGCTGCCGCTGACGTGCTGCCCGACGGCCAGCACGTTGACCTTGTACTGACCCGGCTCCGTCACCGTGTAGTCGACGTCAGCCGTGCCGTCGCCGTTGTCCTGGCAGCGGATCTCCGCCTTGGACGGGCCTTCAACGTTGACGCCTAGCGGGATGTTGGGCGCGTCCCGGCTGTCGATGGTGAACCTGGCCGGGATGCCCGTGGCCGCTTTGCTCAGGCCGTCTCCGTAGGCGCGCACGTTCGGCGGCGGGCCCTGGACGCCTGGCGCAGCCTTCTGCGGCGCGTTGGACGCATCGTAGGGCGTGATGGCGATCGGCTGGGGCGCGTAGCCCGCCGACTGCTTCGGAGTGTGGCGCTGCGGCCCGATCATCTCCTCCGACACTGGCTGCTGCTGCGGCTGCTGCTGGTTCTGCGGAGCCGCACGCTGCGGAGCGGCCTGCTGCGGAAAGCCAAACTTTGGCTGCTGCTGCTGCTGGAACGGCTTCTGCTGCTGCTGCGACGGGGCCTGCTTGCGCGGCGACATCAGCGCCTCCTCGACCGGCTGCTGCGGCACGGCGTTGGTGCGCAGGGGACTCTGCGGCAATCGGCGGCCGGCAAATTCAACTTCAACGGTGTGCGGCCCGGGCATGGTCGGCGTGAACTCCACAGCGTAGCCGTCAACGGTCTCGGACACCAGCGGCTGGACTGGCGGGCCGGCGGGCGGCCTGACCCGCACGCTGACCGGGGTGCGCGGGTTGCCTCCGGTCAGGATGTCGAACTCGTGCGGCACGCCGAGCGGGATTGCTGGCCGAGTTTCGGGACGATGTGGGAATTGCAAGGGGATTAGGCGGTGCGGGGAGGGGCAATGGGAGAGCGGGGAAGATTCCGATGCAGAATGGTGTTGCTGCGTTGGAGCGGCCAACTCAATAAAGATCTGACTGACTATGAAATCTATTTTTACCGGCCAATCAAACAATCCAACTCACTTGGCTCCAGGCCGTCCACTCGCACTTTGCCCACGTCAATGTCCGGCTCAACGGGCACGCGGAACGGGCCGCCGGCGGCTGGCTGGCCGGCGAAAGTCACGTTGACCAGGTGCGGCACCACCTGCACGGGCGTGTAGTCCACGCGGAACTGGCCCGGCCCCGTCTCG
>CATNEM010000258.1:245000-315021 GCA_950096795.1 Macrostomum cliftonense | reverse complement strand
TTTTTTTGGCGGCTTCTTTTGTTGAGCCGATCTTGGAGGTTTCGATGACCTTTTGCGAGCGGGAGTTTTAGCCGAGTTTACTGCTCCGCTGGCAGTAGCTTTATGGACCACAGTAGAAGCTGTAGGATTTCCGGGCGAAGCTGTATCGCACATGGGAACAGTTGCATCGGCGATTATGTCATTCGAATAGTCAGCCTGAGCAGCTGTACGGGTGATGGGAGCGGCTGCATCAGCGATGGGAGCGGCTGCATCAGCGATGGGAGCAGCCGCTTCGCAGGCGGCGGTCACAGCCATCACAGATTCGAGAGAGGCATTAGCTGACGCTGTTGGATGCTCATTGATGTTAACGACGGTATCCTGAAAAATGGAGCAACAAGGCAGGTAATCTTAGTAACATCAGGTCCCAATGTAACAAAACTCTACAGACTAACGGCAATGAGCCAGCAAGCAAACGAACTCACCTGGCCTGCACTGGTCTCGGTCACCTCGCAGTCAGACTCTTCCACCAGATCGTCGCAGGAATAGTTCGCAGTTGATGATGACTTAACTAACCGCTCCAAGCCCTTGACGGCCTCAACGCGCACCAGACCGCCTTCGCAGCCGACAGCCAGCAGGTGCTCAGCGCCCAGGTTGTTGTTCCACACTAAGCAGCCAATTTTTCCATCCGCTCTGCTAAGCGACAGCAGCTGGCGCTGGTGCACCGCAGCGAGCTCGGTCTCAGTCAGCTCGGTGCTGGCATCAACACCAGCCGAGCTTGGAGCCTCTGCGCTGACTTCCTGAATAGTCACAAGGGTGACGGCGCTGCTGCTGGCGCAGGCGAAAGTGCCGTGCAGCGGACTGCAATCAAGCCGAACAGGGGCGCCGGAGAAGATCAGAGCCATCTGGGCCGCATCGTGCCGCAGCGCCCAGCTGATGTTGCCGACTTGGCCGTCAAGAAGCACGCTGGCCGGGGTGAGCATCTCGCCGGACTTTTGGCTGACGCAAAACACGTAGATTCGGCGACCGGCGGCTGCGGTCAGCAGCGCATTCGGCGGGCCCAGCGGATGCAGGCGGATGTCGCTGACAGCCAACGCAGATCCATCGATCGTCCAGGCCTTCCAGGGCGGCAGGCTGTCTGGCTGGTCAGAGGCGGCAGGAGCTGCACCATGATCCGCGCTGATGTGCCAGACGGCGCATTTGCCGTTGGAGAAGCCGGCGGCTAGCAGGTTCGGCCTGCAAACGCAGGTGTCAAGCGCGGTGGCAGAGCAGGCGGAGTCTGGAAGACGGAGCCGCAGCTGAAGAAGCAGCTTCCTGGTCTCATCATTCAGAAGCAAAACGCGAATTAGGCCGTCTTCGCAAGCAAGAGCCAATCGCTTCCCGTTGCCAGGCAACGCTTTGACGCCGCTAACGCGACTGAAGCCGTGCGAGAAGCGCAGCGGAAGGCCGTCGGTGCCAACGCCGGGCAGGAGGCGCCACACCTGGATGGCGCAGCGGGGCGCAGGCGAGGCGTCAGCCTCCGTGCACAGCGCCAGATGCTGATGCGCGCAGCCGGGAGGCGCTGGCAGCCAGGCCAGACAGACAACGCGAGCGCCGGCGTCAATCCTGATGGCGGGCGAGCCGGACTTCGGCTGAAAGACGCTGGCGTCCGACAGGCGCCGACTCCAGTCGCCAGGCTGGCTCTGCTGATAGGCGCCGCTGATCAGGCGCCGAATGTCGTCAGCAACGGCGCTAAACTTGATGGCCGGATCGCGCCTGGCGTAGCGCAAGCCCAGCAACTGCAGCTGCTTCGGATCCGTCGGCAGCCGCTCGGCGCCGTCATGCGGCTTCTCGTCGATAAAACGGGCGACGCCGTCCAGCGGCAGAGCAGCGCGCCAGATGCTCATGTGCGACGAATACAAGCGATTGTCCGGGCCCGATTTGCGCGTGGGCGCCATGTGGCTGGAAATAGAATTTGGCTGGGCCTTGACTACTGCTTGCTAGTAGTGAGTTACCCAATACAATAATTTTCAACAGCTTCTCCGCTTGCTCAAATCTTATTCAAATGCCTCTGGGTCTCCTTCATAATCTCTAAATTTCTTGATTGCTAGCGCATACCCGCATATGCAGCTTGTAGCTGTTCAGTTTAACAATATCTTAGCTGTCAGAGATTTGTTAAATAGGCACACAACACGGCAATGCACCACTTAAAGTAGCTATCTACGAGTCCGTGGGTTATTTTTTACAAATCACCCAGGATTAAGCAAGATTAATACAAAATAACGGACCGATGGAAAAACATTCGCTTACAAGTCGCACAGACACCCTAGCAACAAGGCTAAAATGGCTAGTGTTTTGTATTTAGACCACCTGAGGGCTTATAGCACATTGACATCATACGCAACTAATTTAGCAGGCAGAGAAAAATAGACCTACTGAGCGGTTACAGACAAGATTTAATGACAGACAGTTTAGTAGCATGACAGAGTCCTGACAGTACACACAGCTACACTATAAAAGCAGAGCAGGTAAAAACGCAAGCGTACTAATTCAACCAAGCCCGTGGGAGAAGTTACACACCAACAGGGCTTGTTTCAAATATGAATAAATAAACGCTTATATTTTAACAAAAATTACACATAAAAAGGAAAAAAAAAATCATATCCCGCAAAAAAACGTCCATTATAAGCAACAACTTTTTAGCGCAACCTGAGGCCTCCTGCTTTCCTAACTTCAATCAAACTAAAGCATTTTAATAGCATAATTGAATGATAATAACAATGGGTAAAATCATTTTTATAGGTGCACGGGTGCTACTGCCTTGTAGAAACTTAACCAAAGGGTAAAAAACAGGCAACGGCAGGTGGATAAGCAAAAATATGATAAAACTGCAAGTCAGTAAGCGGGTACTACCAATTAAAAGAGCAAAAGAAGCCAGGTCAAACAGTTTCCAGCCTTCAATAATCACTAGGGCAGCTGAAGCGTTCAGCCACAGCCTAGGCCTCCACGATGAGGTTGTCCTGGGCGTCGGCCTCGGCCGCAGCGGCCGCCTGCTGGAAGCCGGCCGAGGCGGTGCCGATGACGCGGTCGCTGGGCTGCAGCAGCACGATGTTGATGCCGTCCTCCAGCTCGGCCGCGTACTCCTCCTCCTCCTCGCGCTGCGCCGCCGCCTCTTCGTCGGAGTCGGCCAGGCCAAGGCTGAAGTAGTCCTTCTGCCAGGCCGGCGGCTTGCGCCTGCGCCCGGAGCTCGTGTAGCTCGTGCGCGGGTCGTAGTCGTCCTCGAAGTCCTCCACCAGCTCGGCGTTGTCCACCTGCGGGCGGGCAGTTGCGGGATTGTCTCAGTGAAAACGGGCGAAGCCGAGGCTCAGGCTGTCGGGAAGCCCACAGAAGACGAGCCGCCAGTGGGTTTGCAAACTCAGCATCCCATGGGCGACCCAAAGTCCCTCAGCAGATCAACATGCAAGCTCATGAAAATTTAAAGTAAGACCAACTCAAAATCTGTGCCATACAGGGCCGCAAACACTGACCCCTCCACACCCCGCTCACAGCCGCCTACACTGACCCCTCCACACCCACTCACAGCCGCCTACACTGACCCCTCCGCACCCCGCTCACAGCCGCCTACACTGACCCCTCCACACCCACTCACAGCCGCCTACACTGACCCCTCCACACCCACTCACAGCCGCCTACACTGACCCCTCCACACCCACTCACAGCCGCCTACACTGACCCCTCCACACCCACTCACAGCCGCCTACACTGACCCTCCACACCCACTCACAGCCGCCTACACTGACCCTCCACACCCAAAACACCCAACCCAGAGCCAACAAACCTCCTCGTAGATCGTGTCCGGGTTCGGCCGCACGTAGTTCCCCTCGCCCGCGATGTACTCCTCCTCCTTCGACTCGAACACGCGCTGCTGCCGCTCGCCCGCTCCGCTGCCTCCCGTCCGCACCATCCGAGGCCGCCCGATCGGCCGCCCGGTGCTCGTCGCCTTCTGGCCCGCCTGCAGCGACGGCGGCTCCAGCGGGTTCTTCCGCGGCCGCCCGCGCGGCTTCTTGTTCAGCCGCCGCTCCGCCTCCTGAACTCGCTTCAGCGCCTCGTACGCCGACTGGCCCATCGCCGACAGGCCCAGCCCGCCGTCGTCGGGGCCTTCCATCACCACCGCCTTGCCGTTCTTGAACCTGTCCTCCGTGTCTGCGTCGTCCGTGTAGCCCTCGCGCTCTCGCCGAATCTTCGACATCGCCTCCTCGAACGTCTTGATCATCTTCGGCTTGCGCGTCGTCTTCGGAGGCGCCTTGATCAGCGTGTGGTTCACCGGGTCCCGGTTCTGGCTGTGCACCGCGTGGTGCTTCACCAGCTCCGGCTTGCTGTTCGTAACAAAGTCGCAGTTCTGGTACTTGCACGAGAACGGCCCGTCGTGGCAGCCCCGGATCGCCAGCTCCTCCTTGTGCACCTCCTGCTTGTGAGCCTCCTTCTCCTCCTTCGACTCGAAGCTCGCCATGCAGTACCGACACACGTGCCGCTTCGACACGCGCAGCGCGTGCGCCCGAGTGATGTGGTGGTTCAGCTGGTTGAACCCCGGGAAGCCCTTCTCCCCGCAGATCGGGCACGAGATCAGCGTGATGCTCGAGTGAGCCTTCACGTGCGCCTTCAGCTCCGACAGCTCGTTGATGTAGCAGTTGCACGTCACGCAGCGGAACTTCGACACCAGACTCCGCACCGTCGGGCAGCTCCGCGTGTGCTTCTTCAGCGTGTAGATGCTGTCGAAGCTCACCGAGCACCCGTTGCACTCCAGGTGCACGCTGCTCGATCCCAGCTGCGAGTAGTTCTCCCGAAGCTCGTGCTCCCTGGTGCGCAGGTGAGCCACCAGGATGTCGAACGTGGTGAACGACTTGTTGCAGATCTCGCACTTGAACGCCCTGTCCATGTTCGGGAAGTGCATCCGCCGGTGCTGCAGCATGTTCGACCGCTGCGTGAACCGCTTCGGGCACTTGTCGCACTTGAACGGCTTCTCGCCGCGGTGAGCCCGAAGGTGCGCGTCAAACGTGCCGCCGTTGTTCGTCATGTACGTGCACTGCCGGCAGTGGTACCGAAAGTCCTTCGGGTTCCGCTTCGGCTTCTTCGCGTCCACGTGGATGCGCCGCGCGTGCAGGAACAGGTCGCTCAGGTTCGCAAAGTACTTGTCGCACTGCCGGCACACGAACGCCTTCAGCAGGTGACGCTCGCGCAGGTGCTTCGTGAACGCGCCGGCATTCGTAAAGTCCTGCGGGCAGTAGTTGCACTGGTACACCACCTGGTCCTTGCCCGGCTGCAACCCTCGCGACCGCCTCGCGTCCTGCGGGTACCCCTGCGACGCCGCTCCGCCCGCTGCCGCCTCCTCCGCCTCGCCAGTGCCGGACGTCAGCTGGATCTGGATCGGGCCTCCGTCCGCCTGCGCCTGGATCTGCTCAATCACCTCCGACGACAGCTCGAACGTCTCGTTGTTGCTCGTCGTCAGCTGGATCTGGATCGGGCCGCCCGCCGCCTGGGCCTGGATCTGCTGAATCACCTCAGCTGGCAGCTCAATCACCTCGTCTCCGCCGCTGCTGCCCAGCTGGATGTGCATGCTGGAGCCGCCCTGGGCCTGCGCCTCGTCCGCAGGCATTTGCTGCATCAGCTCGTCCGGGAGTTCTATCATTTTCGCACCTGTAACAGTGGTGAGGTAAGTCTTGTTGCTGAAAAATGCACACTAATTTAATGTACAATTGAATATGTACTGGCAACTTATAAAGGTTTTCAAACAAATTTTTGCAGAGCAAACTGTACATGATAATAGAAAAAAATAAATGGAGTACTCATAGACATGGCCGCCATGCAGGCTCCCATTGTCACGGCCTGCCCTGTCTCCAGTGTGGGAGCTTTCTATTTTAGAGACACGGCTGCTGTGTCTATAAGCTCCAATATTACAGATTAGGTGGCCGTGTCTTTAAGTATGGTTCTAGTCAAAATTAGAAACACGGCTGCTGTGCATATAAGCTTTTAAATTATAGACATGGCCACCGTGTCTATAGGTGTGGTCCTAGTCAACATTACAGACATGGCTGCTGTACCAATGCTTTCACATTATAGACATGGCTGCCATGTCTCTAAGTGTGGTGTAAAATAAATATTGATTGCCAAAAGAATGCCAAATATTTTACGATTGAGTTATTAGTTTCTAGTTAATTAAAGTTTCAATCTATTAATCAATTCAAAACAATTAATTAATTCAAAAAAAATCAGTTGGACTGATTACATGACCTTAACTAAAAAATCAAAAAATATTTTTTACATTGATATAATTGATAAAACAGGTTCACTTCATCTAATATAATAAATAAAAAGTCCAAAATGTGCATAATGATTTTGTTCAAATCAGTGCCAAGACAAAGGGACAAAATTATTTCCATTGTTTTTATATTGGTTTAGGCAATGAGTTAAATACATAGATATATACATATGCATATATAAACATCTTATATAGATACATTTTTCATACCTACTTTTACTAATCCTACAGCAAAATTATAATAGAATCCTAAAGCAATAAAATAATCAATAAAAATAGATTTAACAATCCATTATGACTATGTTTATTGATGAACTACTATATGTAATTCAATTGAAAGTAATTAAAGTATAAATAAACTTTAATGATAAAATGCTAGTTATATTGCTAATACCTATAATATGAATAAGCTTAGTTCCAATTTGAGAATAAGTAATATCATAAAAATAGCTAACTATTACCATTTGTACTATTGTCAAAAATTGTGGTAGAAGTTATTTAAAAATGAATTCTAAATAAAAATAATAAAATTAAAAAAATGAAAAAAAATTTAAACCAATCACAGTTGAAATATAAAATATAAATAAAGCAATATTTATATGCTTTGAAATATTGTAGGGGATTAAAATCTTTCTTTAGGTAAATTATATTATAATTTAGTTACAACTTTAGTCTAGATCAAAGATTATATTAAGGCATAAGGCAACTTTTGGAAGATTCTTGCAGCTTTGAGCAAGTATATATAACCTTATCCTTACAGCTCTAAGCAAGATGCCTTATATTCTTCCAGGAAGAATATCTAAAAAAGGTTAATATATTTTATACTGGCCCTTGTTTCTTTTTTAAAGCATGATGTACATTTATATTATGACTCTGATGACTTTGGAAATAACATTTTGATAAACTAGGATACACATGACATTTAAAGTATATAGCTAGCAAAAATCCTAAATATGCCAATATTAAAAATAGGAGCCTACATATATAATTGGGGCTTAGCCAAAATAGGCATGGCACTATTTAAAAATTAATATAAAAGCTATTACATTACAGGATTTTTTAGGATAGGCCTATGCATAGACACTCTAAAAAAGAAAAAAGGAAAATATAAAAGAAAGGCTTCAGTACAGTAGGCCTTAAAAAGCCTAAAAAATTTACATACTTAATAAAATAATTATAAACACAATAAAGTAAAAGATTGCCAATAAACTTTATAAAGTGTAGGTAGTCTAGGTAGCTTTAAAAAATTGCTAAAATTAAAATCATATACATCCTGCATCCATTTTGAAGGCTAGCTAAAATAAAAGTCTAAAAAATTGTGTATGTGTATAAAATACAAAATATTTTTTAAAGGCACAATCTAAATCTACCTATATCGCTTCAAATTCAACACTTAGGCTTTACTAGACTATGTAGTATCACATCACATGCTGTATGTTCATATTGCAAAACTTACTAAAACAAACAAGTTCTACGCAGTAAAACGTCAAGAAATCTGATTTAGTGGTCCAGCTACCTAAAAACAATTTATTACTTGGGAATGTTGTAGAAATAGTACGAATTTTATTCTCATTAACTAACAGTTTTAGGATAGATGCCCCGAATTGTTGAAATGAAGCTAATGCAAGGAAAAACAAAATGGCCGACATTGCTATTTACTTTTCGTTAGTAACGACAAAAATCCGGAAGTTGTGCATAAATACAGGCTACGCATATTTGGGTGACTTTTGGTTTGCCTCTAAAACGCTTTTCGCCTCAAATTCACAGCATTTTTTTATATTATGGCCTTTGAGATGTTTTCACGACATTGGTTTTTGCGGTAACTAACCCAAACATACTGTAATTATGCATTTAGTCATAAAAAGGTAGTATTTTGTATTGCGTATTGTAATTTTTATTTTTTAAATCCTCATTAGACTATTGACTAAATAGGACTGCGACAAGAAAAATGACAAATAAAAGACGAAATTTTTAACCCTTTTTGGCTGCAATTTCTTGTGGTTCCTGTCTAACGCAAGAACAACTTAAGTAAAATTCAATTGACCCATCGTCTTAGAATATCCAATCAGACGTTCCTCCGAAAATAATGGCTGGGCCATGCACTGCTCTAGTTCGAGCCGAACCGACTCACAGCATTTTCAGGGTTACAGTGCTTAGCCCAGATTCATCTGGGATTCCGCCTTAAAACTCTGCACTCTCCCTACATCTCCTTTTGCGGTTGTCACGCTTGTCTTCCTTATTTTATGCAGGCCACGTCTATATTGCTGTCAGTTATCCCTCTTCATTTTACCCATTTTTTTAATTTTTTAATTTCTTTATAACAAGGCTTCTTTATAGCCTTTATTACAATCATTGGTTAATTTAATTTTTTGATGTTTTTTGGAACTCGTTTATTTAATCTGTACCTAAAAAACACTCATTTTCAGCGACTGCTGGGCAACCCAGTAAGTTAAACCGAGAGTTTCGGGATTGTAAGTCCTGGTTGACATTCTCTCGTTCTTCTGCGTAGGGTCTTTTGTGATGTCTTCTTCGTTTCTTGCAGTCAAGGACAACTGGAATACGTTGTTAGTCTAGTCTAGTCTAGTCTAGTCTCGTAGTCCTTGCTTGCAGTCCAGTGGTTTTTCGTTGAGTTACTTTTGTGTTCAAGGTGTCGAAGTGTCCAAACGAAGGAAGGCGATCACTGAAATACCTCGGCGAAACGAGATGCTGATGCTTCTTGTAGGGGCTCCTTGTTGCAGGTACTCAAGCAGTGAATCAGTGGACTCTATTGAAATTAATAAATCTATAGGAATTTTTCTCATCTTAGCTGGCTTCTAAAGTTCCCCCCGTACGCGCGTACCTAGGTATTTTTAGGCTATAAATCTTCTGCGCCAGACTGTCTGACCTTTGCCACTGACAGTTTTCGGCACCAGATGGCGCCCGTGAGTCACGTGTCTGCCACTTTTTTTATGCCTCTTTTTATGACATCTGGAGGGGTTCAGGAAGCCCGCCTATTGTTCTATTTTTGCTTTTTTCCTGTCAACTCCTGACAGCTCAGCTTCCGACCCCTAAAAGTACCTTGGGATTTAGGATTATCTTTTCCTCTTCACTTTCTTCACTTTCTGCTCTTCATGCTGATTTGCGCGCATATTTTTATTAAGTCATAGGACCTCCTGCTGCGAAAACCCATAAATCATTTTGCTCGTAAATTCTCCCCATCTGCGCTGATTTACGACCCCACCTGTCATCTTTTTTATGATCCCGGGTAGACTGGTGAGACCACCTGGTGGGGTTGGGTCACGTGACTAGCTTGCCAGCCAATCAGAAAAATGCACGATCGTTTTAACAAATGCGGCTGGACCAATCGCAAAATTCGGCGATCATTCTAACAAATCGGCGCCTCTCGCGCCTATTTAAAGGCGCCGTCGAGCGCGCTCCATCTTCAGCCCGCTTTGCTGTCTCGGACACGTTTTGTCGTCCCGGAACCTCAGTGAGACTGAGCAAACGGCCCCTAGTTCTACAAGTATCTTCCCCTTTAGATTGCGAACCTCCCCCTAAGTCATCGGCGAATAACATCAGCCTTAGTGTCAGCATCAGCTAAGAGTTATCGAGAAGCGACAGGTCATCAGAGGCCCTTGCCTGCGAGATCGACAAGTACTAACGGTCGAGTACGAGATCTACCTCGGCCACTGTGGAGTTCGAAGGCATCGAAAGTGCATTAACCTGATTGGTTTTGGTGAGAGATCGCGTGACTTTGCCTTATTGGGAATAGTCTCTATCGGTCCCCATCTTAGCGTTTTAATAGGGATTTGCGTATTTGCTTATTGCTTATTTTGTGCTAACTTGAGGCAGTAAGAGTTTAAATCATAATATATTGCCAATAGTAGTTAAAGTGCTCCAATATCATAGGCAGTCAAGTGATTAGGTGTGAAAGCTAAATCATTCAGTTAATCGCTTTTTGATCTTCTTATTTATTCGCCATGCTGGCTCGGATGAGCAGCTAAATTAGCTGGCGCCGGCCATGGTGGACCGAAGGCGGACCAGTCATGCAGTCAGTCAGTCAGTAATTCATGCGATCAGAGTCCAGATTGAGGACTCAGCTTCGGCTGTACTTTAGTGCAGTTCGGGGCGCAGCGGCAGCCAAATTATTAATGTAACTTAATGTAATCTTTAGAGTAGTTAGGGCGCGCTTTCGGAAGAGGCTAATTAGGTCATTTCATCGCTTTGCGGCAGTTAGTTGAAGCATCGAGGCTAAAAGCTGGGATATTCCCTATCCACTCCTCTTAGTAATATAACAGTGCATTTCCGAAGCATTTTGCTGTTTACTAACAAATTAATGACTGGTTCATCATGGGGGATTTCAGAATAATTCTGCTTGATGCAATTGGTTTTGAAGCAGAAATAATGCTGCTTAAAATAATATTAGGCCAGGACCCTTAGAAGCCTAATAAAGAAATTAGAAATGACTGCGCTTGCGCCTAATTTGAGAGTTTGATCACGTGTGCAGTTCATCTCAGGCTGCCATTCAATTTCAGATGTTGCAAGGACAGATAATCTGTCGAAAGGGGGCAGCAGGTTTGCTTTATATTTATTTGAAAACAAAATTTCACAATTTCATTCGACTATGATTGAACTGGTACTTATGTACTCAAACGGGAATATTTATCTCTTTTTTCCCTATTAGTGCAGTTCAAATTGAAGGGACTGTCAAATTTTACGCTTAAGTAGGGTCAAAAAAAGTACAACCGATCGGCATAAGCATTCAGTGGTTTGCCATTCAGTTCTATTCAGTTTCTAAACAAGATCGGTAAAGGGCTCAGAAAGGAAATAAAATTTTAAGTGGCGAGGAAATCGTAAAATACAGCAATTCACAGCGGCATTCAACACTCGAATCGGACGCAAAATGTTTTATTCAGATTTTTCCCTTTTTGCGGCGCTCTTCGAGCGACTTCATGATGTGCTTCATCTGCACGTCAGTGAAGCTGAAGATGCCGATCATGGCCATCAGGTGCTGCTGGTTCTGCTCCCGGTCCTTCTCCGTCAGATAGTGGAACATGGAGTCGCGCAGGAACCTGAAGCAGCCCGGCTCAGTTGGTGAAGCAACAGGTACGTTGCAATTCTATCTACTCAGCAACTGTTATTTTTCACTCCAACAACAGCTGCAGTTCAAGGGTCATAAATCACTCACCGTAGCTTGGCCTCGGCCTCCGTGGTGCCTTTCTCGCTGTCTTCGTAAACCTCTTTCAGTTTGATGGATTGCCACTTCTGGAGGTCGTGCTGAGTGATCTCGAGTTTCTCCAGCAGCTCCTCAATCGCCACTTTGTCGGGCTCGAGCACCGCGAGCTTCTCGATCTGTAATTTTGATAAAAAATTGACTGAACTAAATGCTGTCAGTTTGCCGGTGACAACACAAGTGCCTTGGATAGGAAATAGCAAAATTCACCAACCTCGTCTTGCCTCTCGAACTTGGCGGAGTCGCGCCCCTTCCTGTACATCTCCAAGTACAGTTCCTGGTGCCGGCGCTCCCGCTCAGCGCACTCGGCCTTCAGCTGCTCGAGCGTCTCGGCCAGACTCTTCTCCCGGACGCACATCTCGCTGTGTTGGGCGCGCAGGCTGGAGAAATCGCTCTCCAATTGATTGATTTGCACCTGGAGACAGGCGATTCGCTCTTCGCGATCTTTCACTGCGTCCTCGATGCTCTTCGTCTTCTCGTGGTGGAACACGTCCAGCTCTAGTTCGCGCTGTTCGATGACAAAGTAGGCCTCGTCCAGCTGACGCTTGAGCTCCTTGACCTCGAGATCCTTGCGCTGCAGCGGCGTCATGTACTGCGACTCGTCCTGTAGACCCAGCTGCTTGACGGCGTCCTCGTGCAGCTTTTCCAGCCTCTTTCGACTAGCTAGAGTCTGCTTCACTGAGATTGACTTGATGGCGCTGCGGTCTGTTGGTGCAGCATTCATTGGTTGTAGAAATACGATTTAATTTCGACTAAATTGGCGCATCATTTACTCACAGTAGCGCATAATGTTTTTAGCTGTATAATTTTATTTGCACCTATGAAAAATAGCAATGAAATTGCTCCGATTTAACCGTACGGAGCAAAACTAAAACAGCTGAATCCTGAAGAGTGGTTCATGTTCATGAAAAAATGTGGCTTCTTATAGAGCTGAAAGCTTTCTTGCAAATGTTTTTGGACCATAAAGCAGTGTAAAGGGTTTAGTGCATGAAGATGCTATCAGTGAAGAGATTAAAATTTGATTTAAAAAGGCGTTCGCTACCGTGTCAGAAGCGGTTTAAGAAAAATAATAAATTCTGTGAGGGTGAATTTGTTTCAAGTGCAAGTTCAACTGCACGTGCTACCTTTGGCACTTGTATTGCCATTGTCAAGGATTACTTTAATCCAGGACTTGGCGCAGTTGTAAATGGGAGATTTAGCGACTATTGTTTCTTCTGAAAGTTGCATTTCACACGAATTCGGAAAGTTTAAAATACACGATGGGGCACCTTAGAGTGGGTATTTTATGGTTAAAAACTTACGAACAGCATCAATTGGAATTTCTCCGTCTAAAAGGTTGGCATAGAATGATGAAATTTTCAAATGCTCAACTTGCAGCGTCTGAATATCATGCTAGCATCCTGGATCTGCTTACCGTGCGGGTGTCCCGCTGCTTTCTCCGCTTCACCGGCCTTCGATCTCGAGGCTTTGGCTGGCCTCGCCTTGGCAGGCAGCTGCTGCCCATTCTCGTCGCTGTCTCTGTGCTTCATCTCGTCATTGTCGATAGAGGCGTAAGTCACAACTTGGTCTACCGTGGGCGAATTGAAGTGAACTTTCTTGCTGGCTCGCTTGCTTGCGTGGCCGGGGGCCTGGCTTTGCTTAACCTCGCTGCTCACTGCTCCCCGCTCCGGGTGTTCCTCGGGCTTGTCCGGGCTTGCCCTGCTGAGCGGCTTGAAATCGATTTTAACCGGACTGTAACCCGACTCGATCAGGTGACTAATCGGCTTCTTGGCCGCCGAACCGGAGCGAATGTACGTTGAGTACTCCTCCACTGTACGGCGCGGGCAGGAGGCGCTGCGCCGCACTGGCAGACGCGACTGCATTCTAGACCGGCCGCCCTCCCCGCAGCCCTCCGCGCAAGAATTGTTCTCGTGCGAGTGCCGCCTGGGACCCAGGCCATCCACGATGTCCTTGTCCTTCACCGGGGACGGGGGCACCGGGGACTCGCATTGGCTGTCCTCGGCTGGAGCCAGGCTGGACAGAACCTCCTCCTGCTGCCTCCTTGCAGCCTCAAGCTCTCTCTGGCGCCTGGCCTTGGCCTCCAAGATGTGCCTCCGCCGGACAGACTGATTCGAGCTCAAGTCCAGCTCCACGGGTTCCATATCCTCGTCATCCTCCTCCTCTTGACTCTCGGACACTCGACTGAACAATGGCTTCTCAGCTGGCTTGCCGTACTGCTCATCAGATTGGCTCGGCTGATCCGGAATGTTCGATTCGATGAGGGAGTCCAATTTCACATTGATGTCCTTAAGGTCGACCATGCTGTCTTCAACGCACACCTCCGCCTTTTCGAAAGACGCCAACTCCTCGTCGCTGGGACTGATCAGCGCCTCGCTCCTAGCCGCCTGCCTGCTTGGCGTGCTGCGAGTCCTCGACGTCCTTGGGAAACACGTCGCTGCCGCCACTGCTGCCTTCAACCTCGTCGGCGTGCACCTGAGGTTTCTCCGGCTTTTCAGCTTCAGTCTCGACGGGCGAGTCGCTCGTCGAGTAACCGTAGCCGCTGTCGGACTCTGAGATTTGGTTCTGCAGAGCGGCGACCCGATGGGACTTTCCTTCCATCTCCTCCTTGGCCGATTTCTCCTCAGTCTTCTCCTTCGGTTGACGGCTTTCCTCGGAAGTTGCAGCGAACTTCTTCGTGCCGGAGTTGGGCGCAGTTTTCCGAGTGTCATAGTCGGCCAAGTCGATCTCCGACTCCAGCTGGGCCAGGTCCTCTTCGGTCAGCAGCCCGCCCTCCTGCGCCTTGACGGCCTCCTCCGTCTCCTCCATGATGGTTGAGATGCCGCCCAGGCTCATGTCGTACTCCATCTTTTTCTTCTCTTTCAATTCGTCTGGCTCCGCCGCTGGTTTCTCTGGCTCCTCAGCTATCTCGGAAAGTTCCTCCTGCAATTCCTTAGCCTTAGCTACCTTGTCCACTTGAGCCACCGAAGTTTCACCCTCGGCTGGGCTGTTCGAGTCTTCAGCTGTTTCCTTGACTATCGGAGCACTTTCCGGTGACTCAAGCAGCTCGAGCTGTCCTGTAATCGGATCCTCGGCGCCTCCGCTTGGCACCTCCGCGTCTGGAACTATGAGATCAAGGCTGACGGCCTCTGCAGGGGCGAAAGGCAGCTCGCTCTCGGCCTGTTGAGCTGCTGCTGTCTCGGCGACGGCGCTAGGACTGGCCGGCTGCTCCTGTCTGCGCCGGCTGAACGTGATCCTGCAGTTGGGGTTGGCGATTGCTCTCTGCTTGAAGTTCCCTGGCAAATGTATCTAATTTCATTCGCCCATGGCTAATCGATATCCCAGGGAGAGCAGAGGGCGGGTCTGCTCGGGCGCGTGCTCGCTGCTGAGCAGGCAATAAAATTGTTGCGGCGAGTGCGCAGGGGGAGCGGGCGGTAGCTGGGCCTGCCAGATCTAACGGTCGCATCGCACCTGCTGATCCAAGCCGGCCTGGCATGTTTTGCCATTTCTCTCCCAAAACAAACTGGGGGGAGGGGGGTTGGCCGTTCCGACTCACCCGCCCACTCCGGCGCAGATATGCTGACTCGCAGTGTTAAACACAAAGTTCCCCTGCCTTCCCTAAATGCGTGCCTGCTCAGCGCTCAGAACCGAAATGTTGACTGTTATCCGTCTAGCAAAATATGCCGCTGTGTGGTATTCGAACTTATAATATTCCATACTCTACCTACATTAGCCTGCTTATTTCAGCAGTCAATCAGCTAAATAAATTTATTTATTCAGCACACCATAGCGAGCCTCAAAAAATTCTGACCCCACAACCTTTTTTGTTTTGATTCGAACATGTTGTCATAGCGCTACTAACAGTAGTTACATTGAATTGAGTTTTTATTTTCAGGGTATATTCTCCCATGGCTAAGAATTTCAGTATAGTTTTACAATAAACTAACTATTTTTTTAGAGGTCTCAAATGCTCACAGCTTGCCAATGTTGCCAAAGAGGCTTCGGTAGCGGCGTCTCTTTGCTGCCGGAGTTGCCAGGCCAATCGCTGAGCTCTCGTCGGCTGACGAAGCCGCGGCGGTCTCTGAATCATTCAACGAATCATTCAATGTTGCCTCCAACGGGGTCTCCGATGACACCTCCAGGGCAGATGCTGTCGACAGAGCAGCTTCTCCGTTGGTTCGAACGCCAGCTGACTCGGTCGAAACCTCCGTATGCGCCACCTCCGCCGGCGGCTGCTGCAGATCAGTCACGTGCTCCATGATCACGTGATCGTCGTTAACTACTTCTTCCATTGCTGCTCAGCCTCGAGTATCGCCGATGCGACTGCAGAGGCTGGCTCTGAGCATTAGAAAACAAAGCAAAAGCGAGCACCAGCGCCGGGTTCAGCTCGGGGGCACAGGGGGTGGCTGAGCTGCTGCTGCTTGAATAGCTTGAGACAGTGGGGGGGGCAGGGCGAAAAGCCACCTGCTCCGCCGGATACCCCGGTTTTATGCGTTGGTCGCGCATCGGGCCACCCCCCCCCCCCTGGTTCTCCCTGGGAAAGCCGAGGAGGACGCGGGAACTGAGCCGCAATTCGCTATTGTTGCAGGCGATCAAGACGGAGTTTAACAGTGACTGGCCCCGCTGCTAGGGCCATGCGGGCATCCGGGTCTGGTCAGGGCGTACAAGCTGCGGAAAGGGAAGGCTTGCAGAACTCCGCCAGCCAGGGTGAAGGCAGTGAAGACAGTCCAGGAGGTGGCCGAGTCAATCGATAGCAGCGAGCAAAAAGGCAGCCGAGATCCGCTCCTAGCTACAACGCTCATCCGATGCCGCGCTGAAAACTCTTAACAGCCACATAACAGCAAACTAAGCCTGTTGAAAAGTGCGGAGCTCTCGGCGCGCGCCTCAAGTTGGAGCCCGCCGCCTCAACCTCGAGTGATTGTTTCGCTGGCGGGGCAGGCTGGCACGCTCTGACCAAGGCCGTGGCGCTGTTGGCTTAATAGATACTGCGTGAGCCCCGGAGCAGCCCCGGCTTGCAGTGTTTGGCTTAGCTCAGTTTCAGCTGGCTGTGTTAAATTTGAATAATTGCAGCTTAATTCACACAATAAGTTAAACAGCAAACTCAGTGTGGATAGACACACAGCAAGTAGACTCAATGCGCAGCACTGGGGCCGGGAGAATTTGATCGCTGATCACGTGAGAATTTCAAGTGCGCTTTAAAACACAGCAAGTGGGGTTGTTACGACTTATTTGTTATGGTCTAGCTCGTATTACATGAAAAATCAGAAAGATCATATCCATTTTTTGCCATTTCTTTTCTGCATTTTAAATTGAACAAAAAATTATATAACCTATTTTTTGCCTCATCTTTTGAATCGTTATGTTTTTTTTCAACATGCTAATATTATCATTTAAGTCATTTAAATTTTAACCCACTTTCAAACAGTTACTAAACCTCAAATTTCATATGATAACTGAATCCACAAAGCTGCTGGCACCCTGGCATTGGGTTACCATCAGCTTAACCCAAAAATACAAGCCAACAGCTCAAACCTTTGTTGACAAATTTACACAGCTTAGTCCCACCTCAGTAAACAGAGTTTCTGTGCACCCAAATGGTACATACGAGTACCCACCAGACTGCTGCATTTAGAAGAGGCTATCCTCATTAATTAAACAATAAGATAAGATGCGGACTGCAATCCGAATATTAAATGGATTTTTGTGCGCAGATGTTAAAGCTACAATCGAATCTGACGCCATTATCAGATATGCATTGAAATCTTGGACCGAAAGACCGACAGACAGCTGTTGCTATAGAATTTCGATTTATAGTGTCAGTTCGGTGTGAAGGCACTTACTTCATCGCTACACTAGCATGATCCCTGAAGACACATCGTTGAAAAGACTCAACTTAGAAAATCTTAGCATTCGAGGATTGCTAAATATATTTTCTACAATGTGTATTTTCGGCGTTGTGAAAACTGCTGTTGAAAATTCTCTGTTTTACATGCGATGAATTGCTGTAAAGCGCGGCAGCTGGTATTCCTATAGCTTTTAACTTTTTTACTGATAACTTCACATCTAATTTTGAACATGAAAGCCTAGATTTAGCTTATCCTATGCTAATTTACGTCGAAATTTAATTACAGGAGTTATGATGTCATAAAATGCGTACTTTAGGATAATTTACTCACATTCCTACTCACAGCAGGGTGAACCAAACATTTTTTCTGAAAGATTTTGCGTTGAGAGTCGGTTGTTTCAGAATTGGCCATGGGAAAATTTGTTGGGGAATTGAAAAGGGAAAATTAATCTCATTCGATGTACTCAGGGAAATGGAAGGACATTTATTTCTACCTAGTTTAATGCTCACCATTCACCTATGTGTGCACTGTACGCGCTTTTCCATCCAGTGTGAATGTCTTAACGCCCTATTATTCCATGCGCTTT
This sequence comes from Macrostomum cliftonense, assembly GCA_950096795.1. Taxonomy (NCBI): domain Eukaryota; kingdom Metazoa; phylum Platyhelminthes; family Macrostomidae; genus Macrostomum; species Macrostomum cliftonense. The sequence goes on along the minus strand of CATNEM010000258.1, from coordinate 297,130 downwards.
CCACCAATTGCATGAGAGTAACCGTAACAGTACATGTACGACACGACAGTGTACATGAAAATGAAGCTCAAACCAGACATTCCAGCGTTCCTGTTCCAGCCTGCGATACTCCGCCACCCCAAAAACTGCCTGTTTTTGGCCTTTCTTTACGCCAACAAACCAACACGTACAGTAGTTTGGCCTCTTACAATGGCAAACCTCTACCGGCTGCAGCATGGGTGTGCTTGTGAGGTGGTCTATGGGCATGGGTTGGTTTTCGCGAGCCTTCCGTTGTGCGTTTGCGCATTGTAAAATTTCTCTTACAGTCTGTACGAGTTGCGTTTTTCTCTCTATTGGCCTGCTTGTCTGCCTTTTGTCTTCGTGAACTGGCAGTGTGTGGTGGCACTCTCCCGCTTAGCTCGTAGCTGTCCAACACAGGTAAATTGAGTAAACTATTAATTAATTATTAAAGTCACTTCTCATTCTTACAAATTTCATTTTAAATGACGCCAACATTAGCAAAAGAGGGAATCAGAAATGCGCCACCAAACTTTTTAATCGATTTAATGGTTCACTTTTATTTTTTCATCAGAATGTTTGATTCAATCAGAGTATGAAAGAAATGGAAAGTACAAACATTTTTGAATTTCATTTTTATCAAACTGCACAAGATGCGGAGCTTCAAATGGCAGTAATTTTTTTAACTCTTGGATATACTTGGCCTAAGATTAACTGGATTAACCCAATAATCTAGCCTTTCACACAAACATTATTTTTCAGTTGATTTTCTCACACAAAACGGTCACATAAAAATCTCCCAAAATTATCTCACACAAGTATCTCACACACAAGAATCTCACACACAAATATCTCACACACAATACCTCACGCACAAGTATCTCACACAAGTATCTCACACACAAGAATCTCACACACAAGTACCTCACACTCAAGTACCTCACACTCAAGTACCTCACACTCAAGTATCTCACACTCAAGTATCTCACACACAAGTATCTCACACACAAGTACCTCACACTCAAGTATCTCACACACAAGTACCTCACACTCAAGTACCTCACACTCAAGTACCTCACACTCAAGTATCTCACACTTAAGTATCTCACACACAAGTACCTCACACTCAAGTATCTCACACTCAAGAATCTCAAACACAAGTATCTCAAGTATTTCACACGCAAGCATCTCAAACACAATCATTTCAAACACAAGTGTCTCTAATACAAGTATCTGAAACACAAGTATCTCACACACAAGTATGAATAAATCCGAACTTGATTTAAACTTTCAGTATCTTTTGTCTGAAAAAAATAAGGCAGAAGATAATAAAAAGCAACAGAATCACACGTTTTCATTTTTCCAGACAATCGGGAAAGGAAGGCATTCGTTCTGTCCTACACAGCAAGTGCAACAGTTTCATCAGCAGCAGATCAAACGTTGGCAACCCAATCCAAACAGAAAATTGATCTCAGCAATGAATTCAAAGATTTTCTGATTAAATGTAATTTCTGCATAGCTGAAACGACCGGAATCGAGGATTGCAAAGCTCAGCTAGTGCAATCCGAATCACTGAAGCAGGCAGTTCTGGTGATCTACTGCCAAAGCGGTGAAATTTATGAAGATCTGAGATCCCTGCTTACTGACTTTAACAAGTGTGGTGGAAGTGGTCAGGTCGAGAGGCTGCTTATTATTTGTGGCAACGATGACGCGAAGAGAAAACTTGGGGATATGAAGGGTTCGCAGAAGCTCAAAAGTGTCAACATATTTTATAAACTAGAATCAACTGACTCAAGTGAATTGGCAGAGCTCCAGCTTAAACTGCAGGAAAACAAGAGCATAAGTAAAGCGTGCGAAGAATTAAATACAAATAATACATATTATTTTCAGTTTGTTGCCGCTGAAGAAGGAGAATTCCAATTTGCTGTGCATCGCCTTAAATCTAGATTACAGACAAGTATTCTTGGTGAGAAAAAACAGCCAAACAACAATCGAGCTCTGATCCTCGTGAGCAAAACACTGACCGACCGATTCCACGGGAGTGTGGAGATGGACAAAATTAATCTAAAGGAAGCATTTGAACATGCTGGATACAACATGACTGACAATGTGAAATTCTTCCATGACGGAGATGAAGCTACGAAAGAGCTAATCCTGCAGGATCCAAATCAAGTCCCCTCCGTTGTAATAATGTTGGCAGAAAGTGCAACTGATTTTAGTGACCCCCGTGAGGTTCAGACTCAAAATGGCAGATGGAATGTCAAAGAGTTGCTGACGAAAATTAGCAACCACAGTTCTGTCGCTAAAACAAACAGACTAGTCGTTATTCATCTACGAAAAGTCGAACCGCTGGCGGGTTTAGCAAGCATAACCAATAGAAACAGCGATAGAGCAGCAGAGATTGGAAACAACAAAGATCATCTTCTTCAGCTGCACAGGCAGAGCGGCCTGGTGGTCGTCCAGTCCGAGTCCAAGGGCTATGACGCCGAGTCTCCCCTTGGCAGCCGCTTCATACTGGCCCTGTGCTCAGCCATTTACTTCGGAGCCGGAGAAGTAGATGTGGCTTCAATGATTGGCCCGATTAACAGCATCGTCAGGAACGGCTTTGCTGAAAAACTAGTGATTGATGAATTGACAGTCGAATGCAAAAATTTTGAGGACAAATGCGCTGAACGCAATGGTCTGCCTCTGCCGCACTGGATTGTGCAGACGACAGGAAAGTTTTTTTTGCACGAGTCGAAAAAACCAGGTAAATTATGGCTCTGTCGCACATGTTCAGCACTATTCTGTAGTGAGGATATTTAGCAGGGAATATTTATTTCTGTCAATTGTTTATGAACATAGTTTGAAAATGTCTGAATTCTTTTATTATGTCTAATTTTCGTTTCAGATTTCTGCACGGCTCTAGTCATCGCTCAGGAAAAGGAACCAACAATCGAAAAATGCCACAATGTGCTGAAGGAGGACGGGTGGGAAGTGCACGCTGAATATGGGAACAGGAAAATTGTTGACCTGAGCGAATATTCAGTTATACTAAGCCAAAGCCTCGAGACTTTCGACTTGAAAGATAAAGAAACAATCCAAAAACTGGGTGAAGAGCCCAATGCGTTGTATGTAAAAGCGAGCGAAGATATGTTCGAATTCCTGAAAAAAAGCACAATGGTGATGCCTGCCTATGCTCGTGTGCAAGACACTCCAAAGAAAATGAATGCAACTGTAGCACAAAGTGCAAAGAGAAACCATGTGAGAGCCCTCTGATTTGCGTGAGCTGCGACGAGTGCGTCAACTGCAACGGTAAAGGTGTGAAGCGGAAAGAAACAAAATCTTGCAAAAAATGCGGCCAGAAAAAGTTTCATTCCAAGATTAAACTTGATCCTGAGATATCATCATCCGAAGATGAAGACGAGAATCCTCATGAGCATTCGAGCACAATTGACGCCTTGTGGGGGCTGACGAAAGCCGATAGGAATGAGTACGAAACCGAAAGTTCGAAAACTCGCGTGCTCATCATCAACAACCTCATATTCGGCAAAAACGCCAATCGAGTCGGTTCCGAGACAGATTGTCAACGCTTGCTGAAGGTATTCAGCGAATTGGGACTTTCGGTGTCAATAAAAACGAATCTGACAAAAGATGGCATTGAAAATAATGTTACACTTTTGGCAAAGGAACTTCAGAAGAATGCCTGTAGCGCCTGCATTCTCGTTGTGATGACTCATGGGCTGAACGGACTTTTAACTGGTGTTGATGACGTCAGTGTAAAGGAGAATGATATTCTAAGAATTTTTGGAGAAAATGCTAGCAGCAAACCAATGCTAATCATCTTTCAGGTGTGTAGGTCTTATAAAGAAGGCGTAAAGGAAGAGATTCCGCTGCCTGATCTCAATGACGTCATTGTCGCTCATTCGACCGTTCCGCTGGAGGCGAGTAAAAGGACGCACAAAGGCTCGCCATTCATTTCGGCACTCTGCTCTGTATTTAGTCGCCACGCCAAAGTTGAAGACGTCGTGTCGATGATTGGCCGCGTCAATTTAAAATTGGCGATAAAAAATTCTGTCAGTGAACAGCAGGTGTCGTCCTGGCTGGTGAGAATGGACAAAAAGTTCTTCCTGGCGCGGTCGACTGGTGAACGGGAGGCACCAACAGTACCGACTGTGGAAGAACAAGAAAACGATAAATGATCAAGTATAGAAGAAGAACGTCAAACAAAACTTGCTTGCTTGTTATTGTTAATTTAGTTATTAACTGCTATAATAATCAACTATAAATGCTTAAAACTTTTTGCTGAGCTTGTGTGCCTAATCTATATTTTCAGTTGCTTAGCGGGATCCTTTGGCCAAATTTGAGAGTGGGACACTTCGTCAGTAAAACTAAAACAATATTTTCGAGCAAAATTTTGCAGCTTCCTGATCTGCTTTTTCTACTCTCGCTTTTTAAAATAATAAAAAAAAACTTTTTAAGGCCCTTTCTTCGTATTTCCCCCTATCTAGACCCCCTGGCTACCGTATTTCTCACTGGCCAAAATGCGCGCCTGTTGAAAAAATGAGTGTTCCAACGCATACAATATTGTTTCGTGGCCATGCGCACCACGTGACTGCAGTGCAGATGGCTTACCGCTCTGCAACTGACCCATTTGGCCGAATTTTTTCCCTATTTGTTTCTTATCCTAGATAATGCTTATTAAAAATCATTTATATGCTAATTAACTATCAATAATTTCTTAAAATCTGTTAACCAAATCAACTCTGTCATTATTCCACTAAAAATAAACTGAATAATTCCTAGAAAATTGTGTACTCAACCAAACTCCTCTGAAATGTGTTTGTGTTTGTTTTGCAAAGTTATGTAACGGAATTTAGCACCTTGTGAGAATTTTAATTGATCTTGAAACTTAAAGAGAGTACGTTATCAAATTTATAAAAATGGCATTTATTTTTAGAACTGCTTGACGTTATTTAGTCAACCGAAAGCGCAACTGTAAAAAATTACCATGAGATAACGAGGGAGATCTAAGCATAATGAGACATAAAGCTATCAGAAACTAGTACTAATTAAAGTCCGCAAGAATTCAGGGGGCGGAGAGAGCATTTGATGCCAGTTACAAAATCGGCGAGAAAAACCAGCAAACAATGGAATAGTTTTAATTGATCTTTCAGACCTGTATAAATTTGAGTAAAAGTATAACTCAAAGGGCAATGCAGTTAGATAAAAAATAAGTAAGGCAATTCGAAAGTACCGAACCCCGAGATAAGAACTTGTCAATTCCAGCTCATGGACATGGCTTCGAAGCGGCGGAGGAGCAGAGACGAGATAGCAATGCATGCAGCCACGAAGTCAATGGTTGACTTGTCCTTTAACTCACAGATAGTGGGCATATTTTTCACTCCGTATGAACAGAGACCATCCTACAGAGACCATCCTAATCGTCACAACCCGCTCAGCCAGTGCAAATTTGCTATTCTTGAAAATTTGCGTCCAAGCCTTCAAATATTTACTTGGATCACCCGTTGTCAATGGTAATTGTAGTGCGTATGTCAGGGTGAATGGCCGATATGTGGCCAATATTGACTGTTTAGTTTGATTGACAGCTTCTTGGCTGTACAGATTTTCCTTTAAGATCAACGGTGGTTTCTCGACATTTTCTCCAGCTGATGTAGCAAGCCGTTAGTAATAGATTGCAGAGAATTGCATGCCTTTTGTATTCAGGTATCTTATGACTGACTCGCTGAAATCTGCTTCAACTCACTCACGACCGCTGCAATGTTTTCAACCGCCTCAGGTCTGTTTCAATTAGAAGGCTCAGTATTCGTTCTAACGTCAGCGAGCATGAACACGGCTGCGTGGCTGCACATTGAACTTGTATTCCATTGCTTTGCTTTTTTGGAGGTTTACGCCTTCTTCCTTTCTTTGCCTCTGGCCCTGTAAATACTGAGCCCATGCCAGAGATGCAGATGCCAGATCTCTCGTCTCGTGTACTGTCACGTGTGGTCATGACTCGCTGGTTGGCAACTGGCGATGGTTCACTGAGAAACCGATGATAATTCAAGGTTTACACTCGCTTGTTTTTCAAAACGCCGTGCAGAAAGTCCTTTTGACTTTCTGACTTGACTGGCTATTGTTGGCTATTTGTCCAGACATTGTCTTATTGTCCTGATGGTACCAATTGAGTCCTCAACCAATGGTCAGGAGCGCAGAGTTATTCAGTTTAAGCTGAATAAATATGCAGTTTGATAATCTCCTGAGTTATAAACCGTTTATTTGTCTTCAACATAATTGACACGTTGTCTCTTATAACTGCTGTTTTACTGGTAATCCTTCGGTAGGATTAACGGTAAGAACTATCGACCAGTAATTCCAATAGTGACAGATACTCCAACTACTAGCATCCGACAGCGTTAGAGTCACTCGGAGAACAACAATGCTTATGCCACTGGCCGTCAAAAAAGAGGCGCCAATGTTTACATCATTTGTGTCCACTTCATCAATTGCAAGTATTGTTGTGCTTAACCATGGTATTGATTTTCCTCTGCAGCTTAACCACTTCCGCCTTGCGCTGCGCTGAGTACGCCTTATAGCCATGCACCCCTCTACCCGTTACCGTATATTAATTAATAATACCTCAATTAATGTACGAGGGACGTATAATATATTCTGCACAGACTTAATCTTTCTAGTCGCATTCACTTAGTGGCACTTGGTGCAATTTTTCTGCTTTATACAGCTAAGAAAAAATTCTCGAACTAAAGAATCGAGTACACTCCCCCCATTCCCATTCAACGTGCTCACACAATGAAGTCTTAGAGCTAAATGAGTCTTGGCAGGCATGAAATTGCTCAGAGAGGCTGCCAGCTTGAAGCACAAAAGATAGTTAGCTAGTCACGCCTTGACGCCTTATTCACTACAAAGAAGATAAAAAAGAGATAGAAAGAAAAAAGAAGACTTGTCTGTCTTCTGAACTTGCTGCTCTCAAGACAAACAAGCTCTTGCTTGCTCATCGAAACTGTCGAAGTTCATTTCATTTATTTTTTGCCTCAGCCGGTAAGTGACTAATGAATTACTTTGTTAAAGTTCAAATCTGAGTATTTCTTCATTTGGGATGAAAACAGAGGTTGTTTCCGATGTTGATAAGCATGTGGAGAAAAATACACAATATACCGGATCGCAGACTTGCACCCTATCATATGGTTCAACAAGGATAGCCTCTCCTAAGTACAAACAGTCTGGTGGGTAGTGTTGTGGCCATTGAAGCATAGGGTGCACAGCCACTCTGTTTAATGAGGTGGGGCTAAGCTGCAAGACGCGGTGCTGGAGTTGTCGGCGAAGATCCGTCAGGACCATCCGGCTGATGATCAATGCTAATCGAAATAAAACTTTTATACGAATGACTCATCGTGAGGTCCTTGCTAGTGTTGAGCAATAGAAAACTCTGCCCAGGGTCCTTTTTTGTCGCAGGACACCTCGAATTCATGTAGCTTATTTATTGAGATGCATCAAAACTGCACGCATGTTTTCCATTTGGAGGAGAATTTTGTTCAACGCCTTTAATTCATTACCGAGGTGAATACGTGAGAGCTGAAAGAGTCGCACATCCTGCAATTGACGCTAGCACAATTTCACTGGCTTTTCAGGATGGATGAATCAAAATATGCCAGCCAGATAGATAATCAGTAGAATCTTTCCTTTCAATCAGCCAAATATACATAAAAAACTGGCTAAATGCCAGTTCGTTCTATTCCATAAAAACAAAGCCCACCGTATCGGCTGAACCTTTCTCTAAGATACGGCGCTATAAGAGATAGTCTACTGCAAGTAGAAAGTTAGTAAAAGGCGCTACAAACTTGCAGTAAAGACTCAGGAATTGCGCTACACAAAAGCGTTCGGCATAAGTAGGTTTTGTTAAGCCGAGTTGGGTGAGGTCGCCCAAAGACGCTTAAGAGAGCAGAAACCGGTTGCGACAGTACTAGCAGAGGTTCGATTCCACTTTTAGATAGTTTAAAACCGCTTCAAACCAACTGCCACCTTCCGCCATCTCGAAACAGTCCGCTTTGGCCTTTGTTACGCTAAAAGACCGTACAACGATGGCTCCGCTTCCAATTTTTCTGCATGCTGGCTACCAGAATAGGCTGAGTACTATCGCAAGTACTCGGCGTATTTCTTTATCACGGCAGATTCTTTGTTAATCGTAACTTGTTCCCCACAACTCACGATTTCAGCATTGGGAAAACAAATCAGTGAGAACACTCTCGGCCGAGTTGAGATTACAATGCCCCAAGCTGAGGCCTCTCCGCCTGAAGAGCCATCGACCGTTTCGAAAGAGAACGCATCTGAACGACGAACTGATCAAGGTGGTGTTGAGTATTTCAATTCAATTCATTCCCAATCTTATTGGCTGTTGTCATTGGTTGTGATATTGAGAAAATTTGTGCGCGATTTACAAAATTCATGCAAAATTTATCTAGACATCTAGCCTCAACAAAGATATAGTTTAGCTATACCACTAATAATTTTCATTTCCATGACCCACTGGACTAGAGTAAGCGAAGCAGAAGACTCCACTGTAATTTCTTGATTCTCTTGCAGAATAAGAATTTCCGCTTTGTCTGCCTGAGCTAATAACAGAAAATTTGGGACTTCAACTGCTATTTTATGTGTCTAGGCCAAGTACATTTAAATGGGAAATCAGTTTCCATTTTGGCACCAATACTACCTTGAGTAGTATTATTCTAATGTCATTTGGGATTCTGGGTCTCACGCTAAGATTCTATTGATAACTTCGACAAAGATTACGATTTATTTTATTCGATAATTTGACTCTGTTTTTTGATCCTCAAAGGGCCACTGAAATGATGACCCTTATCTACTGCATATCTTAAATTTACGATAGTACGCTCGTAATTATCTCGTTATTCAGCAGCAGTCTCACACCCGATGTCTCACACAAACATCTCCCACAGCAATCTTACTCTTCTGCAACTATAACATAATATAACATGTGCAAAATGACACGCAATCATCAGGCACAAACGTTTGATTATTTGGCGTAAGGATGCCACACCAACTCGAACTGTTTCGAGGTCATTTCCCAAATTTTTCGTATAAAATTTTTTTAAGAAAAATTGAATAATTACTTGCTTCAAGTAAATTGATTTTAATTTATTTTCCAGAAAATCAGGAGAGGAAAGCATTCGTACTCAACTGTACAAATAATAACGAAAACACACCACAGGCAAATCAAGCTGGAACAAGTCGGTCAGAATTAAATGAAGAATTCAAACAATTTCTGCAAGATTGTCACTTTGCTGTCGTACCAGCTACAAACATTGCCGATTGCCAATCCACGATAAGTGAGTCCACATCACTAAAGCAAGCAGTTCTGGTGAACCATTGCGACACTGAGGAAATTAATGACCAACTAAAAGGTCTGCTTGTTAAGTTTGAGAACTGCGGAGATGATTCAACCCAAAGGCTTCTTATTGTTTGTGGCAAGGGTAAAGCGAAGGAAATTCTATCCGGTGAAAAGACTGGTTGCAGTATGCTAACTAGAGTTTTCTTACTGTTTAAAAACTCTGACACTGATGGAAGTGAATTGACTGACATCGCAAACACGCTGCGTAAAAATGATTGTGATTGGGAAGTAGCCGTGCAAGAATTAAACGAGGGTAAGAACAGAGCCGTAAAATATTCGTATTTACAATGTCAAAAAAAGCAATTCTGTTTTGCTATGCACAGACTCAAGGCGAAAATTCCACCTAAACTTTTTCGAACTGAAAAAAATCCACATCCGAAGCACAATAATCAAGCCCTCATACTTGTGAGCAAAAACTGCAAGACTCTGGATAATGGCTTGTTTCGCAGCGGTGTTCAGACCGACGAATTGAATCTGAAAGACGCACTTGATCACGAAGGTTATGCAATGGATTCTGAATCGAGAAAATGCAGAATTGAAGAATTTGATGATGAAGATGCTGCTAAGAAACAATTAGAAACATTTTTGAAAGAAAAAAATCAGACTGGAGTCGCCTCTATTGTCATTATACTCGCGGATAGTGAAGACCCACTCAGTGGAAACATTAAAACGGGTGACAACAAAAGTTTCAACATTCAAACACGGCTGACAGAAATCGCCAACCAGAAATCTGTAGCCAAAACAAACAGATTAGCTGTTGTTCATCTTCGAAACAGCGGGGCGGATTATCGTAAAGGAGCCATAGGAGACAGGCCACCAACCCAACCGAAAGATGGAGACCAGGCATCAAGTGAACTTTATAACGCTGGTCGTGTTATTTTGCACAGGCAGAGCGGGTTGGTCCTCGTCCAGTCTGAGTCAAGAGGCTATGACTCGACGTCTCCCCTTGGCAGCCGCTTCATACTGGCCCTGTGCTCAGCCATTTACTTCGGAGCCGGAGAAGTAGATGTGGCTTCAATGATTGGCCCGATTAACAGCATCGTCAGGAACGGCTTTTCGAAGGACAAAAATTTCGAGGATGAAAGCGAGCAACGCAATGGTCTGCCACTGCCGTACTGGATTGTACAGACGACAGGCAAATTCTTTTTGAACGATCCCAAAAAACCAGGTAAATTATGACTCTGTCGCTCATGTGCAGCACTATTATGTAGTGAGGATACCTAACAGGGAATTTTTATTTCTGTCAATTGTTTATGAACATAGTCTGAAAATGTCTGAATACTTTTATTACGTTCAATTTTTGTTTCAGATCAACCAACAGCACAGCCCGAAAATTCACAAGATTTCCCAAAAGCTCTCGTTATCGCTCAGGAAACGGAACAAAATATTGACAAATGCCGCATTGCGCTGGAGGCCAACGGGTGGGAAGTGCACGCTGAATATGGGAATGGGCATGTGGACGCATCTGAGCTGAATATTCGGGAGTTCAAAGTTATAGTTGCGAGCGAAAGGCAAGACAAAAGTAACCAATGGAAGCAATTGCTAAAGCTGAATGTATTTTACTTAACAAATGATCAAAATGCGGTCAACTTACTTAAAAAAGCTTGCTCTGAAGAAGCGTTTACTATTTGCTCATGTGCTCGTGATTCGGTTTCAAGTAGTTGCAATTGCAAGCAATTTTGTAAAAACTCAAAAGGAAGCGGAACCGCTGATCACAATCCGCTGATCTGCGCTAACTGTAAAATTTGTGTCAACTGCAATGACCAGCTAATTCAGAAATATACAAAAAGTTGCGGGAAATGCGGCCAGAGCAATTTTCATTGCGAGATTGAACCGAACCCTAAAGTGCCAGTGCCCGAGTGCCATCAAAAAGAAAAGAGTCCGAGCGAAGATAAAGCCCTATGGAAACTCTCGAATCAAAAAGAGACAAATTACTCCGTTTCCAAAATCCGCGCACTTATAATCAACAACTTCCGTATTCGGTAAGCACGGTAATCGAGTTGGTTCTGAGAAAGATTGTCAGCGGTTGCTCAAAGTATTCACCGAGCTCGGTTTGGTGGTTTCAATCAAAACAAACCTGACAGCAGGCAAAATGAAAACGCATGTTGATCACTTTGCGACTGAAGACTACAGCGGCTACATTCTAGTTGTGATGTCGCATGGCATAATTAGATATTCGAAAGGTTGCGACGATGAGGATGTGAAGGAATCGGAAATTCTTAACAGCATGAGGAAGATTGCAAAAGGAAAGCCAAAGCTGGTCATTTTCCAGGTGTGCCGCAAATATGCTGAGGACGGGTTGGATAAGCAGATTGTGCTACCCGACTGCGATGACATCATTGTCGCTCACTCGACTGTTCCGCTTGAGTCGAGTTCAAGGCTTAGCTCAAAAGGCTCTCGATTCATCACGTCGCTGTGCTCGGTATTTAGCGAGTTCGCGCAAGCTGAAGACGTCGTGTCGATGATCGGCCGCGTCAATTACGAAATGGCGCACGAAAACTCAGTCATCAAGCAGCAAGTGTCGTCCTGGCTGGTGAGAATGGACAAGAAGTTTTTCTTAGTTCCGTTGGCAGCCCCGAAAGTCCCGGACTCGAAACCGCCGCCTGGCGCCGTGGGGGGCACAAAACTTGACCCTCAGCCCTCTAACAAAGTAAACAAGAAAAATAGGAAGAAAAGAAGAAGGCAAAAAAGGAAATGAGAGGAACGGCGACTGAGCACCAAAGGTGCCATAAAAAATTGGAAGCAGAGCTATGTATCTTTTTCTGCTATTTAGCTACAATGTACTCGTATATAGTGGTATAATTCTAATTCTAAAATTCTTTAGCGATTCAAAATTAGCTTCTAAACTTGCTTATAGAGAAACCTCATCCATGTACTAACTTGCGCGTAAGTTGCAGCTCAGTTAGACTCTGAAAAAGTTGGCAGTTTTCTTTTTCAACGGAAAGTTGCTGAATGTTTGAATTATCAGACAGAATTATCCTCAATTAAAACGACCACTATGCTTCTTCCCTTATGTGTCCATGACCCAATAGACCCAATCAGAGTCAGTTAGACTCTGAAAAAGTTGGCAGTTTTCTTTTTCAACGGAAAGTTGCTGAATGTTTGAATTATCAGACAGAATTATCCTCAATTAAAACGACCACTATGCTTCTTCCCTTATGTGTCCATGACCCAAGTACCCAAAGAGTCGGTGCCGCCTCTTTAACTTTCGGATCATCCTTATGTGCATATGCATATTATATGAATAAAAAAAGAACAAATGGACCCACATGAACACTCTTGGATAACAGAATTGTGGGATTCAACGGCTACTTTAGGGCCAGTGTCATATTTTTGATAATCCCTGGTCCTTCCCAACCCTCTCTGAGCCTCTTTTTTCATTTCTCAAATTAAAACGAAGCAAATTATACCATAAATACTAAGTATCTTGATTTTTGTTTTTTTGTGTTTGCCTTTTTGTTGTTTTAGATTTCAATTCCTTGCTCGATTTTTTGTTCTTTTTAGTTTTATAAATTCAATTTGCAATTTTTTTGATTAGCTAATACTACTTAATTTTTTCCCTTTATTTATGAGTTGCAGCCCTGAGACTCTAAATCAGCGGCGTCTTTTTCATTGCGTTGTGACAGAATTTTTCACTGGCACTGATCTTTTGGTTTTATCAAGAGTCACCGCGAGACCTGCCCCAATTAAGGGCACCGCGAGACCTGACTTATGATAAAAAATTCTCCATTGCACTGCGATTTTCGTTTATTCAAATCAGAAAATGCGCTTAGGAAATTTTATCTTTTTTTGCTACCATTTTCAAGTTATGCAAGTAGAAATCAACGAGGCAACATCATTGAAAAACAATGTAATTGAAAAAAATGGATTTGAAAGGCCTTCATTTCTTTACTGACCGATGACCAGCTGGAAGATTTCAGATTGGTGTTGTTAGAGCAAAGAAGCAGTCTGCGGAACTGAGCCAACACTCTGACACTTCAGAGTGGAATATAGGAGGTAGAATTCCTACATCAGAGTCGTCAAGCGCTTGTAAGAGTGCAAAAAACACTTAATTGCATTAAAGCTAGTGAGCGCCTTATCAATTGCATGTTTCTGTTTTGAAAGTTAAATTTATATAGGTAGGATTGGCATTTATAGGAAAGATTGGCATTTATAGAAAAGATTGGCATTTATAGGAAAGATTGGCATTTATAGGAAAGATTGGCATTTATAGGAAAGATTGGCATTTATAGGAAAGATTGGCATTTATAGGAAAGATTGGCATTTATAGGAAAGATTGGCATTTATAGGAAAGATTGGCATTTATAGGAAAGATTGGCATTTATAGGAAAGATTGGCATTTATAGGAAAGATTGGCATTTATAGGAAAGATTGGCATTTATTGGCACGAAGCTGACTATAGGCAATTAGATGAATTTAATCTATTTGATGTATCCACGGTCCGGGCGGGATATTTTTCGATCTGTCAGCGCCGCCTGGACTGGGATGCAGTAGCTAGAGAGTGGGGGCGGCCACGTCGAGTGGGAGCTTCGACCTCCTATTCCCTGGCGCTCTCACCTCTCTGGCATCCATTCCCGCCGCCTCTAATGACTGTCTCTGTCTCCCTCTCTCTCCCTGACCCGCTTGCCCCCCTTTTTAGCCTGCCTGTACTTCTTTTCCCTTCTTTTCCCCCTTTTCTTCCTTAATTTTGCGCTCTTAATGTTAATAATAGCCTTTTTCCTCTAATAATTTCCCTAATTACCTAATGCGCAGTCTACCCCTAACCTAATGCTGTTTTTAACCGTTTTTCTCTTAATATTCTCTTAATATTCCGCTTCTTCCCCCTCATACTGTAAGTATGCGCTGTAGCACGATTCCATTGTAATTCTCGCGCGCTCTCGAAGAGTCTTCTCCCCCTCATCACGCGCCTGACTCGTGCTCAAAACCCCACTATACTCCCAGCCTCCTCTCTCCATTCCCTCATTTCTTGACACCCACCCTTTTTGCATCTATTGTTCTCTCTTGCGCAACACTCTACCCCAATTATCTCGGTTTTTCCCCGCTATTGTTCTCAGTTACGTAATAACATGCTCAACTTTTCTTGGTTTTCTGCCGCTATAGTTTTCTGCTATACCCCCTCTTCCCCCGCTATTGTTCCCCGTTTTCCTAATCTAACTCACTTAATGTATTTCTGATTGCGCAAGCCCCATCCCTCCAAACCCTTGTCTACCAGACTCCTCTGTTGCGTCACTTGTCCCCCTGAATGCGCACTCCCTCGCCAAATCCTCATTTTTCCTCATTTTTCAGCCCCCGAAATCCCTTCCCCTGTGACATCAGGACACCGGTGGCCAATCGAGGAGAGAGAGTCATGGCAACGGCCTTGTAGGATGATCGCATCCCCAATTTGAGCACTATTTAAACTGAGGGATTTTGCTCCCAAAATCCTCAGAACCTCGTTGGGCTTTAGGCCTTTCCGAGTCTCCAGCTTCCGAGCTGTTGAGCCAAGAGCTCCCTTGTCTGTCCGGGGACCGTACCGGCAGCGTCTTCATTGTCCGTCCGGGGACCGTACCGGCAGCATCAGCGTCGTCTTTCGTCCATCCGGGGACCGTACCAGTTCAACTTCTGCTTCATCAGCTCCATCCGGGGACAGTACCGGCAACGCAAACCTCAACGCCTGTCCATCTGGGGACCGTACCAGCTCTACAACTGACTCCAAGGCCGAGCTCTCTCTCTCTCTTCGTGCAGCCACCGGTGAGCCTGTATCCATTCTGTTTTATTGCTTATTATACTGTGCCCGGGGCCTATTTTTGCACTGTTATTTATTGCTAGTGAGAATCCAGCTTAGGTGTAGTTGTCAATAGTGAACGCGTAATCTATTTTTATTCATTAGCATTGCCTTCTGACATCATAAATCCCATTTTGACTCTGTTCCTCATTTGAGCGACTCATGGCGTGCTAAATCCTCCCAAGGGCATGGGGAAGTTAGGGAAGGCTGACAGTTCAGCCCTGCCGGGTCCACGTGTGTATTGAGTGTGTAGTGTCTGCCTGCATCAGTCTGACTAGAAGCGGTGCACCCCCTAGACATAGCTGTCCTCCCGCACTGAGAGTTTGGAAACCTACAGAGCCCATGTTCGACTTATACTACTCTTAGTAGACTCACCCCGATCCACCGATTAAGCCACAGCCACAAAGGATTCCCTGCTAACAAGTCCTCTGGTGTTGTAGTGCAGATCTCCAATTAGTGCCCTTAGCAGAGTCCCTGATTCAGCTATGTTTCGCTCCCCTGCTAGTGCAAAGATCCCGGAACCATCGGGCGGGACCCCTGTCTCGTTAGGCTGGCTTTTAGCGTACCCAGTCGCAAGGGGTTGTGGCGGCCTCCGATGTACTTTTACTGTCTCGGAGTACCTTTCATACGCCTGTCCTGCAGGAGGGGTGGATGTAGGCCTAGCCCTCGTGCCAACGTTACCAAAGTTCATCTCAGGGCGGAGACACTAGCCAGAGGCCTGCGGGCCAGCTTAGGATCAACAGGCAGCCCGTAGCTAACTTCGACTTGTTTGGAAACTCCCCTCAGTTCTCTTCTCCCACAACGGGGCGGAGTGGAAGAACGGCCGAATACTACATATTGTATTATTCAGGAATACTAATTTACCAAGTATGAGGCGCATAAACGCTACTTACAGTTATTCCGGGGGCTCCGCTATAGCACAGCAATTAATGATATCATAACTATGAAGTATGACATAAAAAGCTGCTGCTCTGCAATTCTTCTAACTCGACCGCTTTGACCCTGCAATGTCTGCGAAGAAGCGGTGGTCGATTACCGGACTTGCCTATACTTAGCCAGAACGTAAGAGATGACGTCGTTTCGGTGGTGATCAAGGACCGTCCTGCTCTACAACGCCGAGACATTGACGGCTAACAAACTCACTCAAACATGGCCTACTGCGCGATCCCTTCAAGATCAGCTGCGATCGGGTGTTTTACACAGCTAGCACTCTTTCGCTACGCTAAGCCTGGCCCGCCCAAGGGAGCTTCTGCGCCGTCAGCGACTCCAACTGCACCGTCACGTCATCCGCGCCGAGTCGCAGTGCCGGCACAAAACCATGGGCTGGAGGTGCCGCTCATGCTTATGCTACTGGCAACCTACCGGTGAGAAAAGCTCACACTCAACGTTTCGTCGACTGCTTACTGGCTGACTCTTTAAGGAAGTCAATTTAAGCCAGTGCTTCCAATTCTGCCGGCGTTGCAGATTTTGTTCACACCCAGGTTTTGAGGTACGCCATGCGACGCTGCATTTTGTCGTCTGACGTCGGAGTACTTTTTTGCAGTTGTGTACGTTAGTACGTTGACATATAACTCGGTTATCCGTGTGGAACAGGACAATGACATTCACGAAAATCCTAAACGGAACATTGATCGAATATAAATTATGAAATGTAATTAAAAGTGGTATTTTAGTTTTTTTCCACCCAGCTATGTAAAATAAAATTAAGTCGTCCATTTATATCAGCAAGGCAAAATTCTTCAGACTTTGTCCGAACGATATTAACAGCTTGATATATTTTGAAATGCTTTTGATTAAATCAAAGAATAAGTCTTGATTAACACTAGTTTAGCCTATCCTTAAGATCCTTAAGAGCTCTGAGTTTTTCTTGCTACGAGCTCGTAAAAAGTATTAATTTTTATGTTGTAGGATTTTTTGGGATTTAAATTAGTCGTCATAAACGAGCATTTGATATTTAAACACGCAGCAAAAGCATCTTTTTTCGAGTCGAACAAAAATTTTATAAATAAGACTATACGAGAGTGGTAAAATATCGCGTTTCCCTTGACTTTAAGCCTTTTGCTAATAAAAGCAGACGATAATAGCGAAGATAATTGGCTTTTCTATTAATTAACATTAGCATTTTTTGTTTTAATATACGACAGTAGAATAACTATAACTTACATAGCGCTTTGGCAGCGGCTTAATTAGTAGATAAAAACTTTTTCTTTAAGCTAGCAAGCATTTCTTTACTCTATATTAGCAGAATTCTTAGTTATTTTTGGCTTCAGCTCCACGCGAATTACTTGAGCACTATTTCAAATTAGCCCCTTGCATTTGATTTATAAGGCTGAAGCTCTTCGACTACATTAGTATAGGGCTTGGACCCAGTGTTCAAATTTCGTAAGAATTGTTTAATTTTCCTAATGATTAATTCAAAATATTCAAATTTTTGTACACAGCTTTTCATTTTATTAAGCGCTATAAAATTAATAACTATATTTACAACTTTTCATTATTATCTATTTTCTTTGATTAGTTTGTGATTATTAAAATGGAAAAATTTATTTGCTCTTTAAAGGTGTAGATAGCATCATAAAAATGACTAAATTTGAAAAGCAAAAGAAAAATCTGTAAATGAAAAGGACAGTTGCTAGGATTATTGTTTTCAGGTTCATTGTATAATTAATAAATAGCTGGTACTTGAGGACTATTTACTGCTAGTCTATTATATTTTGTTTTATTTAATTGTGTGCAGCTTATCTCCATTACTATCATTTGAGACACTACTTTTTGATGCAAAAATTGCCATGTGAAATGTATTGAAGTTTTTTGCTTTTACTTTTTCCATTTTAATAATTGGTATTTAATTACTTTAGCATATAAATGTTGACATGCTATAAAATATGCTTGTATAAATATCAAGCCAAAAAAACAAAGCCAAACAAAAACAAATGCTTTATAATAGTTTACCTTGGATCCTTTTAATCAATTTATAGTCAAATTGACAAATAGAATCCCTTTATGCTTTTTTTATTAACACTGATTAAAAGTACTAGTAATGTAGTTTTTTATATTTTATTTATACCAAGCTATAAAGGTCTACTTATATGCAGATATAGATAAGTTTTCTTGTATTTAAACTATCAATGCTTTGAAAAGATTGCTACATTAAAGAGCTATACTAGAATGGCTGAACATTCAAAGTCGAACATATACATGAAAGTCATACAAAGCTGAGTTGGGCAAATTAGTGACACTGAGAGGTGCCTTACAAATTGATAGCAAAGTTTCTTTAATCCCACTGGAAAAAAACGAAGGATAGGAGAATCATCACACTTTTTTTCTTTCTGTGGCCCAATTTTTTTGCAATTTAACTAACCGAGCAGTGGGTTAAATTGTTTATTCCTTCTCTGGATTTTTCAGGTGCGAAAATGATCGAACTCCCGGACGAGCTGATGCAGCAAATGCCTGCGGACGAGGCGCAGGCCCAGGGCGGCTCCAGCATGCACATCCAGCTGGGCAGCAGCGGCGGAGACGAGGTGATTGAACTGCCAGCTGAGGTGATTCAGCAGATCCAGGCCCAGGCGACGGGCGGCCCGATCCAGATCCAGCTGACGACGAGCAACAACGAGACGTTCGAGCTGTCGTCGGAGGTGATTGAGCAGATCCAGGCGCAGGCGGACGGAGGCCCGATCCAGATCCAGCTGACGTCCGGCACTGGCGAGGCGGAGGAGGCGGCAGCGGGCGGAGCGGCGTCGCAGGGGTACCCGCAGGACGCGAGGCGGTCGCGAGGGTTGCAGCCGGGCAAGGACCAGGTGGTGTACCAGTGCAACTACTGCCCGCAGGACTTTACGAATGCCGGCGCGTTCACGAAGCACCTGCGCGAGCGTCACCTGCTGAAGGCGTTCGTGTGCCGGCAGTGCGACAAGTACTTTGCGAACCTGAGCGACCTGTTCCTGCACGCGCGGCGCATCCACGTGGACGCGAAGAAGCCGAAGCGGAACCCGAAGGACTTTCGGTACCACTGCCGGCAGTGCACGTACATGACGAACAACGGCGGCACGTTTGACGCGCACCTTCGGGCTCACCGCGGCGAGAAGCCGTTCAAGTGCGACAAGTGCCCGAAGCGGTTCACGCAGCGGTCGAACATGCTGCAGCACCGGCGGATGCACTTCCCGAACATGGACAGGGCGTTCAAGTGCGAGATCTGCAACAAGTCGTTCACCACGTTCGACATCCTGGTGGCTCACCTGCGCACCAGGGAGCACGAGCTTCGGGAGAACTACTCGCAGCTGGGATCGAGCAGCGTGCACCTGGAGTGCAACGGGTGCTCGGTGAGCTTCGACAGCATCTACACGCTGAAGAAGCACACGCGGAGCTGCCCGACGGTGCGGAGTCTGGTGTCGAAGTTCCGCTGCGTGACGTGCAACTGCTACATCAACGAGCTGTCGGAGCTGAAGGTGCACGTGAAGGCTCACTCGAGCATCACGCTGATCTCGTGCCCGATCTGCGGGGAGAAGGGCTTCCCGGGCTTCAACCAGCTGAACCACCACATCACTCGGGCGCACGCGCTGCGCGTGTCGAAGCGGCACGTGTGTCGGTACTGCATGGCGAGCTTCGAGTCGAAGGAGGAGAAGGAGGCTCACAAGCAGGAGGTGCACAAGGAGGAGCTGGCGATCCGGGGCTGCCACGACGGGCCGTTCTCGTGCAAGTACCAGAACTGCGACTTTGTTACGAACAGCAAGCCGGAGCTGGTGAAGCACCACGCGGTGCACAGCCAGAATCGGGACCCGGTGAACCACACGCTGATCAAGGCGCCTCCGAAGACGACGCGCAAGCCGAAGATGATCAAGACGTTCGAGGAGGCGATGTCGAAGATTCGGCGAGAGCGCGAGGGCTACACGGACGACGCAGACACGGAGGACAGGTTCAAGAACGGCAAGGCGGTTGTGATGGAAGGCCCCGACGACGGCGGGCTGGGCCTGTCGGCGATGGGCCAGTCGGCGTACGAGGCGCTGAAGCGAGTTCAAGAGGCGGAGCGGCGGCTGAACAAGAAGCCGCGCGGGCGGCCGCGGAAGAACCCGCTGGAGCCGCCGTCGCTGCAGGCGGGCCAGAAGGCGACGAGCACCGGGCGGCCGATCGGGCGACCTCGGATGGTGCGGACGGGAGGCAGCGGAGCGGGCGAGCGGCAGCAGCGCGTGTTCGAGTCGAAGGAGGAGGAGTACATCGCGGGCGAGGGGAACTACGTGCGGCCGAACCCGGACACGATCTACGAGGAGGTTTGTTGGCCTGGGTTGGGTCTCTAGGGTGTGGAGGGGTCAGTGTAGGCGGCTGTGAGTAGGGTGTGGAGGGGTCAGTGTAGGCGGCTGTGAGTGGGTGTGGAGGGGTCAGTGTAGGCGGCTGTGAGTGGATGTGGAGGGTTCAGTGTAGGCGGCTGTGAGTGGGTGTGGAGGGGTCAGTGTAGGCGGCTGTGAGTGGGTGTGGAGGGGTCAGTGTAGGCGGCTGTGAGTGGGTGTGGAGGGGTCAGTGTAGGCGGCTGTGAGTGGGTGTGGAGGGGTCAGTGTAGGCGGCTGTGAGTGGGTGTGGAGAGGTCAGTGTAGGCGGCTGTGAGCGCGTCTGGAGGGGTCAGTGTAGGCGGCTGTGAGTGGGTGTGGAGGGGTCAGTGTAGGCGGCTGTGAGTAGGGTGTGGAGGGGTCAGTGTAGGCGGCTGTGAGTAGGGCACTGATCTTCAGTTAGTGGCCTTCAAAATTCCCCTGGGCTTGCATTTTGATCTGCTGAGGGACTTTGGGTCGCCCATGGGATGCTGAGTTTGCAAACCCACTGGCGGCTCGTCTTCTGTGGGCTTCCCGACAGCCTGAGCCTCGGCTTCGCCCGTTTTCACTGAGAAAATCCCGCAACTGCCCGCCCGCAGGTGGACAACGCCGAGCTGGTGGAGGACTTCGAGGACGACTACGACCCGCGCACGAGCTACACGAGCTCCGGGCGCAGGCGCAAGCCGCCGGCCTGGCAGAAGGACTACTTCAGCCTTGGCCTGGCCGACTCCGACGAAGAGGCGGCGGCGCAGCGCGAGGAGGAGGAGGAGTACGCGGCCGAGCTGGAGGACGGCATCAACATCGTGCTGCTGCAGCCCAGCGACCGCGTCATCGGCACCGCCTCGGCCGGCTTCCAGCAGGCGGCCGCTGCGGCCGAGGCCGACGCCCAGGACAACCTCATCGTGGAGGCCTAGCGCTGAAAGAAAAACTTCGAGCAATGAAAACGCGGCAGCTTTCCAATGATGCTGTTTCCTTACTTGAAAATAGTTTGCTCAGGCGATCATGACTCTTGTATAATCTATAAATAAATTTCCGCATTAGTTGCTACTCATATGCGCCTTAGTAGTAGTGTGTTTGGTACTTTTCAATCTCTTCTTTACCTGTTTTTAATGTACCGAAGTAGCTTTATGGCTTTGTGTAAGTAAAACTTTGGAGTTTGATTTCACATTTTCCTGTCGTTTTCTTCGGTTTCTTTGCGGTTTGTTTATTTCTGTTTTTTGTTATGATTTTCTTTCTGTATCAGGCAGAAGTTGTCCCGTTTGATCCTGTTATTTGCTGCGCTTACAGCCTTGTCCGACACAATAATGTTGATCTGCCTTGGTGGGATTGCAAGCTCGTCAGTCACTATTTGTACCTTTAGCTTTAGTAGTTGTTTTGTTTACTTGTGTTTTATTCCCTTTATCACTTTAAAAATATAATTAAGCGAGTACCGAAGAAATCTGACTTATCGTTAGTTCGTATCCAATACGCAAATAATTTTAAGCAGCCTTCATTTTTTATAACTTGGTAGATAATGAACAATTCATCCAGTCCATTTCAAGTTATTTTACTGATGCAAAATTCTATTGAATTATGGGGAATGTTTTGAATTATGATTATATAATTTTTGCGTAATATACGCTGCTAAGTTCGGTTATATCAGCGCATTGGTTTTTGCCATAAATATTCTCACTTCTAGATATAATTCTACTAAAAAAGATTTCTTCCAAACAACAAAAAGTTCTAAAAATTCTAAACTTTCTAAGCAAAAAATGAGAGCTGGACAAGTTTCAGTGCGAACAAATATTGCCATCGTTAATTAATTTTTGCATCCGGTTTCTCAGTTTGATGATTACGTAATAAGTGTCGCGGCATGGACGGTAAGTTGCGTCACTTGCACTCCTGACCGGCAAGTTAGCCGAGAACTTCAGCTCAGCCAGTGTGATGTTGCTTGTCAGACGCGATGCTGGCGAGCCTCCACTGCATCGCTTGGACTTGCAACTTGTTGGTGTCGTCGCTGTGGCTCGTGGCGATTTCCACGGCTGTGTCGATGCCGCGTTGAAGTCTCGTGGCCACCACCTCAATTTCTGGCAGGAATATGAAGTAGCAGTGGGCGGGCTTTAGCATAAGCATATTTACCAGCTATGAAAATGTTTTGCATCCTAGCAACGCAATCAAGTAAATAAATTACCTTCCCTTTCTCGGTAAGCGTCCATTGCAGTTCGTGGAAAGACCGTGCTTCTTATTTTCTTCACTATGTACTCCAGGATCATCGAGCTGCCGTTGTCCTCCAGATGCGCCTCCCTGGCCGCGGCGTAGCTGTTTGTGAGGACGCTAATGAACAGATTGGCAAGAATCAGCATCAGCATGAGCATGTAGGCGGAGAAGGCCAACACGGACAGCCAGCTGCTGTTGCTCATCACGCTGATGTCAAATTTTCCCAGCATGGCGGAGAACAGAGTGGACATGGTGCCTGGCACCGTGCTGAACTCGTAGTGGCTCTTTCCTAGAAGCAAATTCTGCAGAAAGCAGAAGGCCAGGAACATGATTGACAGCACGAGAGAGAATGAAGTTAGCTGCTTCGTGGACAGTTGCAGGGTGGTGAGCAGGTGACCGAGACTGGCGCTGAAGCGACTGAGGTGGAGCAGCGACAGCTGCAGACAGGCTGTGGCGATGCCGATGTAGCAGAGGAACTGCTGGTTGTGCAGCAGCAGGCGTCGGAGTTGCGGCCAGCCACTGTTGATTGCGCTCTCCAGCGAGGCTCCAGTAGCCGCCGCCCTCGCGGTATAGAGAGCGAATGCCATCAGCATTGCAGCCAGCGTGCAGGCGTCCAAAATAAATCTTGCGCTGCGTAAGAATTGGCGTCCTTCTTCGCAAATTCTACGGATCAGCAGGAGCCCCATGGCGATGGTGAGCAGAGCCGCCAGGATCTCCGACAGCAGCGCGAGGATCCCTGCGGCACCGATGTAGCGGTAGAGGTTCGCTGTGAGCAAACTGGCGCTGCTGCTTGCGCCACCAAATGACCAGAACTCAGTTGCTATAGCAACAGATGTAAACAAGTTGACATTCGGATAGTACAGATCGAGTTCCACAACGACCACAGCGGTGGACGCATCCAGCCAGCTGAGGTTTCGCAGCTGGGCCAGAAAGGCTCTGCTGGCGTGCTGGCTGTCAGGCAGAATGACTGCAAAGCCTCCGCCTCGATAGTCGCGTGTGCGGCCAGAGTACGGAGCTCCGTCAGGACGATTCATGAAGGCAGCTGACAGTGGGTCGGTTGAGAAATTGCAGCTGACTGAACGAGTCCAGTTGGCACTGAAGCAGCCCTGCTCGTCCCTGGCGTCGGAGTCAATGCGCAGCTGCCGGATGGACAAGCGGCTGAGACGGAAGCCGGCCTGGTCGTCAATGAAGCGCGACCCGTCCGGGAACACAGCGGGCAGCAGGCCGGATTCCCAGCGGGGAAACAGCTCGTCCGCCTTGGCCGTCACATTTTCCAGACTGGCGAATCGCAGCTGGTTGCGAATGTTGGCGTGCATTCGATAAGCTGAGGAGTCGGTATTGCTGTACGCGATGCAGTAGAGCATGGCAATGAGCAGCACCATGACGCCGGCCTCCATGCAGCTGGAGTTGGCAGCTCTGCGAACTGGATCCCGCTCGACGAGCTCGTTCAGTTCGAGCAGATATGCGACGGCGTCTGGAAGAAAAATTTTACGGTCGCATTGGAATGCAAGTCAAACTAAAGCAGGATACAACAAGAAATCACTTGCCCCTTCGGTAGTCAGCATTGTAGTACCGAACCCTCACAAGTGGCTCGCTTTGGAAATCATGATCTTTGCGGAAGACGATGACCAGCAGGAAAATAGCGGCCATCACCTGTCAGATCAGCAATGAGTTCTTGGTTGTGTTTTAAATTTATCCCTAATGGGCACTGGGAGTGCGAGTTACCAACCTTGAGAGGCTGGATCAGGAAGGCCGTCTGTGTGAAAGACAGGGCAAACGACAGCAGCCATTCCTCGGACTTTTCCTTGCCCCATTGCATAGCGTAGAATAGGAGAAATATGCTGCAGCACAGCATGGCGCTCAGCGCCATCATCCAGGCGATCAACTGGCACCAGTGCGGCAAGAATCTGCCCTCTGCAGTTGGCAGGTCCTTGGCAATCAGCATGGTGGACGCGGGGTTGTCCGGCGATGGTTGCGATGGAACGATGATGATCTCCGGCTGTTTCAATGAGTTTTTGTGAAATTTCGCGTTCTTACTAATAAAACATAACTTAGAATTTTCATTTTGAAACCTTCTCAGCGGCTACTCACTTTCTCCTGGCCATCAACTAGCTGCTCTTGATACTCAGCTCGGTAGTGCTGCCACCATGAAAGGCAGCTCTCAGGCTGGTGCTCGCGCTTGGACTTGAGAAATAGGAATGTAATGCAGATCGATACGGGGAACACGATCATAGATCCCAGAAAGGATATGATGGTTGCATTAGCCGATAGCTTGACTGGGCCAACCGCTATCAGGTCGCTGGCGGACGGAGCTTCAGTCCCCACTCCGAAGAACATGGCGTTGGCCATCATGGCCAGGAAGAGCAGGCTGAAGCACACCGAAAATCTCTGCAGCCGGCTGAAATTCGTGTTGGTCTTGCGCTCCACCACCGACATCCACAGATGCTCGTCTTGGAACTTGCGCAGAATGTTGCTTCTGATAAAGCGCGGATGAAATTCCAACTGCTCCATCGTTGCCAGACTGATGCTGACTGGGACGCCGCTCGGCTCAATCGGTCCCGTCGGTATGAAGATGTATCTGGAGTTGTTGGGAGTGTGGAATCGGAAAATTATGGGTTAATGTCTCCCTAATCAAAACTGGTTTCTGAAGACATTTATTACATTGCGCCGAAAAACAGATCAGTGACCACAATCTTCCGCGGCCACCACGGATGTTCGATTCCACTTGATCCATCTAGTACCAGTCTTATGTTGAGAAGATCGCCTAGATGTTTCCGGGTTGTTAGTAAAAAATGGTTCACATCGCCATTTCGGAAGTTCTGCAGATGGAAAGAGAGTAGCGTTGTTATAGACTGTGCCTGTCACATTGAAAGCTTCATCTGACTCTAGGTCCTACCCTACGAACTCCGTCCTGAAGCGAGCGACTGACTTCCCATCCGAGTTCCCCACACAGGGTGAGATAGGGAAGTCCCTCAGTTCCGCTTCCCTTGCCGCTGGCAGTGAAAACGTCAATCAGGTATCCGAATTTTTGGTTTCGGTCATCAGTCAAAGGCAGATACATGAACTAAAATGGATTAAATTGCAAAACTTAGGATCTACCAGTTTTTAATGGTGTTTTAGTATGCGTGCACTAAAACTGTCACTCACCTTGAGAAAGTCGGACCTATCGATCCTACTGAGCAGCACAGCAATTGGGATAAACACGACCCACAGAGCAATAACAGTGGCCAGGACTGCCCTGGCGTCCGCCAGCTTTCCCTGCCAGTTGTGGAAAAGCTTGCCGAAGTCGATTAAATTCGGCGCGATGTTCAAACCGACTCCTAGACTGCCGAGCAGCCGGCTGGTGAAGAACGGCCGGTCAGGAGAGCTGCGCTCCAAGTTGATTTTGCAAAGCTCGTCGGGCTGGGACTGCCAGATTTCAATGCTGGAGTTCCATCGGCGACAAGACAGTTCGCTGAAACTGATGTCGTAGACCGGTGTCGGGTCGGGGCACTCCTGAACAACTCCGCCTGTTGAGTCTCGATGGCAGCCTTCTCGTCGGACTCCGACGAAGTAACCCATTGCCGATGGCGGCAGGATCAGGTAGCCGCTGTCTGTCTGCATCAAGTAGTCAGTCGGTGTTGGCAGCGAGCCGGACTTGGCGTTTACCAGCAGGCGATGACTTGAATTGGCTGGCTTCACGGTGACCTGCACTGGACCTTTGGTTTCGTTGACCACGTGGTAGATGGTGAGCCAGCGATCTGTTGGCGTGAAATTCACCAACTGGCCCTGAGCCTTCACCGTCGCTAAGGAGAACTGCAGATCAGCCTGGCAGTCTCCAGCATCAACCATGAGAATTGTTGAGTTCACTGAGCTGTTGTTCTGCCACAGGTACGGGTTCAAGCTTGTTATAATGACCTTGGCCTGGTCGCACTGGTCGATAGCTCCGAGAGTCGCTTCACCAAAATCGGATTCGAAGGTCACGTTTGTTACATTTCTGCTAAACTGCGCGCCATGAACAGAAATATTTGACCCATAAATTGAGTACGAGTCGGTCTTGTTCAGAAAAATGTCCGACACCGAGCTGACTGATTCGAGTATCGATTCGATTGTGTGACGAATGGTCAGGCTTTTTGAATGCGGCTGGGTTTCGTCACAGGTCGTTGCTGATTCGTTAAGACAGACGCGATGTCGCTGAACTAAACTCGTGTGCAAGGTGTGCGCTGCGAACCAGATATTGGAAGCCGTCTGTATTATGTCTGAAAGTCAGCGTGTGGCCATGTATTATTTTAGCTATATTTTCAGCGTGCTAAGTCAGCATAAGGCATTTTCGCCCAGTAATTACCTGATGCGATGTAGGCTTTCGTATCTTCTGGTAGCACATACTGGTACACGGCAAAGTTTACTACTACTATTTCCAATCTTGACGAGCAAAGAGTCTGAAAATGCGACAGATTACTTGTGCAATAAGAGAATTCAATTGTTCTTGTCATATCGTTTGGTTTCAGCATTACAAAGTCTCACCAGAGGCTGAAGCTCCACTTGATTGGCCCTCTCTGGTAGCACCGACTTTCTCAGCACATCGTTCACCTGCTCCAGGTCGCTGGGAGAGTTCAATGTAAAGTTTGCCAGAATTTCTATCAACTTGCTGCGTTGCTGCAACAGGAAAGTTGGTTTCCGTGTGTGTGGGGCTTTCAAGTCTGCAAATACTTTGCGACATTCTCACCTCTGTCATTGCAAGCTGAAAATTGTTTTTTACATCGGCAGTTGCATTGGCCCCTTCGGCATCTTCATTCTTGGCGTTCATCACTGACAAGAGAGACATCAGAGTGGTGGCAGCTCCCTGCTGGTTGCCCCTGCTGAGTAGCTGAGCCAGCTCGCTGTCGTTCTCATTCAGCTCCGAGGAGACGTTGGCGAGAAGCACGGATGAGGGTATCGGTGGCGGGTTCACCTGAAAATGTAAGATTGATACTGTATTGATACTGGCCAATTTCAGTTGTTTGCTGCAAGCACGTTGCCCATCTTACAGTTATGTTCACAATGGCGGCTGTTTTGTCTTCCAGCCTGTCAATGATGTTGATGATCACTTCAGATTTGTAGTTCTCCTGCAGAGCACCGACGGGTAGGATGACCCAGGGCGACACGGCGGCTGGCCCGTAGAACAGCAGGGTACTTCTGAATTCGCCCTTTGGTCGGATCCGGTATTCGTAGGTGAGCCAGGACTCCGTCACGTTGAACTCGACCCAGTCCCGGCAGGAGATTTGGTAGCGCGTGAGCATGGCTATTCCCAGCTTGGGCTCAACATCGCAGCTTCCTCCGAACGCTGGTCTGTTGACTAAAAAAAATGTGGATTCGAAACTTGGACCCTCCTGAGCGTAGCTCGATGCGGCAACTTGCACCAGGTACTGGGTGCCGATTTGCAGGGTTGCCGGCTTGCGAGTGACTGTGTCATTGGTCGGATCTGGAATAGCAAGTTCAACATTCTCAAAGCCATAAATTCAATGGACTTTATTATTCCGCATGATTCCTACAGCACAGCTTACTGAACTCCACAGAGCTCGTCAGATCGTCAAACTCCTGGTTGAGGTAAGGCTTCATCGCCCATGTGTATGAGAGACCATCAAACTTTGAGCCGCAATTGGCCAGACACCGGACTTGGAAAGTAAGCGGCATGTTTGGTGTGACCTTGTCTCCGCAGTTGCTGAGGCACCTGAATGTTGAGACCGAAAATTTTAAATTCGAAAGTAAAAAAATTGATTAATTTGTTTTTAAAGTTACTACTGAACTTACTTCAGTTGAATATCTGCTGGTTTCTGGGGTCGAACGAACAGTTTCAAGTCAGCAGCGACTTGTCGAGAGTCCTTGAACATAGCCACTCGAATCACGTAAGATCTGTTTGGCAGAAAGTGCCAGAAGTTAATGGTAGGCTCAGTCAGCATCGGACCCTGAAGAAACACTCCTGCGCCGTTGCCAAAGCAGCCTGAGAAGTCCATAGCACCTTGGCTTTCAGGAATGCTCACTCGCTTGGCCATACCGGTCGGAAAGTCGCTGGCCTCCGACTCCTGTCTGCAGTGCCACTGGAACAGCATGCCTGTCAGGTTGTCCTTTTCAACATCCCAGTCGCGAG
Organism: Macrostomum cliftonense; assembly: GCA_950096795.1. Classification (NCBI taxonomy): domain Eukaryota; kingdom Metazoa; phylum Platyhelminthes; family Macrostomidae; genus Macrostomum; species Macrostomum cliftonense. Next base: position 268,367 of record CATNEM010000258.1, on the reverse strand, counting down.
CGTCGACAGCGAATTTTTCGGTCCGGTTGTAGTCCACGGTCGCATTCTTGGCGGCGAACTCCATCGTGAGCGGGGTTTTGCTGACGTTGAGGAAGAAGGAGAACTCAGCAGACACAGGAGGCCACACATTGAACATGGACACGTTGAGCAGCACTCTGTGCAGCCCGTACCACAGAGTCCTGTTGGGTAGGCTGAGACTGAAGGAGTCGGGGAGGTCAAGCGACAGAGGCCCGCTGTTGCCTTCGACTCGCCACTGCCTGATGGTGACGCTGGTCTTAGTGCAGTTCAGCGCCACATGCGCGTCCACCCTCAGTTGCTCTGAGCGCATCATCTGCACTGGCTGATCTGGGTTCTCCTGGGACACGTTTTCTCCCTTGTAGGAGAAGTTCAGGCCTGGTGGCTCGCAAATCCAATCGAGAATCTCTGCCACTGTACTGGCCGTGTCGTTGCTGACGTGGTTGAAAGCAAACAAGGAGGCCTGAAATCTTCCCAAGTCTGGGTACACGTGCGTGAACGCAATGGACAAGTTCGTATCGGAGAGCTCAGTAAACTGGATCCCCCTACTGACAGCGTAGTGGCTGCACGCATCGCCAACCCCGAAGGACTCATCGTTTGAACTGTCGCCAAAATTGACTACAAAGCAGCCCCCTGTGCCGAATCTTTCAATATCCAGGATGAACGTCGTTGCGTTTGATATGAACACCGAGCCATTGGTTCGGAAGCTGGAGATTCTGACCGCATCAAGGACAATGTCGATGGTGATAGGCAGCAGCTGCCATGAGACAAGGTTCGAGCAATTCACGGTAAAGTTGCGGAGACCCACCGCGTCTCTTCCAAACTGATGGGTGAGGGAGGGCGCAGCCCCACTGCCAATCTCTGGCACGTACAGATAGCGGGTGCCAAGCCCTGTCCAGTTGAACAGACAGTGCAGATTCACAAGCCTCAATGGAGCACTAATGGTGAAGTGCACAATTGCAGGAGTGTACAGCACGCTGTCATTGTACTCAATCTGCAGGTTCCTGACGACATCTTGCACAACAATTGGCCCAGCAGTTACTGACTGAGTGCTGACGCCATTCCAACCGAACAGACTGGCACTGTAGTTTCCAGTGGTATTGAATATCAAGGAGGCCACGTCTCCGTATGTCAGTAAGACCCACTGGCCGTCACTGGTGCTCACATTCGCTTGGACCCCAGTTCCGTTATCCAAGCTTATGCTGAAATTTAGCATCTCAGCTCGCTGAACAACCAGGGGGCCAGACCATGCCAAGCCTGCAATGCCTTCTTGGCAGCGAACACTCGAGTTTGCTACCTCCACGGACGAAACTAGGTTCCAGCACGTGATCCTGACCACTTCGGGACCCGCTAGGAGAGCTCTGGTGCAGGAGATTGACACGTTTGAGAATGCTAGGAAAGAAAAATTTTCTGACCTGCCATCAAAACTGATGCTGCAGGTAGCGTTTGTCGGCTGAGGCTCGCCGTGGCTGATTGTGACGCTGCCGTGGGAATTCAGCTCAACATAGTTGGGAACGCGGACAGAGAGGGAACGGACGGGGTTCTGCACGAATACACTGATGGACTGCGGCTGCGACTGTGTGTGAAAGTTGGCCGCCCTGACCGTCAGGTCAAACCTGCCGGGCCGGTCAAACTGCATCGCCAGCGTGTCTGGGATCTGCCCGGCAAGCAGCTGCGCGTCGGGAAAGTTTGCCGAGCTGCCGTTGCCGAAGTCCACGTTGTAGACCACGTGACTTCCCTGCTCGACGGTTACAGTGAGCAAAAGCGTCTGGTTTGTTGCCACCTGTTGACTCGCATTGGCCTGGAAGCCGCTAATGTTTTGCTGCAGAATCACGTAGAAAGTTTTCATCAGAGAGCTGAGTGAGTTCAAGCACGTCACATTCACCAGCATGAACGGTGCATCAGTTGACTCAAAATCGACCAGCTCATTCTGAGTCATTTGGGGTCGCAGATTGGCCGTGAAGTTGTACATCATTCTGTCTGGCTGCAGTTGAGCACTGCATGACGCAACGAGGTTGGAGCTGGGACCACCCTTCTTCATCGAGAGCTTTAGGCTGGCATTTAGTGGAGTGGGCGCTGGAGTGTAGTCTAGGCCAATATTCAGGAATTCAGGCAAGCTGGGCACCACTTCAACTGCCAGCCCTCCCGTCCAAGATGACAATCCATTGTTGACGTGGATTGAAACGTTGAAGAGCCCGACATCCTCTCCGAAGCTGATGTTCCAGCTGACTGAGTGATGCATGTAGCTGTCCACGTGACCCGCAGTCAGCCAGTCCCAAGTCAGGTAAATCCCATTGCTAATGTTAACAGCGATGGTGACTGCTGATCCCTGCATCCAGGACACAGATAAGATGGGGCTATGACCGAATTGAATGATGGATGCTGATATGTTGCTGCTGACGTTAAGCAAGGGCACTTCGGAGCAGGACAGATTGTTAAGCAGTGGCGCGCACCGAATGTTATTGGAGAAGTCAATCTCTGTGTAAGAGGGATTCTGAGTAATATTGAACACGGAGCACAGTTCAGTGAGGTTTCCGCAGATTTCCGAGCTGACATTGAACGTGACTAGACAGTTAATTGTCAGATTCGTTACCAAATCTTGGCGCTGCTCCTCGGCATTGCACTGGCTCAGTTGCGGACCGAGACTCTGGGATCCATGTAGAAAAGCAAGGGGATTAAAATTGATTCGCGGTGAAGGTACAGCCTCAACAGGAATTCCACCAACAAGGCGTAACACATGCGAAACGGTCAGAGTTGCCGGGTACCTACGAATCCACGTTGAGTTGAGGATTGAAAATTCAAACGACTGGAGTTCAGTGTCCGCTCTCGGGGTGCAATTCCTTTGAAGAGGCTGGCACGAGACGGCCAGGTCTGCGGAAGCGATTGTCAGGCTGGCGTTGCCTCCGGTGGTGGCGCGAACGCAGAGGAATTTAAAATTCTCGCAATCGGTCAGATTCCAAGCCATCACGCTGGTTAACAGCACTGAAAGCTGCTCCCCAGGCATTAGGAGATCACGAGACTGAACTCGGCTCGCTCCCGAATCTCTAGCCGACTCAATGCAACTGAAATTTCGACTGCAATCGACTGGAGAGTCAAACAAACCCAGTTCGAAGTTCGAATCTGGTGCCGGCACAGCGGCTACAAACGTGGAGCTTGAAGAGCTCAGTCGCAAGGAAGTGTTCACCGAAATTTGTGAAGGAACGGCGCGAGTCAGTAATCCAGCGATTGCCATGGAAACCGACACATTGAGTTCCGGTTGACACTGTGAAACAAAGTCTGCACACAATGCATTGTTGGTCAGATTTTCCTCTACGAATCCAGCCGACGGTCCAGGAGAAACTGCGACACAAAGCGACGTGAACAGACTGCACAGTCCTCCGGCTGGGACAGTCGCAGCAGTCAAAAGGATGAACCGGCGCTCGGTGCCAGTTTGCTGATTCTCGGTTGCATTTCCAGACTGAATAATCAGAGAATCAGCGGATACATTGAGGCCGTTTCCACTTAAAAAAGCCTCAAATGAATAGTCGGTGGCAACGGATCCGTTGAATGTTTCTGCCAATAGGCTAAGACGTACTTCTATAGTAATATTTGTCAGTTGTGCTCTGACGATTGGCAGCAGTGGCTGAACTATTGACACGTTGGTTATGGTCACATCCGCAACTGAAATTGAATGAAACTCTCTGGTCAGCTCTGCTTCTCTGCAATGCCTAATTGTAATTATCCCATGATTTTTATTCATATTTGATGGTTCCTCGTACCTGGAACGCACAGCAATCCGCTCTGTCTAAAAGTAGAGCGGCAGCTGCACCTGGTGTCTAGAACCGAACCATTGGACAAGCAGGCTGTATTCGAGGTCAGCGAGCACGCCAGACCCGAATAGCATTGTTCTCCTAGGGCCTTTGCTGGAATTGAGTGGTAAATGTGAGGGAACTATCGTAAATAACAGCCATGCGCCGCAAACTTTCAGCAACAGTTAAGTTGACTCACGAATATGGATGTAGGATTTCTCTATGATCCGCATGAAGACCTGTCCACCGGAAAATGAGTCGGACCAACGCACAGAGTCCGAGCGATTTGCAGCTGATGACCCGGTTAGCTTAGTTCCGTTGCAGTCTTTGTACCACCAGCCGCTGCCCGATGATGCGGCGCAGGACGAAGATCCGCCGCTGTCGAAAGTGGAGAAATCGGATCCGTTGAGCGCCCCGATCAGGTGCTGGTCATTGAAGTCGCTGAAGCAGCCCTCCAGCAGCAGCCGGAAGCCGTCAAACGGCGGCGTCACGCGTAACAGGCCGCACTCCACGTAGCGGAAGCTGCCGTCTGCATTCCAAGCATCCACACGAACTGAGAAGTCCCCAATTGCGGCGACCTCGCTCAGGGCCTTCAAGCCCAGCCAGCTGATGCCGTCCGACTGAAATCCGTAAAAGTACTCCGACATGGACCGATTCATAGAGGCTTCCGTGCCGATGTTTTTGTACACCTCGATCCAGTCGTTGAAGCAGTTGGCACTGGCCAATCCGATCTCCGTGCTGTTTCGCCCAATGCAAGATGGCTCTGCGAGTGACAGCATGGCATTGGCATGAGCGAGTTAGAGAAAGAAAAAAAACTATTTCACAAAGTCGATCCGGGCTTACGCGGCAAGATGCATCCAAACAGGTCAAACTTGAAGGCCGAATCTGGATTGTACAGGCTGGGAGCTACTCTGACATGCATAGTGACTACTTCTACCTCCGTTTTAAGCATGAATACTTGATTAAGTAGGCTTGGTTGTTGTGCAGCTACTCGCTGTCCATAAACCTGCAATATACAAGCGAGTAATTGCGAAAAACCTTTGCGTACTATCTTGAGAGCAACCCAGCAGCGAGTTACGAAGCTTACACCTAGTGCATCCGGAGTTGCTGCCACCCAGTGCAGTACTTTGCCATCAAAGTACTGCAACGTCACGAGGTCATAGGCCAGCGGTTCATCGCGGCTATTTCTCAGATTGTTGCCGGCACCACTCACGGCCAGAGCCATGAAGCGAATTATACGGCTGAATGAAACCTGGCAAAGGTTTGAAATTCAAAGGTAAGTTGTACGAATTCTCGGCAAGCTGTTGTTGAAGGACGCATCGCACCTGAATATAGTATCCATTAAAATAGGCACCCGAGCCGGCACCTGTAGCGAACTTTAGTTGAGAGCCGTTGGCCGAGCCCGAAGTGAGGTTTGCCGATATAGTGACTGACAAATTCGCCTGCCCATCTAGAAGACTCAGCCAGCAATTCTCTGGTTAATGATAGCGTTTTAAGCAAATATTAAATTTCTTTCACAAAAGGCTTCTAGTTAAATATCGTATTTAGCACAAAAAACACTCACCTCGACAAATCTGCTCAACAACGAAAGAGTTTGGGCTTGAAACGAGCTGAGCACCTGTTAAGTTGGCCACTGCAGTGACAGCGCCGCCTTCAATGAGCAGCCCGCCGCAGCCGCTCTCTTGACAGGAGGCGATGCGCAACTGCAGGTTGGTGTCGCCGCCGCTCGGTCCCACGTCAGTCGAGGTGTTGTAGAAGATGTTATAGTGAGGATTGCGGCATCTTTTAGCTTCGTTGGTCTCTGAAATTTTTAAAGTCAATGTGCTCTTTAGAACCCAATAGCTGAGTGAAAAATGTTTTTCGGATTTTTTAATCCTCACCAGCCTCAGTTTGACAGGCCGTCAGAGCGAGAAAATTCTCGCACGGCACCGCCAGCCAGGCCTCCTCGGACAGTCGGGAGGCGGCGCATTCGCCAGGCGGCTGGGGCTCCCCGATGCCCCAGTGCGGCCACGACAGGCTGCCGTTGTCGGCGTCCGCCACCCAGCGGCCGGACTTCAGGCGAGCGCCGATGTGAAACACGGCATCGGCCGGAGCCATCGGCTGCATCGATTGGCTGAAATCAATCCCAGCTGCTTGGCTCAGCGCAAATAGTTTAAAACGGCTAACTTTTTTGAGCACAGCTGACTCACAGGCTCAGTTCAACGAAGGCCAGCTTCATCACCGAGTACTGATAGTAGCTGGCCGGCAGGAAAACCGCACCGGGTCGATGCCAGCTCAGTGCCGAGCAGTAGTCCTCGGCCAGCTGCCGCGAGACTGCCGCGGTCATGTGGTGGCGGCAGAGTCCCTCGAAGTAGTAGAAGTTCAGCGGGCATTCTGAGGGGGTGGGGGCGAGTCATGAGTTTGCAAGCTGAAGACGGGCCCACCCGTGCGCTGCTGCCTGCGTTACTGACCTTCAGCGGGGCAGCCGAACAAGTCCGCGTCCAGTTCGTCCACCTCAGCCAGATCGGCCGTCAGCTGACCGGCCTTGGTTGCGATGCTTCTATTCAGCCAGATCTGGCTGCTGCCGTTGGTGACGCTGAAAGTCTGAAAAAAGTTTCGATTTCGTTTTTTAGCATCCAACGACGAAAAATCCCTTTAAAAAGGTGTCTTACCAACTGTTCAATTGAGGAGCTGTTTAACAAGATGCCGATCCGAACGGTTGGAACTTTGCTTCTGACTCGGAGGCTAATGTTGGTGAGCTGGTGCGAGCGCTGCAGAGTGAAGTTCAGCACCCGCTGTCCGGGATGCGAGGAACGTTCGTAAAAAATGGAACTGGGAGGAATTTTCGCGCACTCTGAAATGAAGCCAGCGAGTCCGTCTGTCACGAAGTTTCAAAGAGCTCGAATCAAGGATGTTAGCATCCCAGCGACTGGCTCACCAACAGGGAGTGCAAGCAGTGCGAGTCGCAGATGCCCCATCCCAACAGTTTCGACCGATTTGATGGTCAAATATTTGGCCATGACGGGTTCAGGCAAGTCTTCGATGAGTGCAATGGAGCCCGCGGTGGCCCCCAGCAGGCTCCGGTCGGGTGGCAGCCGCCCGGCGACCTCCGCTGGCGGTTGAGCATCGCTGGCACCCGCCTCCAGGCTGAACTTGGCTACGTATGAGTCACCAACGCCTCGCGTGACCAAAGCGAACACTCGGTGGGGCACAGCGAACCTGACCGTCACGGTCCGATTCACCGGCAGCGGCAGCAGCTCGGATCCTTGCAACACAGACGCCGGGAAGCTCGCATTGCCCGGTCCGCTAACCGTCACTTGATGCGGCCACAGCGGCGCTTGTGGAATCTCCTCCGAGGATTGAGGCGCCGTGCAGCCGAACAGCTCGAACTTGCCAGCCAGGCGGCCCTGAACCAGCAGCGGGTGAAATCGGAACAGACGGCCGGCCACCGGGTGACGCAGCGGCTCAATCACTGACGTGCACGAAGCTGGGCCGTGCAGAGTCTGGAATGATGGCGACATACGGAATGAGTTTAATCCCAGCATTGCGGGAAACCAAATTGATCCAAACAAACGCTTACAGATGGATGCATGCGCCACTGGCCACTGCGGTATGAGTACAGCAGGACGTACTCCAGCATGGCCTCTGTCGGCAGTCCAGGCAGGCAGAACACGCCTGACACGGCCACAGCGCTGACAGAGACAGCTTGGTCAAAGTTTACCTGCAGCCACTCGTCCAGACCGGTAGATGAAGCGCGATAGAATCCGAATGTTGCCATGCTGGAATCTGAATTGGAAAGGTTTCTCGCTTGACATACAAAATTTAAATGTCATCTTAGCCCCAACTATACTACTTACTGTGGGAGAAGTAGGCAAATGAAGCCATGTCAGGAGAATATCCGCTGAGACTGGATTTCGCCGTAATGTTTAAGCCAATCGGTGCAAATGCCGCGATCAGCGGAATGTCACAATCGGGATCTGGAATTGAATGGTTTTTACTCGTTATAATCTTAATTACCAAACTTGGCCCAGGTCAATATCGATGCTTACTGTAGCAGGACCACCGAAGCGCCATGGAATAATTATTGGCATTGAAACTCTGTCCTGCTATCCCAGCACTCGTTGCAATCGGATCGGTGAGCAGCACTGCTGAGCAGTTTCCGGTGACATTTTTCTGACAGTCGATCAGCGGAAGGAATGTAGAGTTAGTCTGACTGTACGCCTCAATCAGCGTTGCGCTCTGTTGGTTGACTGGCGGCAGGTAGAGCCGCTTGCTGCAGGTTCCGTCTGAAGAAAAAAAACAATGTACTTCAATTGTTAGAGGGCCGCTAGAACTCGCTAGGGCGAAAATCTCAGTAAGGAACTCACTTGTACTTGGCATGGCGGGGATCTCGCAGACAAACGGAAAGGCGACGCTTTCGCTTTCGCAGGCCACACTGTGCCACAGCATTCGCTCGCCGATCTCCGCTACCACGCAGCCGCTCCCTGACGGCTCGGCCTTCCAGTTGTTCAGCTGCTGCTCGAGCCGCCGACCGTCGGAGGTCTCAAACCTGCCGCTGCTGCTGTTGAACTCGCCGTCGATGTGAACGAATCGGTGGGCTGGATTGGTGCTGAACGGGGAGCGGGGGGACAGTCTTTTAAGTTTCCGTCTCTTGATGTACTTATGACTTTGATGTTACTGAGCCTTACATTGACTCTTCATTGCTAAACACAGACCCAAAAGTAGGTCTCCATCAAACTAATTTAAACCCACCTGTTGAACAGAGGCCTCAACAAGCTGCGCAGGATCTGCAGCTCCATCTCGGTGGCCATTCGGGCCAGCCGGCCCGGGCCGTTCCAACCAGCTGCCGAGCTGCACAGCCGCTGCGCCAGGCGCCTGTTAGCAACTGTGTGCGGCTGCGAGGTCCAGCTGATCGAGGGCCAGTAGCAGACGCTTCCGTGACGGAACGTGTTGACCGGGCAGGCTGCAACATGCGCGTTGGGTTGTGATAAGAAACGTATTGGCATTCACTACAGCCATCTTCACTGCGCATTACCTGCCATGGGACAGCCGCGCAGCTCAATGCTGCTAGCAGGCTGCCAGGCTTCGGTGAAGTTCAGCATCAGGACAGCAGTGCGAATGACTGCGGGAAAGTTCTGCCTGCTCCCCGGGGCGCTGCTGAATGTCTGGAAGCGTTTAAAAATATCCCGTATAAAACTTTCTTCTAAGTGGTTAATAAAATAAAAAACTGCATGGCTCACCAGTTCGTCTCCGTGAATGCGGACTGGCTGAGTAGCGCCGTCGAGCAGGCTCACGAACGAGGCCTTGAAGGATGAGTTGTCAGCCAGCGACCATCCGGTGAGCGAGTAGGGCCTGGCGAGCTCGAGCCGGACAGCTGTTGGCGACAGAATCTGGATGGTCATCTCGGACGCCGGCACGGAGTCACAGTCTGCAAGCAGGTTCTAAGCCAGTCAATCAGCCTTCGACTAAGTGTAGCTCACTCATCGCGTTGTCAAGCTCACCATCGGGATAGCCGAGAAGCTCCAGCCTGAGCAGGCATTTTCCCACGCAGGCGATTGGACGAATTTTGATGACCTCGGCCTGAACCGGATCCGCTAGCAGCATCCTGAGCGCCGTGCGGCTGTCTTGCAGCCCCGTGAAGAATGTCTGAAGCATTGGTCAGTTGGCTGTGTGTTAGGCTAAGCTGGAGCAGCGCCTACTCAGCTGTGACACGCGCGCCATACCTGGTTCGCACTGACAAAACCATCTCTGACGCCAAAGGAAACTTCAACTTGGGTTACGTAGCCACCGAACCCAGCTGAGCCAGAATCTCTGATGCCGCTGCCCTGCCACACGAACCCGGTGATCATGTGACGAACGTCTAGCCGGATTTCCAGGAAATTGGCGGCTCCAACTGTGAATTTACAATAGGTAAGGATTTCCAAAAAATCCCCAAATTCTTTAAATGCGAAATTTCGGTACTATAGATGCGGAGTTTTTAGGGATGTAAAATGTGGGGACTAAGAAACTTGGGGATAGTGAACTTTGAGGAAGTTGCATCCCCCACAGAGAGGCACTCAGGTCCGAGCCAGATTTTCACCCGTCTGAAAGAAGACCGCCGGAGGCAAGCCACCGATCTGCGGCCTGTTCAGCCCCGCCATCCAAGGCGCCGGGTGGTGAAAGCTGCTGAAGCTGTCGAGGCCGAGCGCGGGCTCAAAACCCGCAGTCAGCTGAGTCAGCTGCACCCGACCGTCCTCCAGGCCGATGGCCGAGTCGATGTAGCGCAGGTGATCTGATGGAGAATGTTCGCCTCAGTTAGTTTCTAGTTAACTCATTGCGCAAGGAACTACTTGGCAACTCTACGCACCAATCAGCGGGTAGCCGTAGACCTCGAACTCGCACACGGAGAAATTTCCCGAAGAGTAGTTCTTCATCAGTCCAGCAACGGATGCTGTCTGAAGTAGAAGAAACCAACAACCTCGGATCATTCAACTGACTCCCAGAGAAAATCCCATGTAACTCCCTTCAGCTCACCATGTTAACTCGAACAGTCCACAGGTGTCTCTTCATGAATCCGCTAGTCCAAGTGTCCACTCTGACCGAATCCGATGACACATTTGTGCTGTTGCTGACAAACACGCTGACGCCCTGCATTTGCTCGTCCAGGTTTTGAAGGCTTTCTGAAATGATGAAAATTTTCATTGGAGTCAGCTTAGCCTGGGGATTCTTCATCGCTGCTCAGCCTACCGATGGGCTCGACCATGTCGACAATGAAAATGAAGACAATTCGTCGAAGTCCCTGCAGATCGACCAGCCAATACGCGAACGGATGCTCGCTCTCGGCCGACTGGAAGCACTGCCCAGCCGAGGCGATGTTGGCGAAGCTGCCATCCACAGTGGCATCGGGATTGGCGCCGGAATTGGTTCCGGTGGGCCGGTGTCGGGACAAAAGTATCGGGCTGATTTCCCCTGTGAAATCTGAAATGCAGAAGTTCAGATCCGGCTGCGTTCGCCATTCAGACGTCACACCGTCACAATCAGGCTACTCACTGGAGACGGGCTCTTGGCGGCCGTAAAGCTCCCACTTGAGCTCCAGTTTGCGCACCCATCTCACAGGCAACAGTCGGACACCTCTGACCACAGGCTCCGGCAGCAAGCGATGGCGGGTCACGTGCTTTGCGAGAAATACGCCACTGAACTCCTGCAGATAGATGGAATCGGAGATTTTGAGGATGAGGCGGCTACCTGAAACAGCTCCTAGTTAATTTATGCCGCTCTCACCTTGCCGTTTCGGTGCATCGTCCAGTATCTACCCTGGTCACTCAGCGCAATTTTGAAGCTGGTAACGCTTGCCGACGAGCCCGCTGCCTGAGTGACGTCAGTGCCCCCGCCAAGAGCCAGCGCAAAGATACGTGTTTGATGCTCGAAAATCGCCTGAAATGTTTCACGTATTAAATAAAATTAAAAAATTAATAAATTTAGACACCCGACCTTTCGGCCAGATGTGCAGCCAACGGCACAGGCGCAGCTAGCTGCGCGGCGCATCCGAGGGCTGCTCAGTCCTGACGGGCTCCTGAGGGGCCGCAACACCTACTCTAATTTTACCCAGCTCAAACTGGTACCCGATCTCGGCTGAGTGGACTGACGCAATGCGGGATTTTCTCCTAGAGTCGGGGCTCGAACCCACGACCTTACGGTCACAAGACAGACGCCCAAGCCACTAGGCTACAACTAAATGTATTAAAAAACTTTCTTTGCCATCATTAAACGAGTAAGTACTTCTATAGAGCTGCGCTACCTGCACGTAAATGTTTGCGAAGTCCTCAGAGAGGCCAGCGAGAATTCCTGGCGAGAACGCTGCCATGCTGCTGCTGTCCGGCACGCTAAAGTACACGTGAGGCGCAATGCTAGCCGCTGAGTAAGAGTCCGCTACTACGAAGAAACTGCGCTTCCTCCGCCGGAGCGTCTGCACGAAGCCGGAGTAGCCGATCTTGTTCACCGCGATGCCGAACTCGCTGTCCCAGCACCTGGCCAGCTCGCGGCCCTCCGCCGACACGGCCAGCACAGTGAGGCCCGGGCTCTGCTGCCAGGCTACGCTGATGCCCGCAAAGTCGTCGGCGTCGAACGCGATGGCGCCTGTTCCGTTGGATGGCAGTTCAGCGAGAAGAAAGTCCGCGTGCCCGTAGTCCTTGTGCTCCACGCTGCAGCCGGAGAACTGCAGGTGACTTTCATTGGCACTCAGTGTGACTATGTAGCGTTTCTGGAAGCGGGCTGCAACAGTCAGCAATATCTGCTCAAGGAAGCGGCAGGAACGATGGGACTTACGTTGGTGACTGCTGCGTCGTAGCCAAACTGATCAGTCAGCCAAATCTTGAGCCGCTGTTGCCGAAGCCTGGCGTGGAAGCTGACATTCCGATGAAGCAGGGCAGCTGCAATCACCGAGTCAGGCATCCACTCGAGCCTCACTTGCACGTTCTCATCAAGTTTGAAGTCTGTAATTCGATTTTTTTTCGAGTCATGCAGTAGTGAAGTAGGATTGCAAAAAAATAATTAAAACATTGGCATCTAACGTACACTCTTTCCCGTACACGATGAGGCTGGTGATGTTGAGATATCCCAACTCGGCTCTCCTCACAATAGCCAGGAATCGGGATGGAGGGCTTCCCGTGCACGGGATAGAGTAGTTGGCGCCCGCCTGCGGCACCTCAACGGCCCCGCACTGCCGCCAGTCTTTGATCGCGGACGCGCCCAGAGACCGGTTCCAGGCGGATCCGGTCAGCAGGCGAATCCCGAACTGGCCGCTCGCTGCAACAGTGAGAGTCTCTTGGCTGTCAGTCTGGGTGCTCAGCAAAGGCATTCAAGCAGCATCAGCATGCAGGCTCACCACCAATCATTTCCACTCCGTTCAGTACATGAGAACTCTTGAGGTCCAGCAGCAAAATGTGTTGATCACCCATTGGTGGAATGGTGATGGCAAGGGGGAAGATCAGGACGAAGCCGAGCTCACCGCGGCTAGAGATCAGTCTCTGCCCGTTGAAATAGATAGTTTTGAAGTAGGCCAGGTTGTGCGACCACAGCTGCCCGTTCCAGGGTGAATAGTCATGCACTGCAATGGGGTTTTGTATTAATTTCCTATAGGCACAGTGAAAAGCAGCTTTTCCAATTGCTTAGCCATGGCTGCTCACGGCAATTGTGTCGGATGCAGTCCTCCGTGGTGGAGCTGTCCACATAACACACAGGCATCCCCGTCGCATTAGCTGAAAGTAAAGCACAAGTTACGTGAAGATCAGCATTTTAGCGTGCGCAATAATTTCTCCAGTGCACTCACGACTCAAACAGTAGTTGCTGACGTCTCTCTTCAGCGAAAGGCCAGCCGTCGATGGATTCGGTCGGCATGGCCTGCCACTGTCAGTAACGTTGATCCGGTACAGGAAGTTCTCGCTATCCCCCAGAACGAGCAAGCAGTTTTCTTCAGGTTTCAAAGTAGCAGATTGTTTTTTATATAAGCCTAATGCAACGGAAACCCTTGGAACTGGCACAAAAAATAATAAACTCACTCCTCATGCGGATGCTGCGGCCGATGATGCCACCGGCTGCATCGAAATACGAGGCAGAGAATGGGTGGCCCGACACTTTCACGCCAGCCCGATCTAGTAGAAGAGGCTGCAGAGAACCTGAAATACAAATCTTTTTTTACTTTACACTTCTGGTCTCTCTGTAATGAAGTTGCTGGCTACTCAACTGGTCAAAGTACCTTGATCTCCATCCACGAAATCAATTACCCTCGAGTCAGCGTCCGGAGCTCCATCAAGGAGGTCGGCTGTGGATACTGAGGCGTAGATATCGTTTTCCGATGTCTGCAAGTGCCCGGAAGAGAACTTGCCCAGCCTCTCGTCCAGCAGATGCAGCCGATTGTACAGCAGCTGCAGAGTTCGGCTGGCCCCGGGGCTGGGCAGCGGCACCCGCGGTGGCTGGTCTCCATAATTGCCCGAGTAATTCACGAAGGCTGCGTGGCTCACAAAAAGCCGCCCATCAGCGCCTGAAAGAATTCGGTGATTGCCATGGCAACTGTTTCCACTTACCATTTCGCAGAGAGCCTCACCTGCAGCCTGCGGCACCTGGCAGGCGAACATCCGCTTCTGTCCAGACGCGGCTGCTACCAGCGCCGCCTGCCTGGTGCTCCACACGGCGTGCATCTCTGGCGCTTGGTGAAACTTCCAAAGAGACGCAGCCACAGGAGTCCCATCAAGCCAGTTCCAGTCAGCTCCGTTTCTAGTCATGCCCATGTGCAGCTCAAAGTCGGTCCTGAAATATTTCACGTGAATTTAGTTTTCACCGAATCTCACTTCATATTGCGCACCAGTGTGCAGCTCACCATCTAGCCAGGAGACTCAGCATCGCAGGATCCTTCACCATCAGCAAACTGCCTCTCCTGCCAGCCCAGTGGAATGACTGGCACATTGACTGCGCTGAAGCCCACAGAGCCTTAACCGGGGACACGTGGTAGCAGAGGTCTCCGTGAGGCACGAAGCCAGGCGGGCAAGGAATCAGCCGCTTGCCGGTGAAAGACAGCTCGTGCGGGCTCAGCGAGCCGTTGATCAGTTGGACGGTGAGGGAGATCGGAGCTGTCAGGATGGGCAGCTCGAAGATCTGCTGCGTGCGGCTGCTCTCGAACTGCCAGGCCCTGTCGTGAACTTTCACCAGCTGTTGGGGCTCTCCAACAACCTCACTAACTGACACCAGAAAACTAAGATATTGAGCGCTGCTTCTGTTGATCGAAATGCTGTTAAGGTGGTGGATGGTGCCGAATTCCACCGAAAGGTTTCCCGAGTCGATCTGTGTCACGCTCGCATCTGTTATGGGAGTTGCGCCTGAAAGAACCAGATACATCGGGAGGTGTTAGTTAAGAGCTCACAGACTTCAGTATGCACTTTATTAAGCTTAGCGTGCCTGGATCACGAGGGTAGCCCAGCAGGTCCAGCTTCAACTGAGCCCTCTGGCAATGGCTCATCAGCTCGAGTTTGAGGAGCTTCGCCGAGATGAAACCGTTGAAATAGACCTTGACTGGTTCGATAGCGTTTCTGGATCCCGAATAGAGGACCTGAAGAAATCAATAAATCTGGGAATAAGGAATAACTTGGAAAGTGTTTAGGTGTTGGATGTAGCACCGATGATCGAGACTCACCGCCTCACCACTGATCGGGTTTCTGACATACTGCAGCAGTTGGCTGTCACCGCTCGTTGCGTAGAGCACCCTGAAGGTCCTGAATGCCCCGTAGAGGCCGCCGCCATAGTGCTGGTAGCCGCCACGCATCAGCAGGCCAGTCAGAGTAAACACATGCGGCAGGAACAGCAGGAGACTCTGGTTTATCGGCAGCATCGCGTGATGGAAGCTCTCGCCGCCGGGAAAGTGCAGCGGCAGCGAGTACATGTCGCCGGCAGAGTCGCCGCAAGTGTCAACGCCTTCGTGTAGAATCCCAGTTGGCGGGAACCGGGTGCCGAGGCCTACCACTGCATCGTATGCGCTTGGGATCTCAGTGTCCGTGATTTCTGCGTGTGCGAGCATAGGTGCGAAGGTCGTCGATGGTTTTATGGATCTCTAGTCCAGACCCCTCCAGCTTACCCAGCGGGGATCCGTAGACTTCCAACTCAACAATTTTGATGGTCGTGGAGGCGCCCGCATCCTTAATGCTGGCAACACCCACCAGCCTGGCTGTCTGAAGCATGTTTGCAGCGCGCAGGCAATAAATGACGTCATACCGTTTTGCAATTTCACAAGAGTCCAAGCAAATGTCCAAGCTCACCCGACTGACAGTTACTCGCCAAGGATCCGGCATGAAGCTGTCCAAATTTCGGTCAAGAATCACAGCGCCCGACACTGTGTAGGCCGACTGATTCGAAATGAATACCGCCGTGAACTCGTTCGGGTCCTTGAACCTGGCTGCTCAAGTTCAATTTGCTTATGAGTTAAATACTAGTCTTGAAGCTGAAGTTATTCGGAAGATTATTCTTACTGTGATCAAAATCTGTGAAGCCCCACACGAGCACAAAGTCGATCAGTCTCAGCGTCACAAAGTCGATGGCAACCCACGGCTGGCCTTCGGGATTATTCGAGGCCTCAAAATAATTGTTTGAGAAGGGAGCCCTGGAGCCGTCAGTGAGGTGCGCTGCACTGGACACGGAGCTGCCCACCACCAGCTGACGCTGATGAATCGGTATGGAGGACGGCCGGAACGGTGTGGCCTCTGCAAGGTGTGAAGGCAGTTCTACGCTCACTGTTTAGTCGCTTAAAACCAATTTTTCATGGATCATAATTCTAACTGAGCAATCAACAGCTCACCTGACTTGCAGCCATACAGCATCCAGCGCGACTCCCAGCGCCTCGCCGAGCCTTCCAGCATGCCGTACAGCCGGAATGCCAGGCCCGTCACCTCGGGAAACAGGCCTGCAAAAACCGTTGTCAGCTGAGCCGGGCCATCAAAATTCTGCGGGGCAAAGATGGGCGTCGCTAGAGACTTTCAGTTTCCCGAGCAAGGACATGTTCGGGTCAGGACTCACCAGCGGATAGTAGACAAATGAGCTGCCGTCAGTAGAGTGGGAGAACATGAACTTCGCCCTGACGGTGAGAGACACCCTCCACAAGACTCGATCCGTCCCGCCTTGAACGGCCACAACGAACACGGTGACTGGGCTGGAAAATGTCGCCTGAAAAGCAATTTCAGAATCAGTAGCATCAATAAAATTGTTTTTTCTTGTAAAATATACAGATGGATTCGGAACAAAAAACCGTGCCTGTTTGTATTCCGCAAAGTCGCATGAGGAAAAGCTCAGAGCCGGCGCCCAAAATCCCAGATGCCTGTCATCTGAAAATTCGTCACACGTTTATTTAGCACCTTAAATTACTGCGAGCAAAAGTCGAGCCACTGAGATCCGGTGCTTACTGGGCGCCTCGAACATGACATGAGCTCTGGAGTTGTCCGAGCCGCTACCGACAACTGTGTAGCCGATGTTCTGGACATCCACGGCGTGAACGTCATTGGCGACTCGGAGGCTGGCCAGCACCGACTCTCCCACACTGATGGTGAGGCTTTTTGACGCCCAAGACAGCTTCACAGGCTGAAAGTCGTCAGTATCCGCTTCCACAGGGCTTCCACTTAGCAGTGACATCATTGCCAGGTTGGTTAGACTGGCCGAGTAGCCGGATCGCACTGCGTATTCCACTGCGGTCACGTGAGACCCGTTGCCACTGATAATCACTTCCCAGCGGATCTGTTTGCGCAGATTAAAACAAAAGCACTCTTGATGGCTAAGAATTTTTCTTGTTTTTTTAAATAACCCACAGATTTGGCTTGAATTTCATATTTCTTTAAAATTAATAATCACTCACCCCATTGAGAATGTCCTGGTGAGTGTAAAAGCTGGTGAACCAAAACTTCAGACCGCTCAATCTCAGTCTGGCGTGAATGAGCAGGCTTTTAGTCTGGTTTGCCGCCCGCATGAGTTCTCGAGGAACTCGGCTAATGATAGCAGTGTGCGCTGTCAGGTCTTCCAGTTTCTCTGTGGTGAGCGGCAAAGTGGGTCATAAAATTTATTATTATTACTATTAGTAAGCACGTCGAAAGTGTCTTGTTTTTTGGAATCTATATATTTTCGATAAACATTTAAACAGCGGCAAAAACCTAAAAAAGTTGCAACTATTATAATTCGACTCAATTTAGCTCCTGGCTGTCCGATCTGATTTTCGAGATTCGACTATGTACCTTACATGCTACTCTGTTACATCAGTACTTTCCTGCATTATTTAAGATGATAAGGCCATGTCTTCAGCTGAGCGACAACTCATAATTATAAACCGTTTGAGACTCTCTTAAAAAAATATTTTTCGAGCATCACTATTAGACATTCCAATCACACATGAAGAGGAAATGGATTTCATTAAAAGAGGACAGTGGCACGGTGGTGTATTTTCTGCTTTCGTATCCATTTTTGGCGTGACAGTTTGTATAAATGCGTCATAATGTGTTTAAAAAAACTGCCAACTCTTCCAACATGTTTTAAAACCAGCTCGTAACCATATTAAAGTCCTACGCAAAGAAACAGGCGCAGCACACTGACTAACTGTGTTGCTACGCAACCTGAGCCGGCGCGCTTTGCCTCCAAGGACCACTAGAAGTCACTTTTGTTAGAAGGGCGCAACACTAAAAAAATTGAAGGCCGAAAATACACTGAAATAATAAGTTTTAGCCATAGACAAAGATAAAAAAATCTTGAAAGTGTAAAATCGGCCTTCAAATATTTGGAGTGCAGCGTCCTTCTACTCTAGAAGTCCTTGTGTGCCTCACTCACCCTCTTCCGCAACAATGCGGAGATCGGACACGGACAGCTGGCCAGTGCTAGCGCCTTGAAGAAAAGCCACGTAGCGGCCGCACACCGAGCTGTCGCAGATGGCATTCAAGGGCGACGTGGCGTCCTCGGGCAGGTTGAACCGGTAGCAAACGGGCCAAGATTGAAACGCCATGTCGGCGAGGCTGGAGTTCCAGGAGTTGCCCACTCTCACGGTGAAATTGTTCAGCCGGCCAACTGTAAAGCACGAAGCGGTCAGAGCTTTCAGAATGGGACCCGAGCGGACATGCTTGGAAAGTTTCGTTACGAAAGATTTCTAACCAAAATTTAAGAGGAAAAATCCGAAGCAGTGCGAGGACTTGAGGTCCACCACCAGCCGCCAATACTGGTCCGGCACCGGCGCAGAAATGTCTCCCGTGTTCAGCTGAGCCCGGTAGTCGCTGGAGTACACCGGGCCTGCCAGCCTGATGTCATTGAAATAGTAGGCCTTCTGGTAGCTCGCCGGGTAGATTTCGTTTGTGTCCTCGTTGTCCGCCAGGTAGTTGGGCACTGAAATGGAAGGTCTGGTCGGTTTTTACCGCGTTTCTCATGACCCATCTGATTCCGGTAATGAATCGGGAAAAGTTACCGCAGCGAAAGTCGGCATTAGCCAGGCTGAAGCAGCGCTCATTCCTCGCCACAGTGCAGCAGTTGAAGCTGCCGGCGCCGAAAGCTGCAACGGTTAGCGAGGTGCCATGGTAAATACCTGCACGGAATGTGCCTGACCCGGATGCTCACTGACCTGTACTGCACTGGCTGTGCGTGGGCGGCAGGCCGGCAAAGGTGGTCCGGCAGCCGCTCTGAGCAACGCACGGCTCGCCATTGGCTGCCATGCCGATGTTGTAATCATAGTACAGGTGATCCTCCGATATCATGGCGCACTTCAAGTGGTCTGAAAATAATTTTTAATCAGCTTCCTTTCCACTGTCTTCACCCCAGCTCTAGCTGACCGGTGTGGGCCGGACTCACCTGCATATTTGATTGTTGACCCAGCCAGCGAATAGTTCACGTGCCTCCTGTAGTGACTGCTCGATGCCTGCAGGGTGACTGAAACTTCACCGGGAATGCCGCCGAGCAGCGGCCTCATGCAGCCTGTAGTTTTTCAGGGGGGGTTTGCAGTTTCTTTCTATTTTGAAAAATTTCTATTAGTGGGTTCAGTTTATAAGTCAAGCATGCTGACTACCTTTTGCAGTTGTAAACTTGTAGTGCAACACTTGGACTAGTGTCAAACTTGAGCTGCACGTTCCGGGTGAATAATTCCTGAAGTAACTGATCGCATTGCCTTGCTGACAGCTCGACTCAAACCGATCAGGAACGGCCTTGTCTTGCCCCTGGAGCTGCAGAAGCCGGCGGTGGTTGTGAGAGTCGTACAACGACGGGTTGACTGACTTGCACGCCTGGTTCTGCGCCAGCAGAAGCGACTCCACTGTTGCAGCCGTATCTGCAATAAAAATTCGGTCGTTCAAGAAAGGGGCAACAGAGCGGTTCAGTCCGAGCGTCCCGGATCCGTTACCAGTGTACTTTTCCAGTTGGCACACGAACTGCAGCTGCTGGGAGCAGGCCACGTCAATCACCAGCGCCAGATGCGAGTCCAGGGCCGCGCAGTTGGGCGGCGGCCGGCCCATGTAGAAGGTGCCGGCCTCCGGCTCGCTGCCGTCGCTCCACTCCCACTGGTTGGTGGAGTTTCTGCGCAGGCCGACCAGGAAGGGGCCGATGCTGCTGTCCACGACTCTGCAAAGGTTCGCACAGTAGATTCAAGCTTTTGTAACGTTACCGATAATTGACCTCCACGTTCCCCTCACGATGGGTTTAGCAAGATGAAGTTCCTCTCGAGTACGGTCTTGGCGTTGAGCAGGCTACCAGCTGCCCCGGCCCAGCTCTGGGCTGCGCAGAACTGGTTGGCCGCCGTCCAGGTTGTGGCGGTGTCCTCGATGCGCCAGCAGATGTTGGCGGAGCTCACCCAGCCGGGCGGACAGGCTGCGGAGTTATCAGCATGCACGCACTGTACTACTCTGCAAGTAGCCATGTTAGACCAGCGAAACCGAAACTTACCCTCAATCGGACAGCCCCAAAGTGAGTCAACCGAGTTGACCAGCGATGAGGCGCCAAAATGAAGCTGGATTTCCAGCGGCGCTAGCACAAACGGCACGATGAACTTCTCGACAGGTAATGTAGCCTGGAACTGCAATTTTGCAATGCATTGTTGATTAAAGCCTTAATGGTGGCTGCTGCCCTGTATAGCCCATTGTTAGCTCACAATCCAGGTTGCGCCAGTCCACGGGTCAACGAGCGTCTCCGAGACATTTTTTATTTTTTTGAACGACATCCAAAAGTTACTCGGCGGAGACAGGTTGCTCAAAGCAAAGCTGGTCAGGTAGGTGATCCGGGTGAAACTCACGGTGACAACTGTCTCCAGTGCCAGCCTGGACACCGAGACAGAGTAGCTCTCAGCGGGAATCAGAGGGCAGGCTGCAATGAATGTACATAGCCAATGCCATCAGGGATTTTTTTAATGCCAAGTCACGAAACCGGTGGCTCCACCTTACCGTCAGAGCTGGGATGCCCGAGAATGTCAAGCTGAACAACGGCTGAAAAATAAAACTGCGTTGGCACAAAGTGCAGCAGCTGAGTCTCAATGGGGCTGCTCAGCAAGGCTAGCGCCGGGACCGTGTCGCTCGAGTAGCTTACGGATGTGACTAACTGCACAAACAGGGAGGCTTCAAGTGATTACTGATGGAAATAATGATGATGGCGTTGATGTTTTTGCATGAACATCAGCAGCTTACATTGCATGCACATGAACATCAGCAGCTTACATTGCATGCACATGAACATCAGCAGCTTACATTGCATGCACATGAACATCATCAGCTTACATTGCATGCACATGAACATCAGCAGCTTACATTGCATGCACATGAACATCAGCAGCTTACATTGCATGCTACATTACATGCACATAAATATCAGCAGCTTACATTGAGAGGGACAAATGTAATCGGTCTGGACAGAATCAGCGACTTGCTGGGCTCGCCTGTGGCGTAAAAACGAGTGATGCGACCGCGGTCGAGGGGAGTTCTTGAGGTGCTCACATTGCCGAACAGCCTGAAGCCGGTGACGGTGAAGTTGAAGGGAAAGTACACGCGAACAAAAAACGGCGGGCTGAGCAGGGCGGCGCACTGGATGAAGGGGCCGCCAGGCACCGCAGTGAAGCTGAGGGAAATCAGGCCCTGGTTTGTCTTGTGGCTGCTCAGGTCCACCCAGGACAGGGGCATGTACTTGCCCAGGCCGGCTGGCGCCGTGCGGAGCTGGGACTCCTGCTGCGAGCCTGCAGGTTGAGACAGCGGCTAAGGCTGATATCATTCATATTTTCACTATTATTATCACTATGATTATCAGAATGCACAGGTCAATCGGGTTCGATTTTTTTAAAATCAAAATATTTCGATCGATGCATGGGTTTTGATTACTACTTGTAATAGAACTTTTAAACAGGAGTTGTAAACCAGTGGCTAGGGCGCCTGCCTTATGACTGGAAGGTCGTGGGTTCGAGTCCCGGCCCTAGGAGACACTTTGTGCCCTTGAGCCAGACACTTAATCCAGCATTGCTTCAGTCCAACCAGCTGAGAATGGGTACCAGTTTGAGCTGGGTAAATTTAGGGTGGGTGTTGCGGCCCCTCCAGCCCGTCAGGACTGAGCAGCTGTACACAGCCCTCGGATGCGCCGTGCAACTAGCTGCGGCTGTGCCGTGGGCTGTACGAGCGATTGTTTTATCGGTTATGTACATTTGCAATATTTTTTAATCTTC
This sequence comes from Macrostomum cliftonense, assembly GCA_950096795.1. Lineage (NCBI taxonomy): Eukaryota > Metazoa > Platyhelminthes > Macrostomidae > Macrostomum > Macrostomum cliftonense. Next base: position 246,416 of record CATNEM010000258.1, on the reverse strand, counting down.
TTTTCTCATAATATAGTAGGCTTTGTAAATGCTAGTCAGAAGTTGGATTGTTATCTGGACTCAATTGTCCGTATATACTTGACATAGAGGAAACAGTCATTTCTTGTAAGGAATTTCAGGGACATGTCTTTGGGTTTCTAGGATGGAAAGCAGCAAGTGTCTGCTTATTACATAGGGTAAAGCTGCAGCTCAGTTAGCTCTAGAGAGCTGGCGTATCTTGGAGCGTGTAATAAAATTGTTGCATATTAGGAAAATTCTCGTACTTGTGAAGTACCTGTACTTTGAGACTCACCGATGCTCTGGGCAGCTGCAGGTTGCTGGGCAACCAGACTGATGATACAGACGATCAGCCAGTTCACCATCATCGCCACCAAAATTTGTGATAATGTCTGCTTGGAGAAAACTTTCAGAATTTCAGATCCGCTATTCAGTTTGGGATTACAGAGATTTTTTAGCTGTTTGACGCAGAAGCTGAGCCGCGAGCTCGGCAGGAATTTATTCCCCAAACAGATTGTTTATTAGTTTCCATGGCAACAAGAATAACTATTTTATCTTCAATCGGATTGATTTAAAACGCAGCGAATTTCATATCAATTAGCCAAATTCATCTCCACTCGGCTTATTTTCAAGAGTTTCCTCTTTAAACACTTAAATTTTTAGATTTAAATTTCAATAAATGAAAACGGATTTGTGCTGCCCATAATTAGCTAATTGCTCGAACAAAAAAGCCCTGAAGTGAGTCAATCCAAAGATTCACTTCAAATTTTCCGTTTCTGCCATAAAATATTTATAGCATTTAATTTTTTTATAAGCAAGAACAATATTATCTCCATGCCGATACCTGCTGTTCAAATGCCACTGCATGGGGGCTGCGAAGCAGCAGAGGCAATAAGTTAGGCCTGTAAGTTCGACGTCAAGATAGATTTGGGAAGTGGGCAGTGTATTTAGGACTGAGCCCCGAATTCAATCTTCAGCTGGCCAATTTGCCAATTTATTTTACAAGCCCACAAGTTTTGCAGAGAAAGTAAACATTCAAGGGACAATCAAAATGCTTTACTGCCTACTTAACCGTGTTGGGCAGTAGGCCAGCATGCAGGTTAAACTGCAAGTTGTAAATGCGCTTGAAAACATTTAATGTGTTTATCTTTGCACCACCACCCCAAGCTTGGCCGTCGCGTAAACCTCGCTCGCATCCCTCATTTCTCCGCCTCGCCATCATTCATTAGTGCTAGCCTCGCCTACCCTAGGCACATGAAAGCTTTAGCACTGCCTCGGCACCCATTGTGCCACTCAATCTCTGCCCTCTATTGCTAAAACTAAAAATCGAGTCCAGCAGCTCTAGCAAAGAGCAAATGATGTTGCAAAACCTGTTATTAGCACACAGGCCAGTGAATGCACACCTGAGACCCACGTTGA